>JAOWBW010000037.1:2265670-2532368 GCA_026119855.1 Campanula takesimana
TGGTCCCAGAGGGCAACAAGGGTATAGAACCGCTAGAGGGGGGTGAATAGCGGTCCGAAACTTTTTCGAAAATACCCTTAAATCAATCGAGTACTTATCAGTTTGGCCAACTGCGGTTAAAAGCACAAGAACCGAACTGATAAAATGCACAACGGAGTTTTGCGTTTTGCCAAATATGTTAGTTAAAGAGTTTGGAGTTTTGACTCGGGTTGAGAAAACACTATGATTCAACAGAATAGTTAAACTTAAAATTTAAAGAAAACACAATTCAATCTTTAAGTCATTTCGTATATGGAGACAAGTTCAAGACCACAAACAAGAAGATAAATATCGACAGAAATAAAGATCAAACACACAATTGAAGAGGTTCGTTCTTAAATGAACTACGTCCTTTACCTAGATGGTTAGTCTAGATTTTCTAATAGCTATAAGACTTGTATTAATTTAGAGGAGGTTTTACAGATGAATCTAAACTCTAAACAAAAGTCTAATCTACCTAAGCTATAATAACAACCAGTGTTTTCGAAGTATATAATCTACTATGTGATCATATAAATCGGTGTGGTGTGTGAAAAGAAATCAATGCTCTAAGTATCTAAATGATGGTTGAGCAAATGGAATTCTTTCGGTGTAAAGGCTAAGTATGAACGGTTGTTAGGCTTGAAGCTTTGATGAAGAACTGGGTTTGCAATGGAGATGGTTTGAAGATATGAATATCTGGGTTTAAATCTTCAAAGCAAACTTGAATACTTGGGATGAATCTCTTAATCTCAGCAACCTTCATTGTTGAATAATAAGGCTATTTATAGGCAGAGCACCCTTGTGACCGTTGGGTAAAGATTTGAATCAAATCTGAAGGGTACAGTGCTGTCGAAATCCCATTGGTTGAGCTGTCATTTTCGTCCTTGGTTTTGTCTTGTAGTCCTAGGTAGTTGTTGTACCACTACCTGACATTTGTCCTTTGTTGCAGAAAGGACTAACGGTAACCATTCAAACTGATAGACAAACCGACATTCCTTGCAGAAACTCCAAGTTAACTTAGAGTTATTTTTGACATGACATAACAACATCCTTTACGGTCAAAAGGGAATGTTTGTCTAAGGAATAAATGACATCTCTTTAATTCTTCAATAACTGCTTTGCGGTTTTTCCAAGCATAGGGGCGGTTTGAAAATTATCTTGATGGGCGGTTTCATCAAACATGCAAACTGCAGTTTGATGAAAAATGAAGAGCTCCATGCTGGCGGTCTCAAGATGACGGCTTGAAGCAATAAACCGCTAATGATACAACCGAACTATACTCAGCCTAGACAACTAAAAAAATCTAGAAATGGACTTATCTAAAAAATGAAGTAGAACTTCATTACATGCGGTCCTAAAGTCCATAAAAAGACACGTGGCATGGATCAATCAAATTAAGGTGGGTGTACTAACAATGAATCCTAACACTCATAGTCAAAATATGCGGCTATGGGAACTAAAATCCTTATAGGCTTGATCATTGCTACGGGCGAAAAGGTTTCATCATAGTCAATACCATGAATCTGCCTATAGCCTTTCGCTACAAACCTAGCTTTATAAGTATGCAACTTTCCATCCATGTCTGTTTTCTTTTTGAAAACCCATTTACATCCTATGGTTTTTACACCTTTGGGTGCATCTATCAAGTTCCAAACTTGATTATCATGCATGGATTTGATTTCAGATTCCATGGCTCCAAGCCATTAATCTTAATCAGGAGCGGACATCACTGCTTGGTAGGAAGTAGGTTCATCATTCTCAATGATTTCTACTTCATTATTATCCGTTACGAGAAATCCAAATCTCTCGGGTTTGGATCGTAACCTACTAGATTTACGACGGACTTGAGTATCTTGAACAGGTTCCACAACTCCTTGTGTAACTTGTTCAGATTCCTCCATTGGTTCAATGTTAGTTTCGTGTTCTCGAACCTCTTCGAGATTAATTTTACTCCCACTAATTCTTTTGGAGAGAAACTGTTTCTCTAGAAAGGTACCAGTTCTGGCAACAAACACTTTGTTGTCTGTACGGTTGTAAAAGTAATATCCTTTAGTTTCTTTAGGATATCCCATGAAATTACATTTATCAGATTTGTGTGCAAGTTTGTCAGAGATAAGCGTCTTGACAAATGCCTCACAACCCCAAATCCTCATGAAAGAAAGACAAGGTTTCTTTCCACTCCATATCTTATATGGAGTCTGTTGAACCGCTTTAGTAGGAACTCTATTTAGTGTGAACGCAGCAGTTTCTAATGCATGACCCCAAAAAGATAGTGGAAGATCACTTTGACTCATCATAGATTGAACCATATCCAATAAAGTCCGATTCCTCCTCTCGGACACACCATTCCATTGTGGTGTCCCGGGTGGAGTTAATTTTGAAACAATTCCACAATCTTTAAGATGATCGTCAAATTCTTGGCTCAAATATTCACCACCACGATCTGATCGAAGTGCTTTAATAGTTTTTCCAAGTTGATTCTGTACTTCATTTTGAAATATTATAAATATCTCAAAATATTTACTTTTATGTTTCATTAAGTAGACATAGCCATATCTACTAAAATCATCAGTAAAAGTTATGAAGTATTGATATCCTCCCCTAGCACTGCTGCTCATTGGTCCACACACATCAGTATGTATGAGTCCCAATAAGTCACTAGAAAGGGTAGGAAGCGCGCGCTCCTCCCATAGGGTTCCAGAATCTCAGATTTGGCCAAATTTCCCTCATTTTCTGATTTGTAACCCCCAAGGCCATTATGCCTTGGCTTGATCCGGGGAAGGGCCATCTTAGTGACCAAAAACACTTCCCTAACACCTATAAATACCTCTTCATTCCACCATGGAAAGAAAGGAAGAATTCTTGAATCAAAAACACTTTAAAACACATAAAATCCATTTTCAAAGAGTGGTCACTATAGACAATTTGGTTATTCCCCATTCAAGCATAAGGTACAATGTTCATTCTCTTATAAACTTTTAATCTTATCTTTATTTTCTCTCCTTGTTAATTTTTTTTTTGTTACACTCTTCATCTTTAATGTGTATGCAATCTCCATAAAAGGGATACAACCAAAAGGCCACTTCACTATTGAAGTTTGGCCAAGGTTACATCCCAACATTCCAAATTCCACTTTAATTTTCATTTCATTTCTTCATGTAATTGTTTGGCATAATTGTTACATGTAATCTTTTAGCATAAATTAATAAATAAAAATAATTCTCTTTTATTTCCTTTTAATTTTCCCCTGTCTTTCCATTATAATTGTTAGCACTTCTTACATTAATAATTGAAGGACTTTTCTTTTTAGTATTAGAACACCAAAAGTAGCAAGACCCACGTAAGCGGGGCGGAGTGGATGTTTAAGTACTTCCCACTCCGTCACCTAACACCCGAACCCCTCATCTCAAGAATCTTTGGTTTCGTAATCAATAAAAAAAGCTATTTTCTTATGTTTTCTCGCGTTCCTCTAAAACGTGGGTGGCGACTCTTAAAATCAAGTAGACATCCTAGGATAATTCACCGCTCTAGCCAAGCCGTGGTTTCCCGGGGTATCTACAGTGGCGACACCGCTGGGGACATAGAGGGTTAAACTTGCATTTTCTGCTTTTGGTGTTCTTATATCTGTTTTCTGGGCATTCTGGTAAAAAGGGTAGGAAGCGCGCGCCTCCGGTCTTCTTGGCCTAAAGCGCGCGCGTCCGACCCTTATTACCAGAATCGCCCACCTTCCATCTTGTCCTTCAAGTTTCATATTTCTATGCTAGCAAGTTTCGGCAGGGGAAAGTTACATAATTTGGGACCAGGGCAATCCCCTGAGTCCACGGTTTCTTCTGACATTTTGACAGGTACCCCAGATGCGCGCGCCTCCCACATTCATGGCGCAATGCGCGCACTTCCCACGTAACTGCCCTGAGTCGCGCGTTTCTTGGCCATTTTCCAGAACAGAACAGTGAACAGAATGGGCAGTTTTGACAGTGTGTGGGCACCGGGCCTGCATACACCCCCTTTTACTTTTGTTTATTCATTTTTATCGATCACACGGGTGATTCGAAAGTTGTAAATTACGTGCTTATTTGGTTTTTTATTTCCTTTGAAATTTTTTTTTTGTCACTTGTTAGACCTCACACTACGCGCACAATTCTTATCAACTGCTCACTATCGAGTCGCACAAGTCCAACCCCAAACCCGTCGAGGCCCGTCCTAGGAAGTTTCAAGCTCCACCCGGCCTTGACTCTTCCGAAGCGGTCAACCTCAGCTCGTGGCGTAGTTCATGACTACATGCTGGGGGGTGACCTTTAAGCCACTCTTTAGCCGAGCACAAACCGCACAATTCTAGTTAGGGTCTAACACTCCGTGACTCAAGTCGGTTTTTCATGTACCGAGATTTTCCTAAACTAATGTCTTCAAATCATACATGCCAACTTGTTGATACAGACACAATAAAAATACGTCCCCAAAATTGGTTATTTTGGACGAAAATAAAAAATCTGTCCCCGCATGTATGCTGTACTACATTGATTTAGTTTAATCCCGATGCATGTAGGATTCACAAACGTAATGGAATCCGATGAGTATATGGAACCGCGAGATGGTCTATATACTAGTGTGACGATTCCATTATCTTCTTAGAAACCCCCAAAAGGGACCCCGTCCCTCTGACTTATTAAAAAAAAAGTCATTTTTCTTATATGGTCGAGTCTTTTTCCTTTGTTCGTGGGTGAATTTATTTTACTCAAAAGGTATTTGTGGGGCCAACCTAAGATCAACCGTGTTCTCTCAATAGGTCCAATGGCTTCCAACGGCAACAACAACAAGGGTGAGAACATTTCCGTGTCCAACGAAGGGTTACTCAACATGGTGAAAGTATTGAAAGGGCAAATTGATACACTAGCCGAGGATGTTTGCCGAAATGATGATTTATGGCGAGCCCGTTATGAGCATGTGGAAATGGCCCATAAAAGAGAAGTATCCAAACTCGAGGACCAATTGAAGGGGCTCACAAATGAAAGAAAAGTCAAAGGCATCAATACCGGTTTGGTCAACACTCTCATGTCCTACATTGACCAAAAGCTTAGTGGGCTAAATTTGCACAAAGGCCCAAGATCCGATCTTCACCATGCTTCTTTTCTCGTGAACACTATGGTGGCTCTTCCTGAAAAATTCAAGATGCCCGATATTAGCAAGTTCAAAGGCACCTCTTGTCCCGATGCTCATGTCGACTCCTACATTTGGGCCATGCTACCAAAGAAAGTGTCTCCTCAAATAATGGCACAATGCTTCCCACTTACTCTCGAGGGGGTCGCAAAAGATTGCTATATGGGTCTTCCGGTTTCCACCCGCCTCAATTGGGATGCCGCTATGCTTGCCTTCAAGAAGCAATACCAAGGCAATTTTATGTTCTGTACCACCAAGAAAGAATTGGAGAGCACCGTGCAAGAGGGTGATGAATCATTTGGGGACTTTTCTCGCCGTTGGAATGACAAGTTAGCCGAGATTATTGATAGACCCTCAAATAAGGAACAAAGAGGGTGATGAATCATTTGCAAGCATGTATGATGCGGGTATTAGAGTTGACAATTTTCTCCGAGAAGTGGCCGAGTCCTCCTATGAGACAAGCTTCAACGTCGAAGGGTTCCCGAGCAACCCGAGTAATGACATGGAATACTGCAACGACAATGAGGACTACAACGATGATGAGGTCTACGACGACAACAATCTCCATTTCTCTTTCTCTACCTAGTAATAG
This sequence comes from Campanula takesimana, assembly GCA_026119855.1. Classification (NCBI taxonomy): domain Eukaryota; kingdom Viridiplantae; phylum Streptophyta; class Magnoliopsida; order Asterales; family Campanulaceae; genus Campanula; species Campanula takesimana. Next base: position 2,271,438 of record JAOWBW010000037.1, read on the forward strand.
GAATAATAAAAAAAAAACAGAGTCAAAAGTCCTCTTAAGTGTGCATTAATGTTTTCTCTCGTCCTATGTTCGAGTCCATTGAGTCATCAAATAAAAAGTCGTTCTTGTACTCATACACTCTTCCAACTTGTTCAATTTAATTCTTGGAAAAATGATAAAAAAATGTCTAAACAAGTTTTGGAATGAAGACCATCGCTTGAACGCCTAGGGGCTAAACATCGACGACGGATCAACAACGAAGACATCAACAACGACGAAATCAAGACAAAGAAAGGTGGAGCAACAATCATGAAGCAAAGTTTTCAAAAGGGGATATATATATATATATATATATATATATATATATATATATATATATATATATATATATATATATATATATATAAAAGAGCTCGCTAGGTTGAAATCCTCAAATCAACCTAGGCAAAAGTTAGAGCGCAAAAAAAAAAAAAAAAAAAACCCCTCAATCAAAGAAATACAAGATCAACATCATTCCACCAATGAAGGACGAAGCAACAACCATCACCGTGAATTGAGCATCAACAAGAACTACGGTGACCTGAGCCTCTACATTGGAGGAATGTAGGCAACCTTCGGGTCCGGTCTCATGCAAAAAAGAAGATATGTTTAGCCCTAGAGCGTTATGGTGCTCGGCCTTCATCTCGAACTTGTCAAGACATATTTTTACGATTCATTTGCCAATGAATTAATCACCTCAAGATTGAACAACTTTCCTAGATTTGGAATCACTTTCCGTTCCTTGTCGAGTCTAGGGCTTCTATTCTTTCTGCATACTCCTAATTTCTTTTAATCAAATTGGGGCTTTCCTTCTCTTCTCTCTTAATGACTTACTTGCCTTCGTGAGTCATTCAACAAATATATACAAAGTCAATACTAGGGGCTACTTCCCTAGCCAAGTCAATGTCACTCATCATTAGTGACAAAAGGTCCTCACCGCAAAATCACATGTCTCTCATCCTCATCTAGAGTCAATGCACACTTCCTCATCAATTGAGTCAAAAAAAAATGAAGACGCAAAAGACATGCCCGTTAGATTGAAAATCCGAAAGGGCGGTCTAGGCAAAAAACAGGGTGCGTCATAAAAAATGAATGAGAGAGTGAGAGAGAGAGAATGGAGAGAGAAATGGAGATCTCCGGCCTCTAAGGAAGACAACTGCACAAGTTCTACATTGGGTCTCCCCACCGAGCCAACTTTGGAATTGCAAAAGGCTTGACGAGATATGGCACCATCAAAGGTCATTTTGGGTTATTGAAAGATTGTTCTTGCAATGTGCATCTTTGGGCTCATGAGAAAGAAAGCCCGCGGTAACCAAGATCCGTCCGAGAGCGAGCATATCATTGAAGGGGTACGAGGTTGTACAAAATAATCACCAGCTAGTCAGTCGGTTTAGGCAGCGAGCAACAACATGTAATTCAAGCTTCTACAAGCATGTCCCTCTAAAGTATGCCGCAAGACTCCCGAGAATGGAGTAGCTCTTGCCATGTCCCCTTGTGTTTGTTCCCCCACACGAGGACGAGTCTCTTGCTTTGCTCGACAAATGATGACGCCCTAGGGGCTATGTGACTCAAGAACGAGAGCTTCTTTTGTTTCATTTGACAGTTAATAAGCCCTATGGGCTACGATCAAGAAAGATGTCTGAGGCTATCCTTAAAGTCTCTCAAAAAGAATGTCGAGAAGCACCTTCTTGTCATGTATGCTCATACTTGTTCCCCCGATCAAAGATAGGCCCTTCTCGTTCCATTCCTAATCAATGGTTTCACTCTAGGGGGTACAATCAAGTTTTAAAGGCTCCCTCGGCAAGAAGAAATTCACTTCAGTGTCCCCGGCGGAGTCATGTGCAACATTAGAAGCTTCCTCAATTCGGCACCGAAGGTCTCAAGGGGCTTCGCAATCTACAATCTTTGGGGCAACGGCATTACAGTTATACAAGCAAAGGGCAATATTGGGGCTTCGCAACCGACAATCTTTTGGGACAACAACGCTCAAGCAATGCAATGTGGAAAAGTCTTATATGAAAGGGATCAAACTTCAATGGTCCGTCAACACTTCCAGTCAAAAGGCCTCTTAGTTTTAAATGAAGGCTCCGATGATATGAATGAATTTGATGATTCTTGTTAGAACTCACAGCGAGATTATGAAGGAAGTCTTAAAGAAAAGGAAAAAGATTCAATATGCTAGACTCACCCGGCTGAGTTATAGCGGGCAATGCCAATATGTTAACTCTATAAGCAGAGTTACGGCCAATCCCAATGTTTCTGCAATACAGCACCCCCTTCTCCAAGATCAAAAGCACAGGCTGCATCCGAAGATCCGCTGTCGGTTCAACTCAAGAAAACTCAAGCAAACATACCGTTCGAGACTTTATCACACCAAGACCTTATCATCAGCAACAACATCACCATCTCCCACGAGACATTTCCCAAAGACCCTACTGCATTCTCAACATGGTCCTTCCACCACTTGGGTGCCAACCACAACGAGGCAATTCATCTCCCCTGCAAGAGTAAGAGCGAGATCACTTTCATGAGTTCTATCCAATGGTGCATCCGCTCTCAATACAACGCCAAGATATGTTGGGGCTTCACACCGAAAGGTCCTCGCATCCTGCCATCTTAAAACTCACATGACATTTAGGTCTTAGCAATCTCCCGAAGCTTGGTATCAATGATCTTCTCTCAAAGCTTGCTCACGTCAACAGCAAAAGGCGATTTATTTGGATGGGTCAAGAGTTGATTCATATTGGGGCTATGCAAGCCACATAAAAGTTTGTCATCAAAAGGGGCTTTACAATCAGCAACCCCTTATCTCGGCATCAAATGCCTTTTGGAGCCCCATAATCGACAAATCTCTAGACATCAATTTCATTGGACACCACGGCAACAACGACAAAATTCAACAAGACAATCCGGACTTCGATTGAACATGACTTGATCTTGGGTTGGCTTTACAAACACACAATGGTTAAAATGGTTCACCCACGAACTAAAAAAAAAAAGAATCTTTTTTCTCACATGTGTGCATATTCTTTCCCTTCTAATCTTAAAAAAAAAAAAAAAAGATTTTTCTTTTTCTTTTTCTCCTTCTATGTGCAAAAGTATGTGCTCTACTTTGCTTTGATCCTAGCTTCTTCTCCAGCATTCTCCATCATCCTTGAACTACCCTGGTCTGATTCTCTTAAAGGGATACGTAGGCAGCCTTTTGGCACGACCAACCCATCACCCGGAATACTGTCCCACTGACACTCCATCAAAAGCGAATTCATCATCAAAGGCAGCGACACTCTCCGCCAAAGCATCTACCACAACATCACGAATCCATCCAACGATAATGGTAAGTGAATGTATGGACATCATTCATATCTCTCAAGCAAATCTCTGCTTTCAAAAATCACTTCACACACAAAATCACTTTACTTCTCCCTCTTAGAAAATTGCTTCAAAATCACATCACACCACAAGCACGATTTCGCTCAATCTTCACACTTCATGCATTTTCTTCCACAACCACATATACCTGCAAAGCATACACTTAACAGGTACCACCACAAGGTCAATAGCATCTGCAACTCAAGGCACTTCATCCCCAGCAGAAAGTGATCCCGCATCAACAAACGGATCCCGCATTAGCAAACGGATCCCGCATTAGCAAACGGATCCCGCTTCAGTAAACGGATCCCGCTTCAGCAAAACGGATCCCGCATCAGCAAACGGATCCCGCATCAGCAAACGGATCCCGCTTCAGCAAACGGATGATCCCGCATCAGCAAATGGATCCCGCTTCAGCAAACGGATCCCGCATCAGCAAACGGATCCCGCATTAGCAAACGGATCCCGCTTCAGCAAACGGATCCCGCTTCAGCAAATGGATCCCGCATCAGCAAACGGATCCCGCATCAGCAAATGGATCCCGCTTCAGCAAACGGATCCCTCATCAGCAAACGGATCCCTCATCAGCAAACGGATCCCGATTCAGCCAACGGATCCCGCATCAGCAAACGGATCCCGCCATCAGCAAACGGATCCCGCTTCAGCAAACGGATCCCGCTTCAGCAAAACAGATCCCGCCATATCCTTTCTATATCAATAAAGTTGCTCACACAGGGAGCGCACCTCTATCTTTCGCAAATTTCAAATTCATGTTTTATTGAGTCTTTGTTTTCTCTTGTCGATGCCCTCGGCGGTTGTCTTTCTTTCATCGACGCATTTTGCTTCGCAATCCACATCGCCAAGGGGATCTGTAGACACCCCGCCTTGGACCTCTCATGTCCCAATTGCATACACATTCTTTGTCTTCCTCTTTTTTTGTTAAGTTTTGTTACTTTTCGTTAACTTTTGTTACTTTCCGTTAAGTTCCTGACTTACTCCGTTAGTCTTGGATTTGACTAAGTGGCAAAGTCAACCTTGAGTCTTTGTTTCATTTATTTTTGTTGACTTTCGTGATGTTCGTTAAGTTTTTGGACAAATTCCGTTAGTTTTGGGGCTTAACTGCATAACGGGGTTAACATTTGGGCTAAAATATGAATTTTCTGAAGCTGGGATGCGCACGCCTTTGCCCTCCTTTGTGGGAGGCGTGCTCCTCCCTCCCATAGGGGGGGTGGGAAGCGTGCGCTTCCCGCTTCCAGAATCTCAGATTTGGCTAAATTTCCCTCATTTTCTGATTTGTAACCCCCAAGGTCATTATGCCTTGGCTTGATCCGGGGAAGGGCCATCTTAGTGACCAAAAACACTTCCCTAATACCTATAAATACCTCTTCATTCCACCATGGAAAGAAAGGAAGAATTCTTGAATCAAAAACACTTTAAAACACATAAAATCCATTTTCAAAGAGTGGTCACTATATACAATTTGGTTCTTCCCCATTCAAGCACAAGGTACAATGTTCATTCTCTTATAAACTTTTAATCTTATCTTTATTTTCTCTCCTTGTTAAAATCTTTTTATTACACTCTTCATCTTTAATTTTCATTTCATTTCTTCATGTAATTGTTTGGCATAATTATTACATATAATCTTTTAGCATAAATTAATAAATAAAAACAATTCTCTTTTATTTCCTTTTAATTTTCCCCTTTCTTTCGATTGTAATTGTTAGCACTGCTTACATTAATAATTGAAGGAATTTTCTTTTTAGTATTAGAACACCAAAAGTAGCAAGACCCGCGTAAGCGGGGCGGAGTGGGTGTTTAAGTACTTCCCACTCCGTCACCTAACCCCCGAACCCCTCATCTCAAGAATCTTTGGTTTCGTAATCAATAAAAAAGGCTATTTTCTTAGGTTTTCTCGTGTTCCTCTAAAACGTGGGTGGCGACTCTTAAAATCAAGTAGACATCCTAGGATAATTCACCGCTCTAGCCAAGCCGTGGTTTCCCGGGGTATCTACAGACATATAAAGAATCATCAACATGTTTTTTATATATGTCTTTGATTGTCCCAAGGACATTGACAATGGTTTTTCTTGACTTAGGATTATCTAGAATGCATAACTCCAATTCTTGCTTAAGAACAATTTTTAAGCTCATGATCCAATCAAGGAGTTTTGAAGCATTCTCTATTAATTCAAGGATAGATCTGAATGTCGGGGTTTGATTCTTGTTTAACTCCATTATCTACACACATATGCAAACATGTACCCATACATAAGTACCAACTTAATAAAGATATTATTAACAGTATTTCATAAATACTCCTACTAAATTATATAACCTTCATTAGCAATCATGCATAATATAATTTAAATGGGCCAAGATCCATATTTCACTTGATTTGTGAGTCTGCTTTGGCATGAACCTCAAAATCAAGCTATTTAGATAGATAAATCCTTATCAATCATATCATATATGACTCTTGGATCCTTTTATGAGATTCCTTAAACATCTTGTGTCAAAAGCATGTTTTAATCTCATCTTATGCCTTAGGCCCAAAACTGTTTTGATAGCCTAATTAAGTTCAACCACTTTAAACGTATAGACAACCTTTGTCTCATCTTGCTTCTCAAAGATAGAATGATATGCCTCTCTTTGGTGAATAAACCACATCAAACCGATCAAAGTACTTGATAAGTGTTTTAATCATGGATGGCATAAAACTTAAAATTTTAAGAATGTTCAAAGATATAGCATATAACACATTTATGATCATATAAAATAAACATGTTACACATCAAGTTTAGTCACTAAATTAATCTCCATTAATATAATCATGATATTATGTGTCATTAGCTTATCTATAATTATGAGGATGAGACTTATTTGAACTTTGGTTATTATCTCCAAATCAAGACAACAAGACGGCCGAACTAAGCCATAAGGCAACCACAATTCCGCACTTAATTCAAGAAACTAAGAAAGTAGTCCATGTGGCTGAAACTAAGAAATAGATTGTCTCGATGAACGTAGGCCAATTGCATTCACAATTCCACATGGATCTCCAATCTTTGAATCAAGAACTTTGTTTCTCAATTTTAGCAATTATGAAGTCTTCATAATTCTAACTTCGTTTTTTCTTTGAATCTTTGATTACGATCAAGTTTTGGAAACACATGTTAGTGTTGGTGCCCTAGGCACGTTTAATAAACGTTGTAATTGTTATCATTTATTTTATATCAATAAAGAGATGTTTTGATTATTATCGTTGTTCATGTTTACTTATAATAATCTCAGTCCCTAGTACTTGTTTGGAATTAGTATAAAGGCTAAATGATCATGGGATGATTATGTTAGATTTATAGGTACTTATTGAGTACTGGACATGACCTGCTCTATGAGATTTATGTCATGGTCAATGTCATACATATATCTCATATTAGTTATGTCATTTGAATCCTAAGACATGAAGTTATTATAGCCTTCCACTTGATGAACATTATGTTTGACCTATTCAAATGCTACCTTTAACCGGGTAGTTATAAAGGGTATGATTGGCATAATCGAGTTCATGTAGGGAAGAATAATAAGCTAAATGGATTTATCCCTTTTCGGAGACATGTCAAGCTTGGGCCTCTCGTAGGAATGATATTGATGAAAATGTTCGGCCGGACTCAAATGAATTGATTGGATCAATGTCATTTGGATTATCAACATATTCGGAATCGAGAAAGTATTGAACAAAGACAAGTTGACCTGTTGACCATGACTTGTGTTCAATAATATCGTGGACAAAAGGATTATGACATATTCTAAAGGAATGCGAACTTGTATCTAGTTATACTATTTGGGTAGGTATGACGGTTTGCTAGAACCTAATCATATCTTAAGGTTTCATGTTTGAACCCATTGCCAAGTTAGTGTAATCCTAGAGGGTCACATACAAATAGAACGAATCATAAAGGACTACATTGGAATATTAGGTCAAAGGACCATTCGGGGATTTAAGGAAATTAGAGGAAGAAAAATGGAATAAGGGGAGGTCCGGGCGGACCAGGGGAAGGACCCGGGCAGACCATGATGGGTCCGGTCGGACCACTTGCCATACCCGACCGGACCAGTCGGTTTCTCGGTTTCGGCAGAAACTTTCCTAATCCATTTTCTTGCGGGTTTAGACATAAGTTACCTATTTGGAATAGGTCTAACTTGTATATAAACAACTCTAATTCGACCAAAATCACTACGTAAGTTTGTGTAGGCCTCCAAAGAGTTTTTGAGAGTTATTTTCTTGTTCTAAGAAATCCCTAAATTGAAGAACAAGAACAAACACAATAATATTCCATATAGTCAAAATACAATTGAGAAAGCGTGTTTCTCAATTTGGTCTAGCAACCAAGATCAAGTGCTCTTGATTTTCATTCAAGGTGTGGATACCGCTAGAAGGTGAAGCTTATCATCTTCAAAGTTCGTGTTCTTACTTGTTCGTGATCAAGCTTCGATTTCACCACCAAGATCAAAGGTTAAAATTCAAGGTCATCAAGGGTTAGTATTCTAGTATTCATATCGTATGTATTTGATATAATCATATGAACGGATCTATGGCTTTGGGTTTCATGAAAAATTTAAATGCTTAATTCCGCTGCGCATGTTACTCCGAAACCCAACAGGGTATCAGAGCCCCGTTCGTGTTGATTATTTCAATTCTAGATCATGTTGTGTTTATGTAAATTGTTTGTTTATGTTCCTAGCATGATATGAATATTGAATTATGATGTTTATGTGTTATATGCATTTATGTGTTTTACTGTTTTATAAACTTTAATCGCACTATTCAATCGCAATAAAAATTATGTTGGATTTAAAATTGTTTGTGTTATCAATTCTGTTGGATCAAAGTTTTGATAATCGGGGAAAAAAAAATTTGAGACAAATTTTTGAACTTTAAAAATTCTGGGATTTTCTACGTAGGTCCGACCGGACCAGAGCAGGCACCCGGCCGGACCATCAGGTCTGGAGCAGGAGTCAGCGTTTTTTTTTGGACTTGAAAATTCTGTGTTTTTTTTTAGAGGCGGGTCTGACCGGACCAATGACAAGGGTTGATCCACAGGGACATGGATTAATTCAAAGTTATTTAACTATATAAACATAATAAAAATAATTAACGACAAATAAAAAGATAGGTGATCAACATGAGCAAGCATATAAATGATAGTAATCGCAGAATTAAAAGATATCTCCGTCTTTAATTCAAATATCATTGGTAAATCTTTTCACTTTTCACCATATTCACTTGATCACGAGATTTATTTCAATCTCTGTTTCTTCTTTCAGATTAGTTAATAGCAGTGGCACACTCACTAGAAACCCTAATCAATAATCAAATCTAACTGGCACAGTCTAGATCTAAAAATTAATTGCTTGATTGTTTTAAGAAACTAAGATCAAGAACGCTTTCTACAATTATTTCATATAGATAATCGTCTAATTTTACCCACTTCACAATTTACCATGGCACATGCATAAACTATGAAGATGCTACTTGTGAATTTCTACACTGGCATAGTAAATAGAAAATTCTAGCAGAGATCCAATAACACAGATAAATAGATTGATCAAGTCTACAAACCTTAGCAACAGATCTAAAATAATCACAAGTAAAATTATGAATGGAGATAAAAAGATTGAAAAGAAAAATACCTCAATTGAATAAAAAGATAAAAGTTACCTCCAACCTTGCAACCCTTACAAATATTTACTAGCTACATTGTTTGATAAAAAAAAACCTAGAAAACTAATCTACTATTTATAGGAGAAAAACTAACCTAAATCAAAAAGGAAAAAGAATTGTAAAAGAAAAAGGAAACTAAAAAGAAATCCTAAACTAAAAAAAATAGTCAAAAGATATCATAATGAATTAGGAAACTAAATTCCTTCTCCAACTTGAGGTAATTTTGGGCTGAATTCCGAAATTCCTCAAAGGTCCCTCATATTTTGATAATTTCCAGTTTGGTCCTCAGTATTTCAGAAATTCTAGAACAGTCCATGTGTATCAGAAATTGCAGTTTAGTCCCTGGATTTTAGCAGATTTTTCACAGCAGCCCTTAGCCTTCATACAATTGCTCCAATAAGCTCTTTTTCTCCCTCTTTCTTGTTGATTTAGCACATAATCACCCTAGACAACAAAAACACAAAAATACACAAATCAAATAACAAAAGCTTGAGAACAAAGCAATAATTAAGCTTAAAAGTATCTAATTAAATGAGTAAAAACTCACTCATCAATACCCGGCCGGACCTTCTGGTCTGGAGCGGGGAATTGGGTAGTTGGTTTAGGTGTGGATCTCGGGGTTTGATTTTCCTATTTGTTTTGATCTTGTGATTCTGAGATTGGATCAGAGGTTGGATGGCTAATCTACGTTCATCGAGATTGTGTTTCCCAAACTTGATTGCATTCAAAGTTTCAAAGATAAAACGAAGTTAGAATTATGAAGAGTTCATAATTGCTAAAATTGAGAAACAAAGTTCTTGATTCAAAGATTGGAGATCCATGTGGAATTGTGGATGCAATTGGCCTACATTCATCGAGACCATCTATTTCTTAGTTTCGGTCACATGGACTACTTTCTTGGTTTCTTGAATTAGTGCGGAATTGTGGTTGCCTTATGGCTTAGTTTCGGCCGCACTTCTTGTTGTCTTGATTTGGAGATAATAACCAAAGTTGAAATAGTGTCATCCTCATAATTATAGAGAAACTAATGACACATAAATATTATGCTTAAATTAATGACTATTAATTTAGTGGCTAAACTTGATGTGTAACATGTTTATATTATGTGCTCATAAACATTCAAAGAAATTTTTAAGTCCTCTTGCCATGCCATGATTAAAACACTTGTTGGTACATGGGTAACTTTAATATGGGTTCGCCAAAGCGAAGTGTGTTAATTTTATTCATGTATGAGCAAGATGAGTGAATAAGAGCTTCCTATGTGTTTAAAATGGTTGGACTTAATTAAGCGTTAAAACAGTTTTGGGCTTAGGCAAAGATGAGATTTAACATGCTTTTTGAAATTGGATTTCTTAAAGAATATCAGAAAAAGGATATAAGAGTCATATGGGATATGATTGACATGATTGTCTACCTAATTAATTTGATTTTGAGCGGTGCGCCAAAGCGTACTTGAAATTAAATTAAAGTTGGATCTTAGCCCATTTAAATTATATTATACTTTGGATGTATAAGAATGTTGTATAATTTTGTGGGAGTATTTTTTGGAAAAATACATAGTTTATTTCTTTAATGAAATTGGTACTTATTAAATTTTGGAAATTTTGCATAATTGTAGATAATGACTACCAACACTCAATCAATTTCATTGTGATCGATCCTTGAAAAGGATAGGCTCCAAGAGAATGATACGAACTTTATGGATTGGATCCATAGCCTAAGAATAGTTCTTAGGCAAGAAGATAAATTGTACATTCTCGATGGGCCTCTTCCTGTTGAACCAGAAGCCACTGCCCCTAGGGCAGAAAGAGACAAATACAAGAAACATCGTAATGATTCTAGAGATGTAAGTTGTCTCATGCTTGCTACTATGTGCTCAAAACTCCAATAATGTTTGGAACATTTGGAAGCCTATGAGATAGGCGTGGAGTTAAGAGCCATGTTTCAAGAGCAAGCTAGGCAAGAGAGGTACAAGACCATTGTTGTATTCACTTCTTGCAAAATGAGTGAAGGGCAACAAGTGAGTCCTCACATGCTTAAAATGAAAGGCTATATAGAGCATCTTGAGAAACTTGGCTATCCAATCCCATTGAAGCTAGCCACGGATCTCATTCTTAATTCATTGCCTAAATATTATAATCAGTTTGTGATGAATTATAACATGCATGGAATGGATAAGAATCTCTCCGAGTTGCATGATATGCTTAAAACTACGGAGATGAAGATTGTGGAGAAAGGTTCTCTTGTGCTCATGGTTCAAGATGGGAAGAAGGCTAGCGCCAAAGGAAAGGGTAAGAAAGTTGTCAAACCCAAGATAAAAAAGGCAAAGGTTGCCAAAGCTCCAGAGGCAAAACCCGATTCAAAAAAGGATGCAATCTGTTTCCATTGTCAAGAAACTGGTCATTGGAAACGTAATTGCAAGGCTTTTAAGGAAGAGCAAAAGAAGAAGAAGAGCAGTGGGACTGCGTCGACTTCAGGTATCTATATGATAGATATTCTCCTTTATACCACTGATTCTTGGGTATTGGATACCGGATATGGTTCTCACATTTGTTTAAATGTGTAGGGACTAAAGAATAGGAGACTGCTTAAAGAGGGTGAAGTGGACCTACGAGTGGGGAATAGAGCAAGAGTTGCTGCATTAGCCGTAGGAACTTATAAAGTCACTTTACCTTCCGGTTTAATACTTGTTTTGAACAATTGCTATTATGTACCAGATTTAAGTAGAAATATTATTTCAATTTCTTGTTTGGATAATGAAGGTTTTAAGTTTCTTATTGAGAATAAGAGATTTTCTATTTACTTAAATGATGTGCTTTATGGTATTGGAAATTCATTTAATGGCCTTTATGTCTTGGATGTCAAAAATGATGAAAATGTCTATCATATAAATAAGAAATCTAAACATAATGATGTAAATCATACTTATTTGTGGCATTGCCGTCTTGATCTTATTAATGAGAAGCGTATCTCAAAACTCCATGGGGACGGCCTTTTGGGTTCATGTGATTTTGAGTCATATGATACTTGCGAGTCGTGTCTTCTTAGAAAAATGACTAAGACACCTTTTACCAAGCTAGGTGAAAGGGCAAGCGACTTATTGGGGTTGATACATTCCGATGTATGCGGACCACTAAGTAGCAATGCTAGGGGAGGGTTTCAATACTTCATAACCTTCACTGATGATTATAGTAGATTTGGGTATGTTTACCTAATGAAACATAAAAGTGAAGCATTTGAGATATTTAGAATATTTCAAAATGAAGTAGAAAAACAACTTGGCAAAAGTATTAAGGCACTTTGATCGGATCGAGGTGGAGAATACTTGAGTCATGAATTCGATGATCATCTAAAGAATTGTGGAATAATTTCACAATTGACTCCACCTGGAACACCACAATGGAATGGTGTGTCTGAGAGGAGGAATCGAACCTTGTTGGACATGGTTCGATCAATGATGAGTCGAGTTAATCTTCTTTTATCCTTTTGTGGTTATGCTCTAGAAAGCGCGGCTTTCACACTAAATCGTGTTCCAACTTAATCGGTTCAAAAGACTCCATATGAGATGTGGAGCGGAAACAAACCTTGTTTGTCTTTCATGAAGATTTGGGGTTGTGAAGCTTTTGTCAAAGGACTTGTCTCAGACAATGACAAACTTTCACACAAATTTGATAAAAGTGTTTTCGTGGGATATCCTAAGGAAACTAAAGGATAATACTTTTATAACCGAACGGACAACAAAGTCTTTGTTGCCCGAAATGGTATCTTTCTAGAAAAAGAGTTTCTCTCCAAAGAAATCAGTGGGGGTAAAATAAATCTCGAAGAGGTTCGAGACCCAGAAAATGACATTGAACCGATAGTGGAACAAGAACAAGTACTACAAGAAATTGTGGAACCTGTTCAGAATACACAAGTAACTCGCAGATTTGGTAGGTCACGATCCGAGCCCGAGAGATATGGGTTTCTCGTAACGGATAGTAATGAGGTGGAGATCATTGATAATGATGAACCAACCACCTACCAAGAGGCGATGTCTTCTCCTGATTCGAAGAAGTGGCTAGGAGCCATGGAATCCGAATTACAATCTATGCAAGATAATCAAGTTTGGAACTTAATTGATGCGCCTGAAGGTGTAAAAACCATAAGTGAAAGAAGTTGGGAAGAAGTTGTTAATAATAGATTACCTAGAGAAATAGGTAAAAGAAATTTCCATCCAAGATTTAATAGTTGGTCCATTCTCATAGGTCTTCAAGAAGAAGACTGACATGGATGGGAAGGTGCATACTTACAAAGCTAGACTCGTAGAGAAAGGCTATAGGCAAGTTCATGGTATTGACTATGATGAAACCTTTTCGCCCGTAGCAATGATCAAGTCTATAAGAATTTTGCTTGCCATTGCCGCATATCATGACTATGAAATATGGCAAATGGATGTCAAAACTGCTTTCCTAAATGGAAAACTACAAGAGGACGTGTATATGACACAACCAGAAGGTTTTGAACAAAATTCTAAGGTATTCAAATTGCAAAGATTCATCTATGGATTGAAGCAAGCTTCTAAGAGTTGGAATCTCCGTTTTGATGAATTAGTCAAAGAGTTTGGCTTCATCAAGAATGAAGATGAACCTTGTGTATACAAGAAGATTAATGGGATCATAGTGCTATTCTTTATCTTATATGTGGATGACATATTGCTCATTGGAAACAGCATTCCTACACTTCAGTCTGTAAAGACTTGGTTAGGAAAGTGTTTCGCAATGAAAGATATGGGTGAAGCCGCATATATACTTAGCATTAAGATCTACAGAGATAGATCAAGGAAGCTAATTGGTTTAAGCCAAAGTACATACTTTGACAAGGTCATTAGAAGATTCCGCATGGAAAATTCTAAGAGAGGCACCTTGCCAGTGTTACATGGAGTTTCTCTAAGCAAGACTCAAAGTCCTAAGGCAAAAGATGAGCGTGAGAAAATGAATGATGTTCCATATGCTTTGGCAATTGGGTCCATCATGTATGCCATGATATGTACTAGGCCGAATGTATCTTATGCTTTGAGCATGACAAGTAGATATCAATCTGACCCCAGTGAAAAACACTGAATGGATGTCAAAGCGATTCTAAAGTACTTGAGAAGGACTAAAGATTTGTTTTTGGTCTATGGAGGGATGGAATATGATCTCGTTGTAAATTCTTACACAGATGCAAGCTTCCAAACCGACAAAGATGATAGTCGATCACAATCGGGTTTTGTGTTTATGTTAAATGGTGGAGATGTAAGTTGGAAGAGTTCCAAGCAGAGTACAGTCGCTGATTCTACAACGGAAGCTGAGTATATTGCTGCAAAGGAAGCTATTTGGATTAAGAAGTTCATTACTGAACTTGAAGTGGTTCCTAGTATTGCTAATCCAATAGACCTTTATTGTGATAATAATGGTGCTATTGATCAAGTAAAGGAACTGAGAGCACATTAGAAATCCAAACACATACTTAGGTATTTTCATATCATTCGAGAAATCATTGATAGGGGAGACGTAAATATATGCAGAGTACCTACTGATGACAATGTCGCGGACTCGCTAACAAAGGAACTTCCACAAGCTAAACATGATGGTCATGTTAGGTCCATGGGTATTAGATACATGGGAGATTGGGCCTAGGGCAAGTGGGAGATTGTTAGTGTTGGTGCCCTAGGCACGTTTAATAAACGTTGTAATTGTTATCATTTATTTCATATCAATAAAGAGATGTTTTGATTATTATTGTTGTTCATGTTTACTTATAATAATCTCCGTCCCTAGTACTTGTTTGGTATTAGTATAAAGGCTAAATGATCATGTGATGATTATGTTAGATTTATAGGTACTTGTTGAGTACTGGACATGACCCGCTCTATGAGATTTATGTCATGGTCAATGTCATACATATATCTCATATTAGTTATGTCATTTGAATCCTTAGACATGAAGTTATTATAGCCTTCTACTTGATGAACATTATGTTTGACATATTCAAACGCTACCTTTAACCGGGTAGTTATAAAGGGTATGATTGGCATAATCGGATTCATGTAGGGAAGAATAATAAGCTAAATGGCTTTGTCCCTTTTCGGAGAGATGTCAAGCTTGGGCCTCTCATAGCAATGAAGTTGATGAAAATGTTCGGCCGGACTCAAATGAATTGATTGGATCAATGTCATTTGGATTAGCAACATATTCGGAATCGAGAAAGTATTGAACAAAGACAGGTTGACCTGTTGACCATGACTTGTGTTCAATGACATCGTGGACAAAAGGATTATGACATATTCTAAAGGAATGCGAACTTGTATCTAGTTATACTATTTAGGTAGGTATGACGGTTTTCTAGAACCTAATCATATCTTATGGTTTCATGTTTGAACCCATTGCCAAGTTTGTGTAATCCTAGAGGGTCACACACAAATAGAACGAATCATAAAGGACTACATTGGAATATTAGGTCGAAGGACCATTCGGGGATTTAAGGAAATTAGAGGAAGAAAAGTGGAATAAGGGGAGGTCCGGGCGGACCAGCGGAAGGACCCGGGCGGACCATGATGGGTCCGGTCGGACCACTTGCCTTACCCGGCCGGACCAGTCGGTTTCGGCAGAAACTTTCCTAATCCGTTTTCTTTCGGGTTTAGACATAAGTTACCTGTTTGGATTAGGTCTAACTTGTATATAAACAATTCTAATTCGGCCAAAATCACTACCTAAGTTTGTGTAAGACTCCAAAGAGTTTTTGAGAGTTATTTTCTTGTTCTAAGAAATCCCTAAATTGAAGAACAAGAACAAACACAATAATATTCCATATAGTCAAAATACAATTGAGAAAGCGTGTTTCTCAATTTGGTCTATCAACCAAGATCAAGTGCTCTTGATATTCGTTCGAGGTGTGGATACCGCTAGAGGGTGAAGCTTATCATCTTCAAAGTTCGTGTTCTTACTTGTTCGTGATCAAGCTTCGATTTCTCTACCAAGATCAAAGGTTAAAATTCAAGGTCATCAAGGGTTAGTATTCTAGTATTCATATCGTATGTATTTGATATAATCATATCACGGATCTATGGCTTTAGGTTTTATGAAAATTTTAAATACTTAATTCCGCTGCGCATGTTACTTTGAAACCCAACAACACAGTCTCGAGAACGTAGGCTAACCATCTAAACCTTGAACCAATCTTAGAATTCAACAGACTAAAACAAATAGGAAATTCAAACCCCGACATCCACACCCAAACCCCAAGCAAAACCCCCAGCCGAAACACAAGGTCCGGCCGGGTCTCTGCATGGGTCCGGTCGGACCCCACCAAAAAATCCAAATTTTTAAAGCTCCAAAATTTGTCTCAAATTGTTTAACCCGATTCAATTAGGATTTGGTGTTCTTGATGATCCAATCACCATGAACATCAAAACCTTGAATAAACAATTTATTCATGAATCTATAGATTATCAAAACTTTGATCAAATGAAAAATTGATAGTCCAAACAATTTTAATCCAACATATTTTTTATTGCGATTGAATAGTGCGATTAAAGTTTATAAAACAATAAACCACATAAAACGCATATAACACATAAACATCATAATCCCAATATTCAAATCATGTTAGGCACATAAACAATTTATATACATACAACATGATTATGTATTGAAAATATCAACATGAACGGGGCTCTGATACCACTGTTGGGTTTCGAGGCAACATGCGCAGCGGAATATAGCATTTAAAATTTTATGAAACCCATAGCCTATAGATCCATTCATATGATTATGACAAATATATCTACTATGAATACAAGAATACTAACCCTTGATGCATTAATTCTTTTCTCTTGATCTTTGAATCTTGGTTCTTCGCGCTTGTCCGAATCACGAACGCAGGAACACGAACAGAAAGATGATAAAGGAATCACCCTCTATGGATATCCACACACGAACGAATATTAAGAACTCTTTCTTAATCTTGGCTGCTAGATCATAAAGGACTATATGATTTTATGAATTATTGATCTTGATTCTCAATCTCAATAAATAATAATGTTTCTCCAAACAAGTGAATCATTCATATACAATGGCTGGTAAAGAGATATTTATATGGGTATAATTCTTTAACCCTTAAGGACTTAGGAAACCCAAATCCCGTCACTTAATTATTCCACAAGGTTTCTGGCCAAGCAGCACTGGCACGGTCGTGCCCTAAAACTGGCATGGTCGTGCCAATCCGTCCGTGCTTGCCTTCCCAGCCGACCAATATTGGCACGGTCGTGCTTTGTATCTGGCACGGTCGTGCCCAATGAGCTGCCAGCACCTTGCCTTGGCTAATTAATGGCACAGTCGTGCCCTATAAGGCGTACAGCCATGCCAGACCAAAAGTTTACCATTTCTCCCTTTTAACAATTCGTTCTCTTGTGTGTGACCCCATAGGATTATATCAAGTTGGCAATGAGCCCAAACACACTTTGTCTCATAAATCATGAGCGGACCCTAGTAGGCCATCATGATTACCTAAATGATATAACTTGTCAAAGTTTGTTAATCCATTATAGAACATATCATAATCTCTTTGTCCTCGATGTCACTGAGCGTAAGTCATGGTCAATGGTCAACTTACATTACTCAATACTTTCTCGATTTCGAATATATTGATAACACAAATGATATCGATCTCATCAATTCATTTGAGCATGGTCATACATTTCATCAATACTATTCATCGAGGGGCCCAAGCCTGACATATCTCATATTGATGGACAAATCCCATCTTGACTTATTACTCTTCCCTACATAGCTTTGATCATGCCAATCATATCCTTTATAATTACTTGGTTAAGAGTAACGTTTGAACATGTCAAACATGATCTCCATTATGTGAAAGACTGTAATAATCTCAGGTATAGGGATTCAATGATATAACTATTAGAGGTTTAATTATAACATTATGACCATGACGTAAACCTCATCTTTGGGTCATGTCCAGTATATGTTCACCAACATATACCCATAAGTTTAACTTGTATACCATACACATAATCATCATATGATTATCTAATTAAACTTATACTAGTTCTTCATAAGTACTAGGGACGGGGATTATTATAATAAACATGCAAAAGATATAATAAGAAACATTCAATATCTTTATTAAAACATAATCAATAGATAACATTAATCGTTCAAATAACGTGCTTAGAGCATACAACACCAACAGCATCACCACCAGGATCCCATCCCGTCCATTATTCCGATGTATCCACATGCGTCGCCGATGGTCTCGTCGAGATACAGTATCACAAACGTGAGAATTTCACCGATGGAGGAAGGATTCAGGTTTGCGACCGAGAATGAGAAGAATGTGGAGAAGCTGTCAATGTTTGTATTCCGGATTGCCGGAATTCGATGCGCTTTGAGTAAAGAACCCTACCGGCGCTGATGTTGGGGACGGAAAGGTCATGATTGAGCGTTACGCTCCCAGTGCTCATATGGTAATCACCCAGAAACATCCAACTACTAAGAGCTAGTGCCCCGAAATGAAAATATGTCTTCTTTTAACTTTGTTTTTTTACTTACATATTTTCCTTCACGATGATATATGAGGATTCATGTTAGTCGACTCCAAGCTAATTTGGGATTGAGGATTTGTTGTTGTATTGCCTGCCCAATGAAACATTTTAATGCAATTTGGTGCTTTGACCGGGCAATTCAGGAAACGATTCAGTAAATTAATGCTAAAAATTGCAATTGTCAATTTACGTTTACTCAGTAAACTGCATTTACTACTTTCTGCTCATTGCTAATGTTCAAATGTGCCAATCCCTTTGTGGAAAATTGACATAAATATCACAACAACATTGGTGACCTGGATGGACCTGACGAGAAAGAGAAGGCACAGTCTAAGATCCAAAGACTCATATCTGCTCTTTGATACAATTTTATTTGGTCTTTATTTTGGTTGTATGGCTGAATGGTGGTATGGCTGGTGAATACTGGTGGTTCAAGGTCATCTCTGAAGTTTGCTGAATCGAATATGGGTTAGATCTGCGGTGGTGGACCGCTGTGATAGGCGGCAGTGTTTCGGCGGTGATGGATGGTGGTTTAGTTGGAAGAACTAATATTTGATATGACATTTATTTTTAGAATGAAATTTTAATTGATGTATTTTGACATTTTTATTAATTGATTTATTAACCATTTATGGATGTAATTTTACCCTTGTATTTGTAATTGTTATTATTTTTTTTCACGAAATTTGACATGTTACTTTTTATGTCAATTGATTTTTTCTCTCTCAATATTATTATTTTTTCATAATTGATTTATTAATCATTATCATGAATATGTATTATTATTATTTATTTATTTATTTATTTATTTATTATTATTATTATTATTATTATTATTATTATTATTATTATTATTATTATTATTATTATTATTATTATTATTATTATTATTATTATTATTATTATTATTATTATTATTATATTATTATGTAGGCGTTGCATTAGTGGAGAACCACTGCTTTATTATGCCAAACCGTTGTATCATTATAGTCCAGTTTAATGCAGCGGCTAAATAAAGCCATTGTATTAAAGTTCAATTTAATGGAGCGGCAAAGAGAAGCCGTTGCATTAGTTTTCATTCCTCGTTGCATTACACCTAAAACAACGCTCGAGTATGCGAGGGATTTCTGGCGTTGAATTGGAGCTAATGCAACATGAAATGGCCTCTAAGGCAACAAATTTTAATGTTGCATTAGTTCAGAAATGTAATAGTGAACCCACCCTTTAAGTCCTAGCCTAACGCCTCCTTTCAGCGCTTGCCACGTTGCGTATTGTAAAAAAAAAACCTCCAATAGATTTAAAATGCAATATCTTGAAATTTTAAAGGCGAAAAAAAATTCGATAGTACTGTTGCGTTCGTTTCGACGAGATGAATCAAACTAAATAGGTCATGATATGATCTTCAATTATTTTTATAAAATCATATATTTTAACACAAAAAAATTGATTTGCTCGTCGCCTGAGATATAACTGTAGATACCCCGATCTCGCACCCCTTATCAAATCCTTTTTAATCGGTCTAAACCCTAAAATGGACCTAGAACCCTCGATTTGGCCTTACGGAAGTTCCGTGAGCCTTATCGGTGTATCGAATGGATTAATGGACTTCAAATTCATGATCAAAGCGAAAAAACTAGTAAACAAGCATGTACTTTGATTTTTGAGTTGCGGGACCCGAAAGGGGCCCGCACCCTTAGAACTGCTCGTTACCGTCCATTCTGTGCATTAAAAATATATTATTACCATTTCTTGCTTATGAAAATATTTCAGATATACCGGCGTGACCATAAAAATATTCTGAGCAACTTTCATGTTGGGCCCGCAGACAACCGGGATACCGGATGCGCACAACGGAGCAGTTGCGGAGCGGAAAGCCAGAGCTGAAGGAAATGTGCACAAGGACACGCCTGGACTAGCCCAAGACTGCCATGTGGCTTCATGTGATTGGCCAAGGAAAAAAAATCAAGATTGGGCTTCAAGGCTGGTGCACGGTCGTGCTCTTTAAATGGCATGGCCATGCACCCCTATATCTCAGAATATTCATCTTTTTCCCTATTTTCAACCTAGGCCATCACCCCCTACCACCCCTATCATCACAGCTCGGCTCCCCCTCCTCTACCCCTACCTTGAGGGTAGTTTGGACCAAAAAACAACCTCCCTCCTCCCTCCAAACCCCCCCCCCCCCTAAAATGGCCTAAAAGGAGAGACCCTCACACACAATTCACACAACTCCCTAATACACTTCAATCATATTCAGCCCTTTTGCTCTCTCTCAAGCACCCAAAACCCCCTCAAACCTCAGTCATTAAACCACATCTACACCACCATAGCACCACCATTTGATGTCCAAAAGATATAATGTTGATGTTCTTGTTGTTCTTATTTCTAAATGATGATATACCATGATTAAATACTCAAATGGTTGTTTTTTTGTGTGGTTAACATATAGATCTATGTTTTCCCAAAGTTTCATGTTCATACCATCTCATTTGAGTGAGTTTTTATGGGTGTTTTCATCCCCTTTGTAGATTTCCAGCAGACTGTCAATCTGTACCTCTCTGTCTTGTTGCTCTATTTATGCATAGCAAACGTGGTTTTTGGCCTTAGACCACAAAAGGAATTTTTTTCTAAAAAAACAGAGGAAGATGATCATTCTAAGATCATACTTTTCCCATGAGTAGAAGCTGTGCTTTACATTTATTGTTTGAACTCTTGATCTGCAAATCTGTGCTGGTTCATCTCTGACATGGAAATGTCAGAGATGTTTTGTGTGAATTATACTTTCTTAATGGCCTTGAAACTTTCCAGATCTAAACTTTGATATGTTAGGAACAACTTTCATGTTTAGTGTTCCCCATGATTCCCTAAATTGGCTGTTGAAAGTATTATCTTGCATGCCTTATTTGGACACCATAAAATGCTCCTAAAATCATAGGAAAATTCATGGTTGATACTTGATGTGTTAGGGACTTTTCCTGACCTTTACTTTCCAGATTGTGTAAGTATAAGAGTAGGTACAAGAAAGAGAAGCGGACAACAGTCCCTAAATTGATTTGGGACGGAGTTTGAACATTCACTTTTATATGGGATTTGTCACCCTTTTGGTTCACCATTGTAAATATTAATCCCCCCACCCATTCGTGTGTTTCCTTTACTGGATGTGAATGCTAAACCACTTTCAAAACCGAGTGGGATTCCACCCAAACCGACTCTCATTCGTGTATTAAAGCAAACAATCCTAGAATAGGAAGACTTCCTTGTATATTAATCACTATTTTTTGTTAGGGCATAAAAGCAAGGTATAAAAAGGCATAAAATGAATCTAAGTGGCATGCATACTAGAGACCATCAAGGGCGAGAAAAGTGCCTAATCCCTTCTCTTTCTCGTAAATTAGCCCCCGAACCCACTTTCTCTAAACAAAAGGTTTTATCTTCCTTTTTCCTAAAATATAATGAGGTGGCGACTCTTGACTTTTGATTCCATCGAGAGGAAACCATTATGAGGGAACCGAGCGCATTTCCGAAAGCGCATTAGCACGAGGCACCAACCCGAACCGCCCTCGCGGGACGGTCATTTCGGTGTGCGGCTTTCGAGCGCGGGCTCTCACAGTAACACTTTTTATGAAAAATGTAACAGTTCAGTCTTGAAAAAGTAACACTTTTACTGTAAAATGTAACAGTAATTTAAAAAATTTAAACAGTTTGAATAAAGTAAATGTAACATTTTTTCTTTAAAATCCACAAATGAAATAGTTTGTTATACCGATGAATGTAACATGTTTAACACTTACGGAAGAAAAAAAAGAAGATATTTTCTTCTGAAGTGTAACAGTTTTTATTCAGGAATGTAACCATAATTTTGCAGAAGTAGTTTAATTATAATATAAGATTAACAATAAAAACTAATGTTACATCTATCTATACTTCTATACTATATGCTAAAACAACAACCGCTGACATAAGCGAGCACACTTGGCAACACTACATGAAAAAATTTCCCGCCAAAATGCAATGATGACATCGTCAGTTTACTCTACGTAAGTAACTTAATTAATACCAGATATACTTAATTAAATTAGTATTATTAATACCAGAAAGCATTAACTATGCCTAAAATTGTCATTTTTACCTTTTATCTTTCATCATAAATGTTCAACTTCTAGCCAAGTAATCTATGACGACATTTATTAAGGAGTGTGTTTTGGAGGAAACTAGTTCCTCCATAAGTTATAAAAAGTCTTCTTTTAAACCTTTAAACCCTAAACCCTAAACCTTAAACCCTAAACATTAAACACTATAAAAACAAGACTTTTTATAACTTTTCCCCAAGTTACAACTTCTTTGTGAACAGTACTTTCATTCTATTTTCATTAATTACTTAACGAGTGCGTTTTTAAATTTGATTACACTTAATCAATAATTTAATTAAAAAATGATTATACTAATAAGAAATTATTTTTTTTTATTAAAATTACTATTAATCAGAATAAATGTCGCGGTTTTTTATCGTTGGTATGAGTGAACTTTGAGCAATTATTTTAAGTTAATGTAATCATTCTAATGAAAATTTAAAAATTATTATTGATAGAATTTATATTGGTGTATAAATAACAAGTTTTGCTATTATTAGGATAATTAAATCAACTTAAATTTATCGATCAAAGCCCTTTCGTACTAACGTCTAAAAAATGGCGACATTCATTCCGGCACGGAGGGAGTATATGGGTATTATAAAGTCACAAAAAATGTCACAAAATTTAATTCATAAAATTAAGTGTCCTGATTTTGTTGGTACTTTTAATTAGAGAGTGTCACATGTCCATAATCGATGCAACTGCTAATAAAATATCGCCATAAATTTAATTCACAATACAGTATAATTTTCTTTGCAAACTATCGTCATTCTTATCCTAGTTAGTAGTATTAATTATCAAATTATAGCAAAAAAATAATAATTTATGTTCTTCCTCCAAAATGAATACTAATTTTAATTTAAAACTTATAACAGAGTTTACATCAAGTATTTTTAATAGCTTATGAATACTTACTGTAGAACATTATGTTTATAAATGTAGATTAGAAGATAATAATTGAAAATAGAAATTTATTAAATTCATCAAAAAATTGATTATTCGTTCGTACTACATTTGACATTTGTAGGAGGGTCAGTAATTTAAGTATAAAAACGACCTTTTAAATATCATAATGCTGAGGACAACCCTTGGATTGTATTATAAAACTGGAGAATTAAGAGCAAAATCTTAATAGAGAATATTTTATTTCAAAACTATTATAGAGTATACAAGAGAGAAAGATAGAAGTTAAGAACTTCTGAGGTGTATTGAAATGAAAACTAGAGCCTACTATTTATAGGAGGAAATTGGCTTCCTGTGTAAGCTTCTCTAAAGATATTTACAAAGCTTCCCTAATAAGCTTTACTAAAGATATTTACAAAGCTTCTCTAGTAAGCTTCGCTGAAGATATTTACAAAGCTTCCCTAGTAAGCTTCGCGAAAGATTATCTTGTAAACTTCCGGTTCAAAGGACATCCACACAATAATATATCATAACACTCCCCCTTGGATGTCCGCTGCTAAGATATCACGTGTTGCCTCATTAAAAACCTTCTGAGCAAAAACCTTGTGAGAAAAATAATCTCGAAGGAAAAGAGTACAACGCAAAATCTTTTCAATCAACACTCATTGCCTCGTTAAAACCTTGGCGGGTAACAAAACCCAGTGGGAAAAATAACCCCGCACGAAAGAAAAAGAGTACAATGTAATCTTAGTATCTTCTGGATACTCCCCCTGAATAAAACATTACTCAATATCTCTTAGTCGCCTCATTCCAATATCATGCACTAATTTCTCAAATCTTGGAGTTGGTAATGACTTCGTAAGCAAGTCCGCAAGATTGTCATTTGAACAAACTTGTTGAATATCAATTTCACCATTTTTCTGAAGATCATGAGTGAAGAAAAACTTTGGTGATATGTGCTTTGTTCTGTCTCCTTTGATATATCCACCCTTGAGTTGAGTTATACATGCTGTATTGTCTTCAAATAGTGTTGTTGAACTTTTCGCATCCAAAGCCAATCCACACGTCCCTCGTATGTGTTAAATCATTGATCTTAGCCAAACACATTCACGGCTTGCTTCGTGGATTGCTATAATTTCAGCATGATTTGATGAAGTGGCGACTAACGTCTGTTTCGTGGAACGCCATGATATAGCTGTAGATCCAGTTGTAAATAAATAACCTGTCTGAGATCGAGCCTTATGGGGATCAGATAAATAACCTGCATCTGCATAGCCAATAAGCTGTGATCCACAATTATATGAATAAAATAAGCCCATCTCAGTAGTTCCTCGGAGATAACGAAATATGTGCTTTATTCCATTCCAATGTCTTCGGGTTGGATTGGAACTATATCTTGCTAATAAATTTACCGAGAAGGCAATATCAGGTCTTGTATTATTAGCGAGGTACATTAATGCACCAATTGCACTAAGATATGGTACTTCTGGACCAAGGACTTTTTCATTATTTTCTCGAGGCCGAAACACGTCCTTTTTCACATCAAGTGATCGAACAACCATTGGGGTACTCAATGGATGTGCTTTGTCCATATAGAAACGTTTCAGGACTTTTTCTGTATAAGTTGATTGATGGACAAGTATACCTTGTTTAAGGTACTCGATTTGTAGGCCAAGACAAAACTTTGTCTTTCCCAGATCTTTCATCTCAAATTCTTTCTTCAAGTAATTAACAGCTATTGAAAGTTCTTCTGGACTTCCAATAATATTGAGATCATCAACATAAACAGCAATTATTACAAATCCTGAAGCCGACTTTCTAATGAAAATACATGGACAAATAGGATCATTCGTGTATCCTTCCTTTGCCAAGTATTCACTAAGACGGTTATACCACATCCGTCCTGATTGTTTTAAACCATACAAAGATCTTTGTAATTTAATAGAACAAACTTCCCGGGAGTTTGAATTGCATGCATCAGACATCTTGAATCCTTCTGGGATTCTCATATAAATATCATTGTCAAGTCTGCCATACAAATATGCAGTGACAACATCCATTAAACGCATATCAAGCTTTTCATGTATTGCCAGACTAATGAGATAGCGAAATGTAATTGCATCCACCACAGGAGAATATGTCTCCTCATAATCAATTCCAGGTCTTTGCGAAAATCCTTGTGCAACAAGACGTGCTTTATATCTTATTACTTTGCCTTCTTCATTTCGTTTTCGCACAAAGACCCATTTGTACCCTACTGGTTTTACACCTTCAGGTGTATGGACTACAGGCCCGAAAACCTCACGCTTCTCAAGTGAGTTTAATTCTGCTTGAATTGCGTCTTTCCATTTTGGCCAATCATTTCTGTATCGACACTCGTCGATACACCTTGGTTCATGATCCTCGTTATTTTCCATAACATTAAGCGCTATATTATATGCAAAAATATTGTCGACAATTGTTTCCTCTCGGTTCCATCTTTTTCCAGTGTTGACATAACTGATCGAGATCTCATCATTCTCAATGATTTCAGGTACCTGAACTTCTTCTAGAAGTATTTGATCAGATTTGTCATGTATCTCTTCAGGGGATTCGTTTACCTCGACGGGGTTTTTCTCACAATTTGCTCCTTTTTTCTTTCGAGGATTTTTGTCTTTGGAACCGATAGGCCTTCCACGCTTCAGGCGTGGTTTAGATTCATGAACGGATTGTCCAATCGGGACATCAATCCGTATTGGAGCATTTACAGCTGGAACATGTGACTTTGTCACTCTTTTTAGGTCAGTAAATGCGTCTGGCAATTGATTCGCTATTTCTTGCAAGTGGATTATTTTTCGAACTTCTAGTTCACATTGCTTTGTACGAGGATCAAGATGATATTGCAACGTATTCCACTTGATTTCCTTTTCCAGCTTATTATTTTCTCCCCCTAATGTTGGGAATATTTTTTCATCAAAATGACAGTCGGCAAAACGTGCCGTAAATAGATCTCCTGTTAATGGTTCAAGATATCTTATAATTGAAGGAGAATCATACCCAACATATATCCCCAATCTTCGTTGGGGTCCCATCTTGGTGCGTTGTGGTGGAGCAATTGGAACATATACCGCACACCCAAAAATTCTTAGATGGGAAATATTTGGCTCCTGACCATAAGCCAATTGTAATGGGGAGAACTTATGATAACTCGATGGCATGATGCATATAAGTGCTGCTGCATGTAACACAGCATGTCCCCAAGCTACGACAAGTAGCTTTGCACTCATAAGCAATGGTCTAGCTATTAACTGAACTCGTTTAATAAATGCTTCAGCTAAACCATTTTGTGTGTGAACATAAGCAACTGGATGTTCAACATCTATTCCAATAGATGTACAATAGTTATTAAAAGCCTCTGATGTAAATTCACCAGCATTATCAAGGCGAATTGTCTTGATCACATAATCTGGAAATTGTGATCGTAATCGAATTATTTGAGCGAGTAATCTCGCAAACGCCAGGTTGCGAGTTGATAATAAACTTACGTGTGACCATCTAGTAGATGCATCTACTAAAACCATAAAATATCTAAATGCTCCACACCGTGGATCAATTGGTCCACATATATCACCTTGAATTCGCTCTAAAAATTTTGGAGATTCAACTCCAACTTTTGCTGGTGATGGCTTAATTATCAATTTTCCTTGAGAGCAAGCAGCACATGAGAATTCTTTAGATTGAAAAATCTTTTGGTTTTTCAATGGATGCCCATGTGAATTTTCCATAATTCTTCGCATCATATTAGAACCGGGATGCCCCAACCGGTCATGCCATATAATAAAACCATTCATATCAGTAAATTTATGGTGTACTGTCATATGTACTTCAACGGTGCTAATCTTTGTATAGTACAGTCCAGAGGAAAATACAGGTAACTTTTCTACCACACTTTTGTTACCTGATTCAGTCTTTGTAATGTATAAATATTCCATCTCCCCATCATTAGCAGTCTCAATATGATATCCATTTTCACGAATATCTAGAAAGCATAGTAAATTTGTTTGAGACTTAGTTGAGAGTAATGCATTTTTTATACTGATTTTTGTTCCTCTTGGTAGTACTATGTTAGCTCTTCCGGAGCCATCAATTATCTTTGTACTACCACATATTGTACTAACATTAGCATCATTCACTATCACTTGAGAGAAGTACTTTTTATTTTTGAGTATAGTATGTGTTGATGCACTGTCTGCAAGACACACATCATCATCTCTGCTAGCCATTTTCTTCAAGAAAAATAAATGGAATAAAATATAAGACAATACTTATATTACAAACAAAATTTAAATATGTAACAAACATACTGAAATAAAACACACTTAAGTAAATTATTACAATCTAGATATTTAATTTATTTGGGTCTCTCCACCATCAAGCATGTAATCATCCCCCTCTGGATTGAGAAAATCTTATATATCCAGATGTGTACTTGTAGATGGGTCTTGATTCACATCATCATTTTCATAGACAAAATTTATTTTGACATCTTTCCCTTTATTCAGCATTGATGCTTGATACAGTTTAACAAGATGTTTTGGCGTACGACAGGTACGGGCCCAATGACCTTTCATTCCACACCGATAACATAAATTCTCAACTTTTATCGGTTGCTCAGTTTGTCTAGCTGATGATTTTTCTTTATTATCTTCTCTATTCCACTTCAGGTGGCGAGATATATTTCCATCATTATTGGGGTGATTATTATTATGATACTGATTATAAAATCTTCCCCGACCACGGCCGCGACCACGTCCACGGCCCCGTCCACGACCACGTCCTCAGCCTCGCTCATTATTATCATATATACTCGCGTTCACTTCAGGGAACGGAGTAGAGCCAGTAGGGCGGGCTTCATGATTTTTCAATAAGATCTCATTATTTTGCTCAGCCACAAGAAGGCATGAGATTAATTCAGAATACCTTCTAAAACCTTTTTCTCGATATTGCTGCTGCAGGAGCATATTCGAGGCATGAAATGTGGAGAACGTTTTTTCTAGCATATCATTATCAGTAATTCCTTCCCCACATAGTTTTAACTGTGATGCAATTTTAAACATCGCAGAATTATATTCACTTACGGTTTTAAAATCCTGCAAACGTAAATGAATCCACTCGTAGTGTGCTTTTGGGAGAACAACAAATCTTTGATGATCATACCTTTCTTTCAAATTGTCCCAAAATACAAGTGGATCTTTCACGGTGAGGTATTCTGTTTTTAATTCTTCATGGACATGGTGTCGGAGAAAAATCATTGCCTTAGCACGTTCTTGCATAGAGGCAGTATTTCCGTTTTTGATGGTTTCTCCCAGACCCTTGGCATCTAGTTGAATTTCTGCATCTAAGATCCATGATAAGTAGTTCTTACCCGTAATATCAAGAGCTACAAAGTCAATTTTTGTGAGATTTGACATTATAATATTTTGAAATAACTTGAAATGAGACTAGGTAGATCTTACCAATACCGTACCTACTTTGGTAACTATAGCTCAGGATGTGGAACTAGAACGAAGTCGTGCTGATAACGTATTATAAAACTGGAGAATTAAGAGCAAAATCTTAATAGAGAATATTTTATTTCAAGACTATTATAGAGTATACAAGAGAGAAAGATAGAAGTTAAGAACTTCTGAGGTGTATTGAAATGAAAACTAGAGCCTACTATTTATAGGAGGAAATTGGCTTCCTGTGTAAGCTTCTCTAAAGATATTTACAAAGCTTCCCTAATAAGCTTCACTAAAGATATTTACAAAGCTTCTCTAGTAAGCTTCGCTGAAGATATTTACAAAGCTTCCCTAGTAAGCTTCGCGAAAGATTATCTTGTAAACTTCCGGTTCAAAGGACATCCACACAATAATATATCATAACAGATTGCAATTTTTTATGATGTGGTGATATAACTACTCTTTACACTTTTACACTTTCACAAGGTTCAGCTGTCTATATTTATTAAAAATTTACTTGGTAATTTTTTTAGATAATAGTATATGCGTATATAGTTTTTACTTTTATAATGATTGTTAAAATCAAGAAAATGTTCTTTATTATAGGAGTATTTATTATATTAAATTTAAAAAGTTTAATAAATTTGTTAAGATAAAATAATTTGGAACTATTAATTGATTTATTTTATTTGATTTTTATTTATTTTTGTAATAAGTTGTATTTATAGCTTCTTGAGCTGGAGCAGTGGATTTTTTATTAGAATGAACAAGAAGCAAATGTCAACACACTAAAATTTCCGAACCATATATAATGGGAATAACACGAATGCTTCATTGACATAGTTGATATAATCCCTCACTCCCTGAAAAGTTAATCTTTTTTTCCATTTTTTTATTACGAATGAAATTTGAGCAATAATTTATGTTACTTTTAATCATCTTGATGAGAACCTAAAATTTGATATTGATAGAATTTATAATGGTGTATCAATAATAAATTGTAAATTTTCTTTAAGATAATTAAAATTAGTCAAAATTATTGCTCAAAATTCAATCATAATAACAAAAAAAATAGCTATTTTTCCTGGACAAAAAGAGTATAATTTAAGTAGTTTTTTCTATCGACTTATTTTTTACTATAATAAAAAAATTCATAATGAAAATGACCAACTCATTATATGAACCACGATTGAGTCATCAAGGATTATAATAATAAAATCTGTGCATTGCACGGGCATTTGTCTAGTCTTATAATAAATGAATGTAACTTTTATTTTTTAATTGTAATAGTTTGTATTCTGAAATATAACATTTCTTTCTGAAAAATAACAATTTTTATTCTGAAATGTAACCATACATTTGCACAAAAACGCTTGAGGATAACATAAGATTTACTCTAAAAAATTAATGTTATATTTTATTATAAAAATTGTAACATTTATTTGTACAAATTTTTTATTGGTAAAACAGTTAATTAATGATTTATCAATTACAAAGATTGAATGTAACAATTGGAAACCTATAATGTAACATAGTAAGTTCTCTCTACGTACGGCCCATGTCTTTTGGGACCTAGTTTTGCAAAAAAAAAAAAAAAATGATTGTTTTTTTAAGAGAAAGTAACAATTGAAATACAACCGATTATAAACATGAATTTTTACTCTCTTTGTTTAAAAGAAAAAATATACAGTAATATTTACTTTATAAAGCTGTTACATTCATCTATATAGCAAATTATAATCATATATGCATTCTGTTACACTTCAATTATTATTTTTTCTAACCACAAAAATATCAAACTATTTAATTTTTTCTGCAAAACTGTTGCTAGATTTTACAATAAAAGTGTTACTTTTTCAAGACTGAACTATTATTTTTTTCTTAAAAACGTGCTACATTTTAGACGATGAGCAACTCAATTCTTTTGTGTTAATAAGTACTCCCTCTGTCCCACATCACTTATTTCCATTTTGGTCCGTCCTACTTCACTTGAGACTCCCCAAATTGGTAATCTTTTTATAATTTTATATTCAATCTACCCCACCCACTCATTCTATCTCTTCATTTTCCACCACACAATTCATTCAACCGACCTACTATTAACCCCACTCATTCTCTCTCTTCATTTTCTACCACACATTTTCCTTATTTTATTTTTTTCCTTAGTTATTGTGCCCACCTCAAATGTCTCAAGTGAGGTGGGACGAAGGGAGTATGTTTTTATTTTTAAAAAATCAAACCATTATTGTAGACACCCCGCTTTGGACCTCTCATGTCCCGATTGCATACACATTCTGTGCCTTCCTCTTTTCTGTCAATTTTCGTTAAATAGTGACAAAGTCAACCTTGAGTCTTTATTTCATTTGTTTTTGTTGACTTTTTTTATGTTCGTTAAGTTTCTGACTGATCTCGTTAGTTTTGGGACTTAACTGCATAACAGTGTTAACTTTTGGGTTAAAATATGTATTTTCTGAAGATGAGACGAGCGCGCCTCCGGCCTTCTCTGTGAAAGGTGCGCGCCTCCCATAGGGGGTGCGGGAGGAGCGCGCTTCCCACCTCCAGAATCTCAGATTTTACCAAATTTCCCTCCTTTTCTGATTTGCAAACTCCCAAGTCATTATGCCATGGCTTGATCCGGGGAATAACCATTCTTGTCAACACAACCACCACCCCTACCCTATAAATACCTCTTATTTCCACCATGGAAAAGGGGGGTTCCTTTCCTTAACAAAAACTCTCTTAACACAACAAGAGAAAAGACTTTTCTTAACTCACAACTATCACACACACACACCCAAAAAACTTCATTTTCAAGGGTGATTGATATAGACAAGTTTGGTTCTTCCCCACTCAAGCTAAGGTATGACCTTCTTCTAATCTCATCTTACTTCTTTTTATTTAGACGTTCTCTTCATCTGTTTACCTTCTCAATGGGTATGCAATCTCCATAAACGGAATACAACCAAAAGGTCACTTCACTATTGAAGTTTGGCCAATGTTACATTCTCACATTTCAATTCCATTTTTACATTTAATTTCTTCTCTTAATATAATCGTTCAACATGTAATCATTTGATATTTAATCAATAAAAGTATTTTCTTTCATCCCCCCTTTCTTTTCATTATCCTTGTTAGCACAAATTAGTACAATTAAATAGAAGGACATGTAAACATTAGAACACCAAAAGTAGCAAGACCCGCGTAAGTGGGGCGGAGTGGGTGTTTAAGTACTTCCCACTCCGTCACCTAACCCCCGAACCCTTCACTCCTCGAATCTCTGGTTTTCGTACATACAAAAATGGCTTTTCTTAGGTTTTCTCGCGTTCCTCTAAAACGTGGGTGGCGATTCTTAAAATCAAGTAAACATCCTAGGGTAATTTGCGCGCTCTAGCCAAGCCGCGGTCCCCCGGGTATCTACAGTGGAGACTCTGCTGGGGATATAGAGGGTTAAACTTGCATTTTCTGCTTTTGGTGTACTAATTTTTATTTTCTGGGAATTCTGGTAAAAAGGGTGGGAAGCGCGCGCTTCTGGCCTTTTTGGCCTAAAGCGCGCGCGTCCGACCCCTTCTACCAGAATAGCCTGCCTCTCATTTTGTTCTTCGAATTTTATGTTTATGTGCTAACAGTTTCTGCAGGGGAAAGTTACATGATTTGGGACCAGGGCAATCCCCTGAGTCCACAGTTTCTGACATTCTGACAGGTACCCCAGATGCGCGCGCCTCCAATCTTCATGGCGCACTGCGCGCGCTTCCCATATCAATGCTCCGAGGCGCGCGCTTCTGGGTAAATTCCCAGAACCTCATTCAGTGCCCAGAAACAAAACTATGAACGGCACAGAAACGGAACAGAATGGACAGAATGACAGTGTGTGGGCACTGGGCCTGCACATAACTGATTTTATTCATTTTGTTTATTTTTATCGGTCACACGGGTGATTCGAAAGTTGTAAATATGTGTTTACTTGCTTATTTTTTTTTCTTTTCTTTGAAAAAAAAATATTTTTTTTTTGTCACTTGTTAGACCTCACACTACGCGCACAATTCTTATCAACTGCTCACAATCGAGTCGCACAAGTCCAACCCCAAACCCGTCGAGGCCCGTCCTAGAAAGTTTCAAGCTCCACTCGACCTTGACTCTTTCGAAGCGGTAAACCTCAGCCTGTGGCGTAGTTCACGACTACATGCCGGGGGTAACCTTTAAGCCTCTCTTTAGCCGAGCACCAACCACACAATTCAAGTTAGGGTCTAACACTCCGTGACCAAGTAGGTTTTCATGTACCGAGATTTCCCTAAACTAATGTCATCAAATCATACATGCCGTTTCCAAAAGAAACAAATGGTTGTTATGGGACAAAATAAAACTCCGTCCCCAAAGTGTTTATTTTGGACGAAAATAAAAAATCCATCCCCGCATGTATGCTTTATGACATTAATTTAGTTTAATCCCGACATATGTAGGTATCACAAGCGTGGTGGAATCCGATGAGTATATGGGACCGCGAGATGGTCTATATACTAGTGTGACGATTCCACTATTTTTCTAGAAACCCAAAAAGGACTACGTGTAACGACCCCGAAATCCGTTTATTTATTTTAATATTTATTTTATATTTTTGGTATTTTTTATTTAAAATTATGTGTGCATTTTATGTGTTGCATCATCTTTTATGAATTTCACATTCTATTTGACTATTTGTGTTAATTAAAATGATAGTAGTAAAATTGATTTGGGGAATTTAGTAGTGTTAAGGAAACTGTAGGGGTTTTAGTGAAAATTTAGTAGAGGGGCCTAGTTGTTAAAAAGGGAACTCTAGTGATTGAATTGAAGAAACTTATTAAAACTTCTTCCTAATACCCCTTCTTCCTCCCCTCTCCTGGGTATACCTCACACACCAATTTTCTTAAGGTTGTTTCCTCCATTGAAGAAGAAGAAGAAGATGCTAGGTAGGGTTCTTCATTTTTATTTTCCCTATTTTAATTTACTACTCCATTTCCAAATCTAAAAATATATAAATGTTCAGGGTGTTGATTAGATCATATCTACCGATCCATCTTATTTTTCTTGACATCTTTTCCGGAAAATAGGTAAGTTACTAATCCCCCTTTAAATGTTAAATTGGTCATAAACATGTTTATATGCTTTATATGTTATCAACTGATGTTTTAGTATACTTTTAATATACTTGTAAATTTGGGACAGAGGGAGTAGTAAAAAACTTGTACATAGCTTGTTAGTATTAGGAAGGGTATAGAAGTTGGTGTTTGTATGGTGTTTGGGCTGAATTTGTAGCCTTTGTAAGGGTTGAAAATGTTGAGGGTTGATAAGGTTAGTGTTTTGGGTTGGTGAGATGAAGGGAGTATTTTGTTTTCAGCCAAAATGAGATTTCTGGGCTGATTACACGACTCGTGTAGGGGTACAC
The DNA here is from genome assembly GCA_026119855.1 of Campanula takesimana. Classification (NCBI taxonomy): domain Eukaryota; kingdom Viridiplantae; phylum Streptophyta; class Magnoliopsida; order Asterales; family Campanulaceae; genus Campanula; species Campanula takesimana. The sequence goes on from JAOWBW010000037.1 coordinate 2,306,065, forward strand.
GAGTCGTGTAAGGAGAGATTCTGAAGGGGTGTTTTTCTACACGAGTCGTGTACTGTTACACGACTTGTGTAAAAGTTCTTACACGAGTCGTGTAGTGGTACACGAGTCGTGTAAGGGCCCAAAGTCTAAACTTGTGTATTTTTACGTAAAATCTTCCGGAGGTCATAACTTCTTCATCCGGACTCCGTTTTAGTCGTGTAAACTATCGTTGGAAAGCTCTTCTCGAGTACTACACGATGGGTTGGTTATTGAGTGGGGTTTTGATTTTTATAGCACGTAAATCCAGTAGGTGATTAATACCAAAATGAGTATCCATGGTTCACTATAGTAGAGTTGGTCTTTTGTGATCAAGTTTGGATTAATGTGATGGTTTGGATGGTTTGTGTGATGACTTAATGTCAATATGGTGCATACTATTATGAAAACGTGTTTACTTCTCTAATATGAGCTTGTGTGGTTCCCTACTTTGGAATCATACCCCGTTTGTTGTTTAAGCAAGTTTTCTTTGCTTCGGTTGTGTCTAAAGTCCAGCTGGTACTTTTGTGTGTGTTGGGCAGTGATAGGGATTATAATGGTCTCCGAGCCAAGTACATTATAAGGCTCCTATCATTGGTTTCCCATTTTTAACCCCCTTCCTTAGGCCAAAGGTTGGGCACTTTGGGTTATGACTTTGTGTCATTTTCCCCCCGTTGTTGTTGTTGTTTGGTTCCGGAACCCGTTTCAGCTCTTCGATGCTGCTCAGTTGATGCCTCTCAGATGGCTATCGTTTGGTTTGAGAACCTTGGCTCAGTATCCACGTATGAGTGTTTATTTCCGCTTTATGTGTTGTATGATGAGTTGGTCGTTATTTCCAACCGGTATGGGACGGTTGGCGATAGGGAGCCTCTCATGTTATGTGCTATGTGCTATATGATCATTTGTGGCATTATTCCTTTATGTTTATCATATGAGCATGTAATGTAGTTGCATTTTAGTAACTTACTGAGATTTATTCTCACCCTTTATTTGTTTACTGTTTTAGATAAGAAGGAGCCCAGGGGATAGTTCACACACACAGGGAGGACGTCGAGGAGATCTTTGGGTAAGATATTTTGGGAAAGTTTGTGTAAGTAAAGGATACATTATGTAAATGTAATACCTTTTTGGGTAGTGTACCCGTGACTTGGTTTGTATCAACTCTTTTGGTAGATGTTCGTGTTGTAAATAAGTAAGTAAGTGAAGTGTGTAGCCAAGTGGCTTAGAACTTGTTTGTGAAAGTTGTTTTGTGACTAGTAGTCACGTTTAGTAAATGTTGTTTGGTTATGTAAGACCTTTTTATGAAAGTATATTTCAAAAAAATTTCTTAAAAATGTTTTATGACGTCTTCCGTGCGTGTCCCGGACGTGGGGCCAAGTAGGACCACGGGTCGGGGCGCGACAGTTGGTATCAGAGCTAGGTTGTAGATGGTCTAGAATGACTAAGTGACCTAGGAGGGTAGTTGAGTATGGAGTGAGTAACGTTGAGTGTTTTATGCAGGTACTCAGTAAAAATGCCGGAACATGAGGGTGAACAGTCTGGTACTGCAGGCCAGAGTAATGTAAGGGAAGAAGCTCGAGCTATGTTCCAAGGGATGTTCGAGGCTGCAATGAAAACCATCCATGATCAGAGACAAGGAGGAGAGCATGCACCTCCGAGGTATGGTCTAGAACAGTTTTTGAAGATGAAACCAACTGGCTATGATGGTGAACCAGATGTGACCAAAGTTGAGAGATGGATTGAATCCATGGAAAAGATATTTGATGTTTTAGTATGTACTGAGGAAGATCGAGTTAGATTTGCTACCTACAAGTTGAGTGGAGCTGCGGAGTACTGGTGGAGAACACTGAAGGCTAGTTGGGATGAAGCTCATGTACCATATACTTGGGCAAATTTTCTGAGGAAGTTCAAGGAACATTTTATTCCAAGGGTGGATCAAGACCGGAAGGAAGTGGAATTTCTTAGCTTGGAACAGAATACAATGTCGGTGGCTCAGTATGCAGCCAAGTTCACGGAGCTATCGAGGTATTGTACTCATTTAATTTCAACGGAGGAGAGGAAAGCAACAAGGTTTGTGAAAGGGCTAAAAACAGTGATTCGAACTCAATTGGTGTCCCACAAGTTACAAGAGTTTCAAGATGCAGTTGATCGAGCTTATCAAGTGGAGCACGACATTGAAGAACACAAGAGGAAGGTGGAATTAACAAGTGCTGGAAGGCAAGGTAGACCACAACCGCAAAGGAATGATAATCGTGGAGGACAAGGGACTTCAACCCCATTTAGAGGACAACCACAAGGACAACCGAGTGTTAGAAATCAAAGCAATTTCTCCGGGGGTCAAGGCAAGAGGGTTTGTAATTATTGTCAGAGGGAAGGGCACAGTGAGGAGCGGTGTTGGAAGAAACAAGGAAAGTGTTTGAATTGTGGACAACTTGGCCATTTTCAAAGAAATTGCCCGAGATTGGGGAGTCAACCATCAGGGAGTGGTGTTGGATCGTCTCAGGGTCAGAAAAGGGATGCCTCAGGAAAACCAAAGGTTCAAGGTCGTGTGTTTGCAATCAATCAACAACAAGCTTCGGATGCTTCCACCGTAATTGGAGGTATAATTTCTATGTCCAGTTTGAGGGCACGTGCACTTATAGACCCCGGCTCATCGCATTCATATGTTTCTGTGTCTTTTGCATCTCGATTGCATTCTTCCTTTGAGTCTTTGCCTTATGTGCTAGAAGTGTCGACTCCTATGGGAAATTGTTTGATAGCTGACAAGGTGTTGCGTGATTGTGATGTGCATATTAGTGAGCAGGTTTTACTTGCTGATCTAGTTATTTTGCCATTGCAAGACTTTGATGTTATTTTGGGTATGGATTGGTTAAGTAAATATCATGCCTCTGTTGACTGTTTTAAGAAAGTGGTTACGTTTTCTATCCCTAGTGTGCCTGTGTTTACTTTTGAGGCAACTTCTTTGGGTTCGGGAATTCGTATGATTTCTTATGTGAAAGCTAGGAGGCTATTGCACCGTGGTTGTGAGGGTTATTTGGCTTGTGTTTTGGATACTACTAAAAAGTCTCCTAAAGTAGAAGATGTGAATGTGGTTAAAGAGTATCCTGATGTGTTTTCTTCTGAATATTCTATGCCTCCCGATAGAGAAATCGAGTTTGGTATTGACTTGATTCCAGGTACTACCCCTATATCTGAAGCACCTTATAGAATGGCTCCAGCTGAACTAAAAGAGTTGAAGGTGCAATTGCAAGAGTTACTTGATCGGGGATTCATCCGTCCTAGTGTATCACCGTGGGGAGCTCCTGTATTGTTTGTCAAGAAGAAAGATGGGTCTTTGAGACTGTGCATCGACTACAGGAAGCTGAATCAGGTAACTGTAAAGAATAAATATCCTCTACCTCTCATTGATGACTTGTTTGATCAACTCCAAGGGTCAGTCGTCTTTTCGAAGCTTGACTTGAGGAGTGGGTACCATCAGTTAAAGATCCGTTCTGAGGATATTTCTAAGACTGCTTTCCGTAGTAGGTATGGTCATTACGAGTTTCTTGTTATGCCTTTCGGGTTGACTAATGCTCCGGCTGTTTTCATGGATATGATGAATCGGGTTTTCAAGCCTTATCTTGACACCTTCGTGGTTGTATTTATTGACGATATTCTTGTGTATTCCAAGTCTAAGGAGGAGCACGAGCAACACTTGCGAATGGTTCTATCTGTTCTCCGTGAGAAGCAACTGTTTGCGAAATTCAGTAAGTGTGCTTTTTGGCTCGAAGAAGTGTCTTTTCTGGGGCACGTGGTTTCCAATAGAGGAATATCCGTAGATCCTTCCAAGATTGAAGCTATTGTGAATTGGAAGAGGCCTGAATCAGTTACGGAGATTCGAAGTTTCTTGGGTCTAGCCGGGTATTATAGAAGATTTATCGAGGGGTTTTCTAAAATTGCTACTCCGTTGACTCAGTTGACTCGAAAGAATGTACCTTATGTGTGGGATGGCAAGTGTCAAGTTAGCTTTGAAGAGTTGAAGAAGAGGTTGACTACAGCTCCTATCCTTGCGCTTCCTAATGGCAATGATGATTTGGTAATTTATAGCGATGCTTCTAAAGAAGGCCTCGGGTGTGTGTTAATGCAAAATGGAAGAGTGATTGCGTATGCTTCAAGAAAGTTGACTCCGAGTGAGCAGAATTATCCTACCCATGACATGGAGTTAGCTGCGATTGTTTTTGCGTTGCACAAGTGGAAATACTATCTGTACGGAGCCAAATTTGAGATATTTACCGATCATCAAAGTTTGAAGTACCTTTTCTCCCAAAAAGAGTTGAATAACAGGCAAAGAAGATGGATGGAGCTATTGAAGGATTATGATTGCACTATATCGTATCACCCGGGTAAAGCAAATGTGGTAGCTGATGCCATTAGCCGGAAATCTTTTATGGCTTCATTGATGGTGCGTGAATGGAAGATGTTAGAGGATGCTCGAGATTGGGAGCCTTGTGAGTCAAAGCATGGGGCTATTTTTGCGAGTATTCAAGTATTACCAGTTTTGATTCAACAAATAAAGAAAGCTCAGAAGGATGATCCGGAGTTGGTGAAAATAGCGGATAAAATCGAAGATGGTAAATTTGAGGATTTCTCTCTTAATTCCGAAGGAGTGTTAACTTTCAGAGGTCGGTTATGTGTGCCTTGCGTGGATGAGATTAAACGCCAAGTTCTTGATGAGGGCCACAAGTCGAGGTATACTATTCATCCCGGGAGCACAAAAATGTATCAGAATTTGAAGCAACACTTTTGGTGGAATAATATGAAGAGAGAGATAGCGGATTATGTATCTAAATGTTTGACATGTCAACAAGTGAAAGCTGAACATCAAAGGCCTGCGGGGTTACTTCAACCGTTAGAGATTCCGGAATGGAAATGGGAACATGTTACTATGGATTTCGTGACGGGATTACCTCGCACTCGAAGAAGGTTTGACGCAGTTTGGGTGATCGTGGATAGATTGACCAAGTCTTCTCATTTTCTACCTATTGAGATTAGTTACTCGATGGAAAGGCTTGCAACCTTATATATAAATGAGATTGTGAGATTGCATGGTGTCCCGGTGAGTATTGTGTCTGACCGTGACCCTAGATTTACATCTCGGTTTTGGCAAGCGTTTCAGAAGGCTTTGGGTTCAGAGTTGAAGTTCAGTACAGCTTTTCATCCCCAGACAGATGGGCAGTCAGAGAGGACTATTCAGATTCTCGAGGATATGTTGCGAGCTTGCTCAGTTGATTTTTCAGATTCTTGGGATTCTCATTTACCTCTCGTAGAATTTGCCTATAACAACAGTTTTCAGTCAAGTATTGGGATGGCCCCGTATGAAGCTTTGTATGGGAGGAAATGTCGGTCTCCAATTTGTTGGGATGAAGTGGGAGAAGCAAAAATTTGGGGTATTGATATGGTGAACAAGTCAGTTGAGGAAGTTAAACTTATTCGGGATCGTTTGAGTACGGCTCAGAGTAGACAGAAAAGCTATGCCGATCATCGGAGGCGAGATCTTGAGTTTCATTCGGGTGACTTTGTATTTTTGAAGGTTTCACCTAAAGTGGGAATTCGAAGGTACGGGAAGAAAGGCAAGCTGGCACCGAGGTACATTGGCCCATTCGAGATTTTGAGTAGAGTTGGTGATAGGGCGTATCGTCTTGCGTTACCTCATTCTCTTGACAAAATCCATAATGTTTTTCATGTCTCGATGCTTAGGAAGTATGTGTATGATCCTTCTCATGTCTTGTCCGAGGTTCCCGAGGATATTGAACCGAGTATGTCTTACGAGGAGCACCCGGTCCAAGTTATTGATTCAAAAGTTCAAGAGTTGCGAACTAAGAGTATTCCCCTTGTTCGAGTTGTGTGGAGAAATCATAACGTGGAAGAGTCGACTTGGGAGCTTCGGGAGGAGATCGAGAGGAAGTACCCTTGGTTGTTTGAGGGTTGAGGTAAGCAATCCAAAAATTCGGGTCGAATTTTCTTTAAGGGGGAGTGAGTGTAACGACCCCGAAATCCGTTTATTTATTTTAATATTTATTTTATATTTTTGGTATTTTTTATTTAAAATTATGTGTGCATTTTATGTGTTGCATCATCTTTTATGAATTTCACATTCTATTTGACTATTTGTGTTAATTAAAATGATAGTAGTAAAATTGATTTGGGGAATTTAGTAGTGTTAAGGAAACTATAGGGGTTTTAGTGAAAATTTAGTAGAGGGGCCTAGTTGTTAAAAAGAGAACTCTAGTGATTGAATTGAAGAAACTTATTAAAACTTCTTCCTAATACCCCTTCTTCCTCCCCTCTCCTGGGTATACCTCACACACCAATTTTCTTAAGGTTGTTTCCTCCATTGAAGAAGAAGAAGAAGATGCTAGGTAGGGTTCTTCATTTTTATTTTCCCTATTTTAATTTACTACTCCATTTCCAAATCTAAAAATATATAAATGTTCAGGGTGTTGATTAGATCATATCTACCGATCCATCTTATTTTTCTTGACATCTTTTCCGGAAAATAGGTAAGTTACTAATCCCCCTTTAAATGTTAAATTGGTCATAAACATGTTTATATGCTTTATATGTTATCAACTGATGTTTTAGTATACTTTTAATATACTTGTAAATTTGGGACAGAGGGAGTAGTAAAAAACATGTACATAGCTTGTTAGTATTAGGAAGGGTATAGAAGTTGGTGTTTGTATGGTGTTTGGGCTGAATTTGTAGCCTTTGTAAGGGTTGAAAATGTTGAGGGTTGATAAGGTTAGTGTTTTGGGTTGGTGAGATGAAGGGAGTATTTTGTTTTCAGCCAAAATGAGATTTCTGGGCTGATTACACGACTCGTGTAGGGGTACACGAGTCGTGTAAGGAGAGATTCTGAAGGGGTGTTTTTCTACACGAGTCGTGTACTGTTACACGACTTGTGTAAAAGTTCTTACACGAGTCGTGTAGTGGTACACGAGTCGTGTAAGGGCCCAAAGTCTAAACTTGTGTATTTTTACGTAAAATCTTCCGGAGGTCATAACTTCTTCATCCGGACTCCGTTTTAGTCGTGTAAACTATCGTTGGAAAGCTCTTCTCGAGTACTACACGATGGGTTGGTTATTGAGTGGGGTTTTGATTTTTATAGCACGTAAATCCAGTAGGTGATTAATACCAAAATGAGTATCCATGGTTCACTATAGTAGAGTTGGTCTTTTGTGATCAAGTTTGGATTAATGTGATGGTTTGGATGGTTTGTGTGATGACTTAATGTCAATATGGTGCATACTATTATGAAAACGTGTTTACTTCTCTAATATGAGCTTGTGTGGTTCCCTACTTTGGAATCATACCCCGTTTGTTGTTTAAGCAAGTTTTCTTTGCTTCGGTTGTGTCTAAAGTCCAGCTGGTACTTTTGTGTGTGTTGGGCAGTGATAGGGATTATAATGGTCTCCGAGCCAAGTACATTATAAGGCTCCTATCATTGGTTTCCCATTTTTAACCCCCTTCCTTAGGCCAAAGGTTGGGCACTTTGGGTTATGACTTTGTGTCATTTTCCCCCCGTTGTTGTTGTTGTTTGGTTCCGGAACCCGTTTCAGCTCTTCGATGCTGCTCAGTTGATGCCTCTCAGATGGCTATCGTTTGGTTTGAGAACCTTGGCTCAGTATCCACGTATGAGTGTTTATTTCCGCTTTATGTGTTGTATGATGAGTTGGTCGTTATTTCCAACCGGTATGGGACGGTTGGCGATAGGGAGCCTCTCATGTTATGTGCTATGTGCTATATGATCATTTGTGGCATTATTCCTTTATGTTTATCATATGAGCATGTAATGTAGTTGCATTTTAGTAACTTACTGAGATTTATTCTCACCCTTTATTTGTTTACTGTTTTAGATAAGAAGGAGCCCAGGGGATAGTTCACACACACAGGGAGGACGTCGAGGAGATCTTTGGGTAAGATATTTTGGGAAAGTTTGTGTAAGTAAAGGATACATTATGTAAATGTAATACCTTTTTGGGTAGTGTACCCGTGACTTGGTTTGTATCAACTCTTTTGGTAGATGTTCGTGTTGTAAATAAGTAAGTAAGTGAAGTGTGTAGCCAAGTGGCTTAGAACTTGTTTGTGAAAGTTGTTTTGTGACTAGTAGTCACGTTTAGTAAATGTTGTTTGGTTATGTAAGACCTTTTTATGAAAGTATATTTCAAAAAAATTTCTTAAAAATGTTTTATGACGTCTTCCGTGCGTGTCCCGGACGTGGGGCCAAGTAGGACCACGGGTCGGGGCGCGACACTACGTCCTTCCGACTTTTGTAAATAAAAAAAAAAGAGTCATTTTTCTTTATGTGGTTTGAGTCTTTTCTCTTGTTTGTGGGTTAAATAATTTGATTCAAAAGGTATTTGTGGGGCCAACCTAAGATCAATCGTGTTCTCTCCATAGGTCCAATGTCTTCAAGCGGCAACAACAATAAGGGTGAGAATGCTTCCGTGTCCAACGAAAGGCTCTTCAACATAATAAGAGACATGGGGGAACAAATGGATAGGCTTGTCGAGGATGCCCGCCGCAAGGATGATTTATGGCAAGCCCGTCTTGATCTCGAGAGGAGAATTCATAAGGAAGAAGTGTCCGAACTTAAGGCCCGACAACAAGGCAAAGGTCAACGGTAAGGCATGTTCAAGTGGCTCGCCTCTCAAAAGTCACAAAGGTTCTACCAACGACCGTGTCTACACTCCCATCCAAGGTATGACTGTCACTAAGGCCTATGAAGATCTCAAAGCAAAGGGACAAATAACTCCTCTCCAAGGGTACAAGCAACCACAACCATTGCGTCGCAACCATGCCCACCACAAGTGGTGTGACTATCACCTATGCAGCGGTCACCTCACCGAGGATTGCTTCTCCATCCGCAACATCGTCCAAGACTTGATTGACAATAGTGAGTTTACCGTGGTTGAAGAACAACAGTTAAAGAATGAGATCATACAAGAAATCATCAAGGAAGGGGCTCAGATTTGAAATGGGGCTTCAACAAGGGATCATCTCCATTTCTCTTTCTCTACCTAGTAGTAGGAATAAAAAAAAAAAAAAAAGAGTCGAAAGTCCTCTTAAGTGTGCATTAATGTTTTCTCTCATCCTATGTTAAATGTTCGAGTCCATTGAGTCATCAAATAAAAAGTCGTTCTTGTCCTCATACACTCTTCCAATTTGTTCAATTTAATTCTTGGCAAAATGATGAAAATATGTCTAAACACGTTTTAGAACGTAGGCTATCACTTGAACGCCTAGAGGCTAAACATCGACGACGGCATCAACAACGAATACATCAACAACGACGACATCAAGACAAAGAAAGGTGGAGCAACAATCATGAAGCAAAGTTTTCAAAAGGGGATATATAAAAAAAAAAAAAAAAAAAAAGAGTTCGCTAGGTTGAAATCCTCAAATCAACCTAGGCAAAAGTTAGAGCACAAAAAAAAAAAAAAAAAAAAAATCCCCCTTAATCAAAGAAGTACAAGATCAACATCATTCCACCGATGAAGGACGAAGCAACAACCACCTCGACGAATGGAGCATACACAAGAACTACGGTGACCTGAGCCTCTTCACTGGAGGAACGTAGGCAACCTTCGGGTCCGGTCTCATGCAAGAAAGAAGATATGTTTAGCCCTAGCACGTTATAGTGATCGGCCTTCATCTCGAACTTGTCAAGACGTCTTTGTACGATTCATTTGCCAATGAATTAATCACCAAAAGATTGAACAACTTTCTTAGATTTGGAATCGCTTTCCGTTCCTTGTCGAGTCTAGGGGTTTCTCTTCTTTTTGCGATACTCCCAGTTTCTTGCAATCAAACTGGGGCTTTATTTCTCTTCTCTCTTAATGACTTACTTGCCTTCGTGAGTCATTCAAAAAAATCTATACATACATGAAGTCAATACTAGGGACACTTCCCTAGTCGAGTCAATGTCACTCATATTTAGTGACAAGAGGTCTTCACCATAAAATCACATGTCTCTCATCCTCCGCTAGAGTCAATGCACACTTCCTCATTAATCGAGTCAAAATGAAGACACAAAAGAGTTGCCCGCTAGATTGAAAAACCGAAAGGGCGGTCTAGGCAAAAAACAGGGTGCATCATAAAAAAAAAATGAGAGAGTGAGAGAGAGAAGGGAAAGAGAAATGGAGATCTTCGGCCTCTAAGGAAGACAACTGAACAAGTTTTACATTGGGTCTCCTCAGCAAGTCAATCCCCACCGAGCCAACTTTGGAATTGCAAAAGGCTTGACGAGATATGGCACCATCAAAGGTCATTTTGGGTTATTAAAAGATCGTTCTTGCAATGTGCATCTTTGGGCTCATGAGAAAGAAAGCCCGTGGTAACCAAGATCCGTCCGAGAACGAGCCTATCATTGAAGGGGTACGAGGTTGCACAAAATAATCCCCAGCTAGTCAGTTGGTTTGGGCAGCGAGCAACAACATGTAATTCAAGCCTCTACAAGCATGTCCCTCTAAAGTATGCCGAAAGACTCCCGAGAATGGAGTAGCTCTTGCTATGTCCCCTTGTGTTTGTTCCCCCACACGAGGACGAGTCTCTTGTTTTGCTCAACAAGTGATGACGCCCTAGGGGCTATATGACTCGAAAATGAAAACTTCTCTTGCTTCATTTGACAATTAATGAGCCCTTGGGCTACGCTCAAGAAAGATGTGTGAGGCTATCCTCAAAGTCTCTCAAAAGGAATGTCGAGAAGCACCTTCTTGTCATGTATGCTCATACTTGTTCCCCCGATCAAGGATAGGCCCTTCTCGTTCCACTCCTAATCAATGGTGTCACTCTAGGGGGTACGATCAAGTTTTAAAGGCTCCCTCGGAAAGAAGAAATTCACTTCAGTGTCCCCGACAGAGTCATGTGCAACATTGGAAGCTTCCTCAATTCAGCACCGAAGGTCTCAAGGGGCTTCGCAATCTACAATCTTTTGGGCTACGGCATTACAGTGATACAAGCAAAGGGCAATATTGGGGCTTCGCAACCGACAGTCTTTTGGGACAACAATGCTCAAGCAATGCAATGTGGAGAAGTCTTATATGGAAGAGATCAAGCTTCAAGGGTCTCCCAACACCTCAAGTCAAAGATCTCACGACTTTGAATAAGGGCTCCAATGTTATGAATGAATTTGATGATTTTGTTAGAACTTTCAGCGAGATTATGAAGGAAGTCTTAGAGAAAAGGAAAAGGATTCAATATGCTAAACTCACGTGACTGGGTTATAGCGGGAAATGCCTTGGCCAATCCCAATGTTTCTGCAAGTACTGCACCCCCTTCTCTAAGATCAAAAGCACAGGCTGCATCCGAAGATCCGTTATTAGTTCGACTCAAGAAGACTCAAGCAAACGTACCGTTTGAGACTTTATCATGTCAAAACCCTATCATCCGCAACAACATCACCATCTCCCACGAGATATTTCCCAAAGATTCTACTGCATTTTCAACATGGACCCTTCGCCACTTGGGTACCAACCACAAAAAAAAGGGGGCCATTCATCTCCAAACAAAAGGAAGATCACTTTCATGAGTTCTACCCAATGGTGCATCTGCTCTCAATACAATGTCAAGATAAGTTGGAGCTTCACACCGAAAGGTCTTCACATCCCGCCATCTACAAGCTCGCAAACAACAAGCCCACGACACTTGGGGCTTAGTAATCTCTCGAAGCTTGGTATCAATGATCTTCTCTTGGAGCTTGCTCACGTTAACAGCAAAAGGCGATTTATTTGAAAAGTTCAAGAGTCGATTCATCTTGGGGCTATGCAAGTCTCTCATAGTTTGGCATCAAAGACATTCTAGGGGTTTTATAATCAGCAATCCCTTATCTCGGCATCGAATGTCTTTTGGAGCCCCATAACTGACACATCTCTTGGGGCTAGAAATCACTTTTCGTTGGGCACAACGGCAACGACGACAGAATTTAAGCAAGGCAATCCAGACTTCGACTTGATCTTATGTTGGCTTTACAAACACACAATGGTTAAAATGGTTCACCCACGAACTAAAAAAAAAAAAATCTTTTTCTCACGTGTGTGCATATTCTTTTCTTTCTAATAAAAAAAAAAAGATTTTATTTTCTTTTTTCTTTTCTTGCGCAAAATTATTTGTTTCCTTTTTGCTTTGCTCCTAGCATTCTCCCCCAGCATTCTCCATCATCCTTGAACTACGCTGGTTTGATTCTCTTAAAGGGATACGTAGGCAGCCTTTTGGCACGACCAACCCATCACCCAGAATACCATCTCATCGACACTCCATCAAAGGAAAAAACAATTCATCATCACCAAAATCATCATTCTCCATCCAAAGCATGGACATTCTTCATCAAAAGCATCAAGGCATCCACCACCACAACACTAATCCATCCAACGGCAATGGTAAGTGAAGGTATGAATATATCCGAGGCTTTCCTCAAATCACACCGAACACAAAATCACTTTCTCCATTCTTACAAAAATTCTCTCTCATACAAAACTGCCTTCAAATCACATCACACCACAAGCACAATTTCTCTCATAACTGCCATTTCACATCTCATACATGTCACAAGCACATATACCTACAAAGCACACACTTAACAGGTACCACCACAAGGTCAACAACATCTGCAACTCAAGGCACTTCATCCCCAGCAGAAAGTGATCCGCCGTCAACTACGCCTGCATCCCACAGAGTCAAACAAATACAGTTCAATGACAGCAAATCGGTTCATGGCAAGCCACAAAATCACCACCTTTCCATCAAGCAACACAACAATAGCACATATAGGCAGACGGAGCCTCGGTTCCTGCCATCAGCAAACGGATCCCGCATCAGCAAACGAATCCTGCCATCAGCAAACGGATCCCGCTTCAGCAAACGGATCCCGCTTCAGCAAACGGATTCCGCATTACCAAATGGATCTCGCATCAGCAAACGGATCCCGCATCAGCAAATGGATCATGCTTCAGAAAACGGATCCCGGTTTAGCAAACGGATCCCACCATCAGCAAACGGATCCCGCTTCAGTAAACAGATCCCGCATAAGCAAACGGATCCCGCTTCAGCAAACGGATCGCGCAAAACGGATCCCGCCATATCCTTTTTATATCAATAAAGCCGCTCACACAGGGAGCGCACCCCTATCCTTCGCAAATTTCAAATTCATGTTTTAACGAGTCTTTGTTTTGTCTTATTGATTTCCTCAGCGTTGTCTTTCTTTCGTCGACGCGTTTTTCTTTGCAATCCACGTCGCCGAGGGGCTCTGTAGACACCCCGCCTTGGACCTCTCATGTCCCGATTGCATACACATTCTGTGTCTTCCTCTTTTCTGTCAATTTTTGTTAAATAGTGACAAAGTCAACCTTAAGTCTTTATTTCATTTGTTTTTGTTGACTTTCGTGATGTTCGTTAAGTTTCTGAATGATCTCGTTAGTTTTGGGACTTAACTGCATAACAGGGTTAACTTTTGGGTTAAAATATGTATTTTCTGAAGATGAGACGAGCGCGCCTCCGGCCTTCTTTGTGAAAGGCGCGCGCCTCCCATAGGGGTTGCGGGAGGAGCGCGCTTCCCACCTCCAGAATCTCAGATTTTGCCAAATTTCCCTCCTTTTCTAATTTGTATACTCCCAAGTCATTATGCTATGGCTTGATCCGGGGAATAACCATTCTTGTCAACACAACCACCACCCCTACCCTATAAATACCTCTTGTTTCCACCATGGAAAAGGGGGGGGGGGATCCTCTCTTTAACAAAAACTCTCTTAACACAACAAGAGAAAAGACTTTTCTTAACTCACAACTCTCACACACACACCCAAAAAACTTCATTTTCAAGGGTGGTTGATATAGACAAGTTTGGTTCTTCCCCACTCAAGCTAAGGTATGACCTTCTTCTAATCTCATCTTACTTCTTTTTATTTAGACGTTCTCTTCATCTTTTTACCTTCTCAATGGGTATGCAATCTCCATAAACGGAATACAACCAAAAGGCCACTTCACTATTGAAGTTTGGCCAAGGTTACATTCCCACATTTCAATTTCATTTTTACATTTAATTTCTTCTCTTAATATAATCGTTCAACATGTAATCATTTGACATTTAATCAATAAAAGTATTTTCTTTCATTCCCCCTTTCTTTTCATTATCCTTGTTAGCACAAATTAGTACAATTATATAGAAGGACATGTAAACATTAGAACACCAAAAGTAGCAAGACCCGTGTAAGCGGGGCGGAGTGGGTGTTTAAGTACTTCCCACTCCGTCACCTAACCCCCGAACCCTTCTCTCCTCGAATCTCTGGTTTTCGTACATAATAAATTGGCTTTTCTTAGGTTTTCTCGCGTTCCTCTAAAACGTGGGTGGCGACTCTTAAAATCAAGTACACATCCTAGGGTAATTCGCGCGCTCTAGCCAAGCCGCGGTCCCCCCAGGGTATCTACAATTATCTAGTTTGATTAGTCTCGCGGAGACGAACGCAACGATATTTTGAGGAAGAAAATTGACTTCAAAATCTCAAAATATTGCATTTTAAAGTTACAGATGGTTTTTTTTTATAGAAAGACACGTGGCAGGCGTTGAGTGGATGCGGCTCAGCGGGGGGGGGGGGTGCATGGCTGTAAGACGAGAGTTGAGAACTCATGTACAACTCTATGTGCCACTTGTAATCCAACCGTTTACATGTTTGCATAATATTACAATAATATCAATCTCGATAACTATGAGCCATTAGATTACTTGTGGCATATGTAGTGGTACACGAAGTGACACAGAGGATTTGGATTCGTAAGATGGACGCATATGAGTTTTTGCAAAGTTCGACACAATTTGACAAACGTACTTGAAGTAAGTTGTATCAATTAATGCAACGTAGTAGCGGCTAAAAGTTATTACGTTGCATTATTTGATACATAATAAGCAAGTACGTTGTCTATTTTCAAAAGTAAGCACTACGTTGCATTAATTGAATATTAAGACCTGATACATTGCATAGATCGGTAATTTTCCCGTTACTTATGTTGATGGTCTGTGGGATGGATAAAAATCCCTCTGCGTATTCAGTTCCATTTTTTATTTTTTTTTCATTTTTGGCGAAAAGAGGACGGTATTTTATTAATAGAAAATAAAAAATACAGACATGGTGGGACCTCAACCACTTAGCAGGCACCTCAAGCAAATGCTGCTTTACAACTCTAGTCGTTGAAGAACAACTGACTTTCTAGAGGAAAATAATGATAGTAAAATGTGAAAAAAAACATTTGCCCACAAGTTTGTATGAGAAAGTGTTTTCTTTTGATAATCAATCAGGCTTGTGCCTTTAACCTCTTTTTTATGGAATAGATGTGTTGATACTAAATTATTAACATTTGTAAAATACAATGCCCAAGTAAGATTTGCATCATTGGCACAAATCTGGGTCTAGAGGCCACTTCTAGATTACAACAAACACAGTACAGTTGCTGTTATGTTTCTGAAACATGGAAGGAAATCATACTATCCTTGTGGTTATTCATTAAAAATATCGAGAGCACGGGTCTTTCCTGCTAAAGCATTAGCTGCTTGTTAACGTCAAATTCTTCAGACGATGACATCAAAGCATCCTGAAAATTCAACAATCAAATGTCTACGGTCTACCTAAAGTTCTTGTATATCAAACTCTTTCAACACAATACAACAGAAGAACAAAGCTGTCCAATTAGCAAACTAGAAAATTTAGAGAGAGAGATCAACTCTAAAACAGAAGTTTGTGTGGCCAATCTATATAATTCCTCATGAAGTAAGCTATTCTCAGTACCACATACTTCAGCTCATTTGACACTTATTTCCATTTTGGTCTGTCCCAGCTCACTTTACACTTCTCAAAATAGCCTACTTTTTATAATTTTAAATTCACTCTACCCCCACCACTCATTCCCTCTCTTCATTTTCCACCATTCAATTTATTCAACCAACACTACTATTTACCCCATTCATTCTCTCTCTTCCTTTTCTACCATACATTTTTCTTATTTTATTCTTTTTTTTTAGTTATTATGTCCACCTTTTTGGGTGTCAAGTGAGGTGGGATGGAGGGAGTACTTCTCTCAACATTTCTAGTGCTTGTAACAAAAAACAACATTTTAATGATATAAGCACAGTTATACAATCCCCCTACCTCCAAGGCTCCGACCTTTGTTTTCCTCCTTTCCTATACTTGTAATCCCTCTGTCCCAAATTGAATGACCATGTTTGTCCCAAAATGAATTACCTTTTGAAACTTCTATATCAAAAAAGTTTTTCAATTTTTTTTTCCCCAGAGTTCATTATATTTTTGCAATACTAAAATTTTGAAAGTGAATAACAAGAATGTTTATGATTTTTTTCTATCAAAAATCAACATTCTCAAAATGACCCTTAAATTCAAAATGGTCGTTCATATTGGGACGGAGGGAGTATTTCTTTATCCTATACCACAATATTATGACCAAAATAATCATCCAAAACATCCGGGAATGCCCATATTTTCGTATATTCTTTTCCACAGGGTGGGAAGCTTTGTTCAACGACTAAAGTCAAAGCAAAAGGATTTCAGCATGAATTAACTTGAAATATCTGGACTCGGAGGTTAACTTAGATAATTAAAGACAATATCTTTGTGATATGTGATGCATGCAAAAGGCAGCATGCAATGGAAAGCCAAACAACACAAGAGATGGAAAGCCAGCAGCCATTGATTAGGATAAGTTTTAGCTACTCTTTTGATAAGGATATTATTAATTATGTCATTTAATTTCGCAGTCTTTGTAATAAGGCCTATAAAAGGCTAGCTGAATAATGGAATTGGCAGCCAAGTTTTGAGGCAAAAAAGTTTCAGGGAGTTTGGGGAATTCTCAATAAAAAATTCCTACTTCTATCCCTTTATATATTTCAGTTTTCTTTTTTATCTTCCCAGCTATTTTCCAACTAGCAACATAGCTAAGTCAAGCTGTCCCAAATCCTCCTTTCTAACAACCCGAAGGCCCGTGACGTTCCATAACTAAATAAGCCCGTTACAATATGTCAGAACAAATACTGTACCAAAAGATACCTGTATTATCTCATGCTTGAAAAGCCTCCTGAGGCTGAAACATTTGGCCTTCCTTTTATCCATAAGGGCCTTCATAGTATCCAGTAGGTCAGCATATGTTACTTTAGGGTTATCTCTCACTGCTTTCGCAAAAGTGCATGTCATGGCACCTTCCATTTGCTTTCCAGTCTCTGAGAAAGCCTGCAATATTTAAGATAATGATTTGGTTTGCAAAATATTGAAGGGTTGTTTTGATAAACTATGAAAGTTCAAAAGATGTGCAGAACCCGTGTCCTAGACCAGTTAAAAAAGCATTAACATCATATATAGATGTTATACAATATAACCAAAAAAAATCAACTAACAGTGGTATCTGCAGCCAATTGATCATCCTCACAAGCGCTGAAAGAGATGGCAAGTCCACCACTTGCACCTTTATAAGCACCAGATGGAGGGTAATTATCTCTCCATTTTCGTCTGCAAGATTATCGAACAGCTGATATAAACTTGAAATACTCGTATTAATGTTAATGCCAGAAAAATAAAATAAAATAAAACGGAGCATGCTCTTGTATTTTTCATTGGTGTAGATTGATGTTCTTGTTAATTGGAATAAATTCTATTTATTTAATGTAATCAAAATTAACCCTTCACCATCCTTTTGAATTACAAATTTATTGCTTAAGTTGTACTCCCTCCGCCCAAATTGATATTTCCGTTTGACTTCTCAAACATTTAAAATTACATAATAAAAAGTTTTGGAAATTCAGTGATTTTGCCTTAATTTGGAAATGGGAACAAGTTTCTGGGCCAAACAAAAGGGAAAATGAGACTATCACTTTGGGGCGGAGGGAGTATATGGCATGAGTGTTTTTATATAAAACGAAATAATAATGCTAATATACCTCAGGTGCATAAATTACTAGTCGTACTAGAATTAAAGGTAAGAACTAAACATACTTTTTTGGGCTATAGATACGCGGTAGATCAAGAATTGTTCCACTATGACAAGTATCGACAATGGCATGAAGGATGACACCTTTCTGCAGTGGTCGAACAATGGTCTCGTTGAGTTCGTTATCAAGAATTATACCTGCAGATCGAAAATCCAGAGGGCATATGGTTTCATCAAACCCATCAAGCTCATCTTTATCAAAATCAGGTTGTCTTAATCCATGACCTGAGAAGTAGAACACCAATGAATCCCCTGATAGACAATCCTTCACGAGCCATCGCAAGGCTGCTTGGATATTACTCTTTGTCGGATGATGATATCCTTGGGCTTCTGCAAAAGAAAAAAAGAAAAAATGTAAAATAAGTTAAAAGGCGACTTCTCCTTGAAGTTACATTATCTGTATAACTGCCTTGGGAGAAATTTCTTTTATATGAACATTGATTAAATTTAAAAAAATGGGGAAGACAGCTAGTCAATAACTGGTACTAAATGATTTGGAAGATGTATGTGTCTGTGTGATCCAGCCATTACCAAAAACATTGTACATAAAAGCATAGGTAATACCTGCAAGGATGCATATTGAACTAGTGGGAAACTGAAAATGAGCAACTAATAGATCTCTCATGTTCCACACATCATAGATAGTTCCCCTAAGTTTGAACTTGTGCTTATTGTATGTCACCCCACAAAGGAGTGCCCGCTTCCCACTTTTCACCTCCCAGGTACTAATAGGCTCAATGGACTCAGTATGCCAAACTGAAGTAACATGTCCGCATACATAGCAACGAATTGCCTGTGTATGCTCTGTTGTGGAATAACGCTTTTTGCAGTGCTTGCATACAACACCTTCATCGGATTTTAGCATCTCCTCAAGATAATATGATCCTTAAATCAAATGTAATAGCACACTGATCAGCCTGGAGCTGTTATGAAACTTTAACCAATTGCAGGCAGAACAGCCACGTTAAGCAACTGTAAGTAAGTAAAGATTGTGAATAAATACGACCCTGTTCACAAACTAGCTAAAAGATCTTGCTATCATGAAAAGCAATAGATATATATTCACACACACACACACACACACACATTATACATATGTATATATATAAAATTTAAAAATCCAGGGAATCCTTTCGAGTATTTTAACTTTTTTCTTGTCAATGCCAGGAGTTGTAGGAACCAAATTCTCCGATGTAGGTCCAAAAAATAAGAAGTCCCACTTCCCACTTTTGAAGCATCAGATTCCATTTCATCAATGATATGCTGTGATGCTCGACCCTTCAATTTGTTGGGTTTTGCACTATAATGCGCAGCGGTATAAACCCAAAAGCCTAGATCCATTCATAATGATTAAATTAATACGCAGATGAATTTAGAACACTAACCGTGATGATGCTTTAAAATTTTTAGATCTTGAATCTTTGTTCTTCGCGCTCTTGAGTCACAATCGCAGGAACACGACTTGAATCGTTGAATCACGAACTTGGAGGAGTTGAGATCAACGCCCTCTATGTGTATCCAATCACGAACGAATATCAAGAACACTTCTTGATCTGGACTGCTAGATCCAAAGTGGCTATATGAAAACTAGGGTTCTTGTTCTTGAGGAAGAAGACTAGTTTTTTTCTCTTGGAGGCTTACAATATTGATTACAATAATCACGTCATAGGGTTTTGAGAGGGGTATTTATACTTTTAAAACCTAACTAGTTTAGGTTCCAAAGTCTAATTCCCATCAAAACTCGGAGTCAAAAATCGAAATCCCGTCAAGCAAGAGGTCCGGCCGGGTAGCACTAAGGGTCCGACCGGATCCTCTAGGGTCCGACCGGGTATGGACATAGGTCCGCCCGAATCTTACCTTGGATCCGTCCGCGTCCATCCGTTGGTCCGCCCGGGTCCACTCATGTTCCGGATTTCCTCTTAAAATCCAATTTTAAGACTTTCCAATTTACCCCTTTTTCGAATTCGTTCTTTTGTGTGCGACCCCATAGGATTATATTAAGTTTGCAATGTGATCAAAACCATTTGATAACATAAATCATGAGCGGACTCTAGCAAGCCATCATGACTACCCAATTAATATAACTTGTCAAAAGTTCGTGAATCCTATTATAGATAATATCACAATCCATTTGTTCACGATGTCATTGAGTGTAAGCCATGGTCAATGGTCAACTTACAATGCCCAATACTTTTCTCTATTCCAAATAGTTGATACAAATGACATTAATCGTATCAATCCATTTGAGCATGGCCATGCATTTCATCAATACTATTCATCAAGGGGCCCAAGCTGGACACCTCTCACGAAGAGGGACAAATTCCATCTTGACTTATTACACTTCCCTACATAGCTTTGATCATGCCAATCATATCCTTTATAATTACTTGGTTAACAGTAACGTTTGAATATGTCAAACATGATCTCCACTATGTGGAAGATCGTAATAATCTCAGGTCTAAGGATTCAATGGTATAACTATTTTAGAGGTTTAATTATGACATCATGACCATGACATAAACCTCATATTTGGGTCATGTCCAGTATATGTTCACAAACACACACCCATAAGTTTAACTTGTATCTCATACACATGATCATCATATGATCATCGAATTAAACTTATACTAGTTCTTCATAAGTACTAGGGACGGAGATTATTATAACAAAACATGTAACAACAAATAATAATCTTCAATATCTCTTTATATAAATAAAAAAGTGATAACAAACATTGTCAAACAATGTGCCAATACATGCCTAGGGAATAGGCACCAACAATCCCCCACTTACACTAGGCCCAATCACTAATGTATCTAATACTCATGGACCTAACATGACAATTATGTTTAACTTGAGGAAGTCCCTTTATTTGTAATAACCGGCCTTTTTGGCCCATTATTATTATTAATATGCTTTTATATTAAATATTGCGATCGGGCTCATTAAATAATTAATGAGTTGGGCTAATAAAGAAGGGCCCAATCTAGTCAAGCTTTGGAAAAACCTTTTTGGAATAGGAAAAGGGGAACCCTAAGTATTTAAACAACTCTTTAACCCTCTCCCTATTATTTTGTGTCAATCAAAAACCCTAGAGAAAAGATAGAGAGGAGGCGAGAGAGAGAGAAGAAACCGAGAGAGAGGAAGAGGAAGAAGGGAGGAGAAAGAGAGAAGGAGGAAGAAGAAGGTTCAACCCGCCCCCCCCCCCCCCTTCGAAGGTAATTCTCTCATCCCTAAATATTAATTCTTGGGTTGGGTATCGCCTAGGAATTATGAAACGAAACTTAGAACCCCAACCCTAAATTGATAAAACTAGGGTTTATTGTTAACTTTTGAAAACCTCTTTAATGGAAAAGTTGGGAATGGTATTGACATGCATGCATGAACCACCACCACGACGACGACGGCGGCGGCAGCAGCAACAGCTGGCGACGGCAGCTGGCGGCTGTGGGGTGTGTGTGTGTGTGTGTCCTTGTGTGTGTGTGCAGTGTGTATGTTATGCGTGTGTGCAGTGTGTGTGTTCGTGTGTGTGCAGTGTGTGTATGTGCCGTGTGTGTGTATGTGTGTGATGTGTGTGTGTCACAAGTTAGGGTTTGTAAATTAGGGTTTTGTGTGTGTTGTTCAAGGTGTTTCAATGTGTGAAAGTCAACTGGGAATTGTAAAGTCAACTGGGAATAGTAAAGTCAATGCTGGAAATAGTAAAGTCAATGCTGTGAATAGTGTTTTCATAAAAATAAAGTCAACTTAAGACATATGGATTGGAAGTAGACTTTTACGTAAACCTAAAGATATGTTGGGAAAGTTATGAAGGGTAAGATAAACCCTAAACTAAAGTAAGAACCTTAAGAAGGAGTTTAAGAAATAAACTCAAAAGGTTAAAGTTAGAAAAGGAATTTGGGGACGGTGATAAATATTGTTCTTGTCCTAAAAGTAGTATCTTTGCGTGATTGTAGATTGTACGCAAAGAACCCGCTAGAAGTCAACGCTAGCAAGCTAAGGGATTACGTTCCTAAGTATCTTGAATTCTTTATTCATTGGAACTCTATAATTCTTTCATGAATGCTATATGGTCCATAGCGCTTGAACTCTACGTTGATGAACGTCTTTTGTATATCTTACCTATGACGTGTTTTGCTCGTAGGGAATCTTAGAACATTTGAATTTGCATGTGCTCTCGTTTAGGGAACACTATTTTGGAAAGTATGCTATATCTAATTGCAACAGGTGTAGCTGTATAGTCCCTGAAAATGACTAACTAGTCCCTGAAAAGGACTAATGTGGAAACGGTCCTAGGAAACGGACTAATGGAAATGAGTCTAGTTAACTACTTGTAACTTAGACTTTGTGGAACTCTAGATTATCATAATAACTCTAAATAAGGGAGCACCCTGAAAAGGTGTAAGGTCTCTTATTCACTTAACACCCTGAAAAGGTGTTTGAAACTTGGAATTGACGGAATGGAAATAGGACCACCAATCTTTGAGTAGTTAACTGTATTCGTTATATGCAGTTAGTATTTGAAATGATATCCGATCTTTGAAATTATCAATTGAGTCCGTTCTTTCGGTCACTTCTCCCTAGCTATCGGAGAATTCCGTATGAACTTACTGAGCATTGTTCGCTCACCCTTTCTCTAATAATCTTTTTCAGGTAACGACTTAAAGAGGTAGACGGATCGCTAGATGAAGCTGTCCGTGTCAGTTATATTAAGACTTTATGGTTTATTTTGTTTAGCTAGTGGTTGTACTGGCTTTGAAGACCTAGCATTTAATTCGCTTCCGCATTTATTGTTGAATTGATGGTTTGAGACTAGCCGTTGGGCTGTTTAAGTGGGATTTTGTAAGATAACTATTGGTATTTCCATGTTTTTATGGATTTGTCTACTTTATGAAAATCTGGGTCGTTACAGTTGGTATCAGAGCTAAGGTTTTAGAACTTAAGGGATAGGGAAACTCTGATATTGAATAGGCTTGATTGAGCATTCTAGGAGTACTAAGATTGCTTAAGGTGGAATTTTCCATTTTAGGAAACATTCTATTCAAGGGAACTTTCTATTTTGGGAACTTTATAAATTGGGAACCTTCTATTTTGAGAAAGAATCTGGAGTCAATTTAGGGATCCTAAGAAATACTTATGAATGAACCTTAAGTAATACAGTGATGCATTGTGTTGGTGCTTAAAAGATATTTTGGTAATCATTTATATCATTAAGATTATGGTCACTAATTGTGGTAATGTCATGGTTGTAGGTCATGAACGGAGTTGAGATGAACTTGAAGATGAACTCCCTAGGAAAGAACGTGACCAAAGTGGTTAAGAGGTACTCTCTTCGGATAAGGAAGTTGAATAAGACTCTGAAGAAGGAACAAGCTAAGGGAAGGATTACTTTGAACAAGTGGCTGCTTGCAGAAAAAGCACTAAGAGACACTAGCAAGGAATTAAAGGAAAGAAAGGAAGAGCTAATGGGATTTAGAGAGTGGGCTGACACATTATGTGAAGATGTGCGAAGCTACTACTTTGCATTGAAGGAAGTAGACCCACAGATGGTAGCAACTTTAATGGAAGAGAGTAGAAAGAGGGCAGGAAAGCTAATTGAGGAACATGTAATGGTCAAGGAAATGGAGGTTAATGTAGAGGGCGATGAAGCTGCCCCAATTCTCGTGGAAGATGATGAAGAGATAGTGGAGGTACCGGTTCGTAGGCCTAGAGGGAGGCCAAGAGGTTCGAAGAAAGCACCCAAGGTCCCTAGTGGAAGACCTAGGGGAAGGCCAAGGAAAAATGCGAACCTTTGAAGAAAGAGTAGAAGTTGGATATTCTTTTATTTCTTTCATATTATTAGTAAGTAGTTATAGTTAGAAGTTTAGTTGGAATTTTCTTTCTTAACTATTGGATTTTGGAAGTTTCATTTAATAAAAGTATTGAAGTTATTCATTAGTAATTGACCTTTATTATCCGTTATGTCTAATTATGGAATGTGATCTAGTAGAACAAGAAGTGTAGGTCGAGAAAAGACCTTAATTAGAAAGTATGGCTCATGAAAAACGGCCAAGTGGAAATAGTTTTGGTCTAGTAGAATGACTGAAACAAAACTGTGAAGGACTTCATAGTAGTAATTAACTGTAGAAGTAATTGGCATGATTTGATGGCCAATTGTGTATAGTAATGGGTCTAGTGAATTGACCTCTAATGAATGAATGTAGCCTAGTAAATGGCTAGAACTAGAATTAATATGGAAACTTTATCTTTTGGGGACGGCCCTATGTATGATAGTGGTTAGACGTAGTAGCCATGCATGTATAATGTAAATAATGCGTTCTCCCCTACGATATTAACTTAAGAATAATCTTATTCAGATGGCTGGAAGAGGATCCAGAAGAAACGCTAACGCCGAGGGACGAGTTGATCCTGATATGGCGAATTTGTTTAGAACTTTGAATCAAACCGTGGCCGGCATCGGGCAAGAGAATCCGGAGTCATTTTCGGGCTCTAAGAATGAGAAACAAGAAGACTGGGTGAAAGACATGGAGAAAGTTTTCGAAACTCTGGATTGTACTCCAGAAAGGAAGGTGGTGTTCGCCACATTCATGCTTAACGGACAAGCCCTGAAATGGTGGGAAGGAGAGAAGAGAGCTGCTACGACTCGTGGTGATGCTGCGCTTACTTGGGATGGATTCAAGCGCATTTTCTATGCAAAGTATTATTCAATGAGCGTTCGAAACGCTAAGGTGGCAGAATTCATGAGTCTAACCCAAGGAAGGATGACCGTGGATGAGTATTGCGAGAAGTTCACAGAATTGCTAGAGTTTGCTCCGGCGTTCTTCGATAATGATGAGCAAAAGGCCCGGAAGTTCGAACTTGGTCTGAGTGATCGAATCCGCTACAAAATTACCCCACTGATGTTGCCAACGTACGATCAAGTGTTGGACCGAGCTAAGATCGTGGAAACTGAAGCGGACAATTATCGGAACAAGAATGATGAAAGGAAGAAGACGACCGAAAAGGAACCTACCAAAGGGAGCTGGAATAAGAATGAGGATAACAAGCGCAAGACGAGTGATGATCGTGAGAAGGATGGTACGGCTAACAAGTACCCTAATAAAGGTCAAGGAAGCCGTAGAGATGGAAAAAGAGAAGATGCCAAAGGGCAAGGCTCAGATGTGAAATGCCAAGTATGTGACGGGAGGCATAAAACTGAAGGGTGCTGGTACAAGGAGAAGAAATGCTACAATTGTGACAAGACGGGACATCCCCATTGGAAGTGTCCGGAACCAAGGAGGGACAACAAGGCCAAAGGAGTAAAGGACGACAATAAGGGAAAAGGTGGAGGTAATGGACGTGTCTTCACTATGATAGTTAAGGATGCACGCGCCACTAATGATCTCGTGGCAGGTACGATACAACTCTACTCTCGTAATGTTCGTGCATGGATTGATTCTGGTGCTACTCATTCTGTGATAAGCACTCATCTAGCAAATAAAATGAAATTGGTCCCTGAAGTGCTAGAGCATTCGTTAGTAGTAGATACGTTGACTAAAGACTCGATTTTTATTACTTTAGTATATAAGGGATGCCCTGTAGAATTGAACGGTAGGAAATTCGAAGTCGACCTTATTAGTTTGAAGATGGATGAGTTTGATGTGATCTTAGGGATGGATTTGGTTAGCAGCCTATCATGCTCATATAGATTGCTTTAGAAAGGAGGTTAAGTTCAAGCTACATTCTGGAGAAGAGTGTTGCTTTAAAGGTACGAGACCTAAGGCTCCATCGAACATCATTTCGGTTATGAAGGTGCGTAGGATGCTAAGGAAGGGATGTGGAGGATTTCTGGCGTACGTGAGTACCACTGATGCCAGAAAGGTAACTATAGAATCACTCTCAGTGATCACAGACTTCAAGGACGTGTTTCCAGAAGATTTACCTGGGGTACCACCTGAAAGAGAAGTTGAGTTTTCCATCGATTTGGTACCAGAAACTACACCAATATCGAGGGCACCGTATAGAATGGCTCCCCTAGAACTAAAGGAATTGAAGGAGCAACTACAAGAATTGCTGGACAAAGGATTGATTCGACCAAGTGTTTCGCCATGGGGCGCACCAGTCTTATTCGTAAATAAGAAGGATGGGATGATGAGGTTGTGCATCGACTATAGGGAATTAAATCGTGTGACGGTAAGGAACCAGTATCCGTTGCCGAGGATTGACGACTTGTTCGATCAGCTTCGTGGAGCATGTTACTTCTCCAAGATAGATTTGAGATCTGGTTATCACCAGCTAAGGGTAAAGAAGGAAGATATAGCAAAGACAGCTTTTAAAACTAGATATGGTCATTATGAATTTGTGGTGATGCCGTTTGGGTTGACTAACGCACCGGCAGTGTTTATAGAACTGATGAATAGAATATTTCAAGAGTTCTTAGATACGTGTGTGATTGTATTCATCGATGATATTTTGGTATACTCAAAGACTAAGGAGGAACATGAGGAACATTTGAGGTTAGTATTACAAATCCTACGGGAACAAAAGTTGTATGCTAAATTTAAGAAGTGTGAATTTTGGTTGGAGGAAGTGGCATTTCTAGGGCATGTAGTGTCGAAATATGGGATCGCTGTGGATCCAACAAAAATAGAGGCTATTGTAAATTGGGAGAGACCAACGTCAGTAAGTGAAATAAGGAGTTTCTTGGGATTGGCAGGTTATTATAGGAGATTCGTGGAAGGATTCTCTAAGTTGTCCTTACCACTAACCAAGTTGACGCAGAAAGGAGCCAAATTTGTTTGGTCTGGTGAATGTGAAACAAGTTTCGAGGAATTAAAACGACGTTTGGTATCTGCACCAGTTCTTGCACTACCATCAGGCACCGAAAGATTCGTGGTTTATAGTGATGCTTCACTTAAAGGATTAGGTTGCGTATTAATGCAAAATGATAAGGTGATAACTTATGCATCCAGGCAGTTTAAAAACCATGAGAATAATTACCCTACAC
Organism: Campanula takesimana; assembly: GCA_026119855.1. Lineage (NCBI taxonomy): Eukaryota > Viridiplantae > Streptophyta > Magnoliopsida > Asterales > Campanulaceae > Campanula > Campanula takesimana. The sequence continues at coordinate 2,333,081 of JAOWBW010000037.1, forward strand.
ACGACTTAGAATTAGCAGCTGTGGTATTTGCCCTGAAGATTTAGAGACATTACTTGTATGGGGTTACATGTCAGATTTTCACGGATCATAAGAGCCTTAAGTATATCTTTACGCAGAAAGAACTCAACATGAGACAGAGGAGATGGTTAGAATTGCTGAAGGACTATGATTGTACGATCTTATATCACCCTGGCAAGGCCAATAAGGTGGCAGACGCGTTGAGTAGGAAGAATCGTGGGACGCTAGCCACATTGGTTTCTAAGGAGGAGAATGTCTGGGATCGTTTGGAGATTACTAACCTAGAGGTTGAGGTTAAAGGGTATTTGGCTCAAATGAGCGTCCAGCCAACGCTTATGGATAGGATTAAAGAAGCTCAAGGAGGAGACGAAGAATTAAGGAAGGTACTGGAAAGTATAGCTAATGGGAAGGCGAATGAATTTCGTGTAGGAGAAGATGGAATCCTGAGGTATCAATCTAGAGTATGTGTACCTAATAATGGGGATATCAAGAGGGAAATTTTGAAAGAAGCCCATTGTTCGAGATTTTCTGTACACCCTGGGAACACGAAGATGTATAGGAATCTAAGGGAATTATTCTGGTGGAACAATATGAAGGGAGAAATAGCTGAGTTCGTTTCAAGATGTTTAGTATGCCAGCAAGTGAAAAGTGAACACCAGAGACCGGCAGGATTGCTTCAGACACTGCCTATTCCCGAATGGAAGTGGGAGCATATCGCGATGGATTTATTAGTGGGTTTGCCAAGGACGCTGAAAGGGTATAACACAATATAGGTGATAGTCGACCGACTCACAAAATCTGCACATTTCCTGGCAATTAAGGTAAATGATTCCTTGGAAAAGTTGGCAAAGCCCTACATAGATGAGATTGTAAAATTGCATGGAATACCAGTCTCGATTGTGTCCGACAGAGACGCTAGGTTTACATCAAAATTTTGGAAGAGTCTGCAAAGAGCTTTGGGTACCGAGTTGACAATGAGTACAGCCTTCCATCCGCAGACCGATGGGCAATCAGAAAGAACCATTCAAACGCTGGAGGATATGTTGAGAGCTACGTCTTGGGATGAACACTTGCCGTTAGTAGAATTCGCTTATAATAATAGTTTTCATGCTAGCATTGGTATGGCACCGTACAAAGCGTTGTATGGGAGAAGGTGTAGATCACCGACGTGTTGGGACGAAGTTGGTGAGAGAAAGATAACCGGACCAGAACTTGTGCAAGTGACTGCCGACAAGGTTCTACAAATTAGAAAATGGTTAGTAACCGCGCAAAGCCGACAGAAATCGTATGCTGATCATCGAAGACGCGATTTAGAGTTCCAACTGGGCGACCATGTCTTTTTGAAGATTTCGCCAACCAAGGGAGTGATGAGATTCGGAATCCGTGGGAAGCTGAGTCCGAGATATGTGGGACCATTTGAAATCTTAGAATGAGTTGGGACCGTGGCATACAAGTTAGCCTTACCGCCTGTTTTAGCAGGAGTTCACAACGTGCTTCATGTATCTATGCTGAGGAAGTATATTCCTGACCCAAGCCATGTAATTGAGTACAAGAAACTGAGGATGCGTGCCGATCTGAGTTATGACGAAGCACCGGTAAAGATAGTGGATCACAAGGATCAAACCCTGAGGAAGAGGGTGATTCCTTACGTAAAGGTTCAATGGAGCAATCACTCAGAAAGGGAAGCGACGTGGGAGCTCGAGAGTGAGATGCGAGAAGCATACCCCGAGTTATTCGCTGCTTAAGGTACGTTTAGTTTGGAGGACCAAACCCTTTTAAGGAGGGAAGAGTGTAGTAACCGGCCTTTTTGGCCCATTATTATTATTAATATGCTTTTATATTAAATATTGCGATCGGGCTCATTAAATAATTAATGAGTTGGGATAATAAAGAAGGGCCCAATCTAGTCAAGCTTTGGAAAAACCTTTTTGGAATAGGAAAAGGGGAACCCTAAGTATTTAAACAACTCTTTAACCCTCTCCCTATTATTTTGTGTCAATCAAAAACCCTAGAGAAAAGATAGAGAGGAGGCGAGAGAGAGAGAAGAAACCGAGAGAGAGGAAGAGGAAGAAGGGAGGAGAAAGAGAGGAGGAAGAAGAAGGTTCAACCCCCCCTCCCTTCGAAGGTAATTCTCTCATCCCTAAATATTAATTCTTGGGTTGGGTATCGCCTAGGAATTATGAAACGAAACTTAGAACCCTAACCCTAAATTTATAAAACTAGGGTTTATTGTTAACTTTTGAAAACCTCTTTAATAGAAAAGTTGGGAATGGTATTGACATGCATGCATGAACCACCACTACAACGACGACGGCGGCGGCAGCGGCAGCAGCTGGCGGCGGCGGCTGTGGGGTGTGTGTGTGTGTGTGTCCTTGTGTGTGTGTTTGTGCGTGTGTGTGTGCAGTGTGTATGTTATGCGTGTGTGCTGTGTGTGTGTTCGTGTGTGTGCAGTGTGTGTAGGTGCCGTGTGTGTGTGTGTGTGATGTGTGTGTGTCACAAGTTAGGGTTTGTAAATTAGGGTTTTGTGTGTGTTGTTCAAGGTGTTTCAATGTGTGAAAGTCAACTGGGAATAGTAAAGTCAACTGGGAATAGTAAAGTCAATGCTGGGAATAGTAAAGTCAATGCTGGAAATAGTAAAGTTAACGCTGTGAATAGTGTTTTCATAAAAATAAAGTCAACTTAAGACACATGGATTGGAAGTAGACTTTTACGTAAACCTAAAGATATGTTGGGAAAGTTATGAAGGGTAAGATAAACCCTAAACTAAAGTAAGAACCTTAAGAAGGAGTTTAAGAAATAAACTCAAAAGGTTAAAGTTAGAAAAAGAATTTGGGGACGGGGATAAATATTGTTCTTGTCCTAAAAGTAGTATCTTTGCGTGTTTGTAGATTGTACGCAAAGAACCTGCTAGAAGTCAACGCTAGCAAGGTAAGGGATTACGTTCCTAAGTATCTTGAATTCTTTATTCATTGGAACTCTATAATTCTTTCATGAATGCTATATGGTCCATAGCGCTTGAACTCTACGTTGATGAACGTCTTTTGTATATCTTACCTATGACGTGTTTTGGTCGTAGGGAATCTTAGAACATTTGAATTTGCATGTGCTCTCGTTTAGGGAACACTATTTTGGAAAGTATGCTATATCTAATTGCAACAGGTGTAGCTGTATAGTCCCTGAAAAGGACTAACTAGTCCGTGAAAAGGACTAATGTGGAAACGGTCCTAGGAAACGGACTAATGGAAATGAGTCTAGTTAACTACTTGTAACTTAGACTTTATGGAACTCTAGATTATCATGATAACTCTAAATAAGGGAGCACCCTGAAAAGGTGTAAGGTCTCTTATTCACTTAACACCCTGAAAAGGTGTTTGGAACTTGGAATTGACGGAATGGAAATAGGACCACCAATCTTTGAGTAGTTAACTGTATTCATTATATGCAGTTAGTATTTGAAATGATATCCGATCTTTGAAATTATCAATTGAGTCCGTTCTTTCGGTCACTTCTCCCTAGCTATCGGAGAAGTCCGTATGAACTTACTGAGCATTGTTCGCTCACCCTTTCTTTAATAATCTTTTACAGGTAACGACTTAAAGAGGTAGACGGATCGCTAGATGAAGCTGTCCGTTTCAGTTATATTAAGACTTTATGGTTTATTTTGTTTAGCTAGTGGTTGTACTGGCTTTGAAGACCTAGCATTTAATTCGCTTCCGCATATATTGTTGAATTGATGGTTTGAGACTAGCCGTTGGGCTGTTTAAGTGGGATTTTGTAAGATAACTATTGGTATTTCCATGTTTTTATGGATTTGTCTACTATATGAAAATCTGGGTCGTTACATTATTAGCGGATCAGCTATGTTATCATCTGTTGGTACTCTGCATATTTTCACGTCTTCCCTCTCTACAATTTCTCGAATGAGATAAAAACGCCTAAGTATGTGTTTGGATCTTTGATGTGCTCTTGGTTCCTTTGCTTGAGCAATAGCACCATTATTGTCGCAATAAAGGTCTATTGGATTACCAATGCTAGGAACCACCTCTAATTCAGTTATGAATTTCTTGATCCAAACAGCCTCCTTAACAGCATCCGATGCAGCTAAATAATCAGCTTCTGTTGTAAAATCAGCTATTATACTCTGCTTAGAACTCCTCCAGCTTACAGCACCACCGTTTAGCATAAACACAAAACCAGATTGCGATCTATAGTCATCCTTGTCAGTTTGGAAGCTTGCATTTGTGTAACCCCTTACAACAAGATCATCTTCCAAACCTCCATTAAATCAAGAACGAGTCTTTAGTCCTTCTCAAGTACTTAAGAATCGTCTTGACTGCTATCCAGTGACTTTCACCAGGATCTGACTGGTATCTGCTCGTCATGCTCAAAGCATACGAGACAATCGGTCTAGTACTTATCATGGCATACATAATGGATCCAATTGCCGAAGCATATGTGATTCCATTCATGCGCTTCCGCTCATCAGTTGTCTTAGGACACTGAGTCTTCCTAAGACTTTTACCATGTAACACTGGCAGGTTACCTTTCTTAGAGTTTTCCATACATAATCTTTTAAGAACCTTATCAATGTATGTAATTTGACTTAAACCAATCAGTATTTTAGATCTATCACGATAGATCTTAATTTCAAGGATGTAAGCGGCTTCGACATATAGCACTAGAAATAGTACTACGCTCTCACTAATTTTCTTGTATACACACGGTTCATCTTTGTTCTTGATGAAACCAAAATCTTTGACCGATTCATCAAATCGAAGATTCCAACTCCTTGAGGCTTGCTTCAATCCATATATGGATATCTCCAACTTGCATACCTTAATAGAATTTTCTGTATTCACAAAACCTTCAGATTGTGTCATATACACATCCTTAAGCAAGTTCCCATTAAGGAACGTTGTTTTGACATCCATTTGCCATATCTCATAGTCACAATATGCGGCTATGGTAATTAAAATTCTTATAGACTTGATCATTGCTACGGGTGAAAAAGTTTCATCATAGTCAATACCATGAATCTGCCTATAACCTTTTGCTACAAGTCCAGCTTTATAAGTATGCATATTTCCATCCATGTCAGTTTTCTTTTTGAAAACCCATTTGCATCCTATGGTTTTTACACCTTCGGGTGCATCTATCAAGTTCCAAACTTGATTATCATACATGGATTGGATTTCGGATTCCATAACTCCAAGCCACATATCCGAGTCAGGAGAAGTCATCGCTTCTTGGTAAGAAGTAGGTTCATCATTCTCAATGATTTCTATTTCATTACTATCCGTTACGAGAAATCCATATCTCTCGGGTTCGGATCATAACCTACTAGATCTGCGATGAGCTTGTGTATCTCGAACGGGTTCCACAACTCTTTGGGAAACATGTTCAGATTCCACTATCGGTTCAATGTTATTTTCGGGTTCTCGAATCTCTTCAAGATTAATTTTACTCCCACTGGTTCCTTTGGAGAGAAAATCTTTCTCTAGAAAGGTATCTGATATAGGCAAGCGGAAGCATTAAATAGATAAATAATCGAATACGGTAGAATTCAATCGATACTCGTAAACGATGGGATAGATAATCGAAACTAGTAGAATTTAATCAATACTAGTAAACAATCTTCAACCTAGCAGAATTTAATCAATACTAAAGTTGGCATCCAAAAGGAATTTAATCAACTTTTAGGAGGAAGAAATAAACTCTCAAGTTTATTCAATAAAATCTCAAAAAATCATCTGCTTTTCGGAATTACATTTTGACCTATATTTATAGCACTCCTAAGACTTGTAAATCAAGTCAAACACTTCTAAAAACAACCCTAATCTATATGGTAACTTAATAGAAGCCTAAAATAAGAAATTAAACCCTAAATCTACTTCTAAGCATGAAAATATAACCTACTAAATAATAAATCCGAAAATACATTAAAATAACCATAATAATTAAAATAAATCTATTCCTATTCTTATCTCTATCATTAAAATATATCTCTATCTTGATCTTCATCATTCTCCCCGGCTGCGAAAAATTCGTCCTCGAATTTGGAACAGCTTTGCACTTGAGTTTGTAGCCATTCAAAGAGAGCATATGACATGATTGTTTTTCCACGGGAACATGACAATAGAATCTGAAAAACCTTTAATCTTTGAAGAATTTTGAACTTGCTAATATTTGTGACAACATCCATCCAATCCGTCCAATGAAGCTTAATAAACGCGTTGAGTAGCAAGTTTTTGATGGAATTTGAAGAAGATGACTTTATAGGTGGAACATCAAAGGGGTCGAAAAATTGATGTGTAAAAGATTCTTCATCATGGGTCAGAGGTTGATACCACACATTTGTAGGTTGTGAAGTGGGTGAATTGGCAAAACAAAGAACAATGTTGAATTGACAAATTTCGCAATGACATTCATCGTAAATCGGAGGTTTTGACCAATCAACAAGAATGTCGGTTGTTAGTGATTCAACAAAAGGCCACGAAAAATCAAACATTTTTTTTTTTTGGATTTTTTTTTTCCGGAAAAGAAGAAAAAATAGATAAACAAATAACTTAACTGAATTTAGAAAAATTCAGGTTCAGGCTCTGAATACCAAATGATGTAGGCAAGCGGAAGCATAAAAGAGATAAATAATCGAATACGGTAGAATTCAATCGATACTCGTAAACGATGGGATAGATAATCGAAACTAGTAGAATTTAATCAATACTTGTAAATGATCTTCAACCTAGCAGAATTTAATCAATACTAAAGTTGGCATTCAAAAGGAATTTAATCAACTTTTAGGAGGAAGAAATAAACTCTCAAGTTTATTCAATAAAATCTCAAAAAATCATCTGCTTTTCGGAATTACATTTTGACCTATATTTATAGCACTCCTAAGACTTGTAAATCAAGTCAAACACTTCTAAAAACAACCCTAATCTATATGGTAATTTAATAGAAGCCTAAAATAACAAATTAAACCCTAAATCTACTTCTAAGCATGAAAATATAACCTACTAAATAATAAATCCAAAAATACATTAAAATAACCATAATAATTAAAGTAAATCCATTCCTATTCTTATCTCTATCATTAAAATATATCTCTATCTTGATCTTCATCAGTATCATCCCGAGCAACAAACATTTTGCTGTCCGTGCGGTTGTAAAAGTAATATCCTTTGGTTTCTCTAGGATATCCCATGAAAAAACATTTATCAAATTTGTGTGCGAGTTTGTAAGAGACGAGTCTGTTAACATAAGCATCACAACCTCAAATTCTCATGAAAGAAAGATTAGGCTTTCTTCCATTCCACATCTCATGTGGAGTCTTTGGAATCGATTTAGTTGGAACACTGTTTAGTGTGAGCCCAGCGGTTTCTAATGCATGTCCACAAAAGGATAATGGAAGATCAACTTGACTCAACATAGATCGAACCATATCCAATAAAGTCTGATTTCTCCTCTTGGACACACCTTTCCATTGTGGTGTTCCGGGTGGAGTTAATTGTGAAACAATTCCACAATTTTTAAGATGATCGTCAAATTATTGGCTTAAATATTCACCACCACGATCGGATCGAAGTGATTTAATAGTTTTGCCAAGTTGATTTTGTACTTCATTTTGAATTATTCTAAATATCTCAAAAGCTTCACTTTTGTTCTTCATTAAGTAGACATAGTCATATCTACTAAGATCATCAGTGAATGTTATGAAGTATTGAAATCCTTCCCTAGCACTGCTACTTAAAGGTCTACATACATCGTTATGTATTAAGCCCAATAAGTCACTAGCCTTTCACTACTCTTAGTAAAAGGTGTCTTAGTCATTTTTCCAAGTAAACATGACTCACAAGTCTCATATGCGCCAGTTAAGGGAGAGGAACCAGAAGATCCTCTACTGTTTGTTTTCTTTTTTGTCCAATTAGATTTCGATCGTCATCTAGTCTCACATTAAATCAACCATAGGTGTTGGAGAGGAGATAAAAGATAAATGGATTCTCCTCCCCCAATCTTCACTTTACACCACGCCATTCAAAATCATTTGAGCCTAAAAGTCCGTCCCCATGGAGTTTAGAGATACACTTCTCATTAATATGACCAAGATGGAAATGCCACAAATAAGTGTGATTTACATCATTAGATTTAGATTTCTTATTTATGTTATAGACATTATCATTATTTCTATTCTCAATATCAAGGATATAAGGCCATTAAATGAATTTGCAATACAATAAAGCATATTATTTAAATAAATAGAAAACCTCTTATTCTCAATAAAAAATCTATATCATTCATTATCCAAACAAGAAATTGAAATAATATTTCTACTCAAATCCGAAACGTAGTAAAAATTGTTCAAAACAAGAATTAAACCACTAGGTAAAGTGACTTCATAAGCCCCTACGGCTAATGCAGCAACTCTTGCTCCATTCCCCACACGTAGGTCTACTTCACCATCCTTGAGTAGTCTCCTATTCTTTAGTGCCTACACATTTAAACAAATGTGAGATCCACATCCGGTATCTAATACCCAAGAACTAGAAGTAGAAAGAAGAATATCTATAACATAGATACCTGAAGTTTAAATCAATCACATTTCCCTTCTTCTTCTATTTATTTTCTTCCATATAGGCTTTTCATTTATCTTCCAATGTCTGATCTCACCGCAATGGAAACAAATTGCATCCTTTTGAGTGTCTGATTTAGCCACTACAGTAGCTTCGGCAACCTTTGCCTTGCTAGCCTTAGGTTTGGCAACAATTCCCTTACCCTTACCCTTGTTATTAAATCCCTTTCCTTTATTAACCATGAGCACATGAGAGGTAGTTTTCCCAATTATTTTCTTTTCAGCAGTTTTAAGCATCCCATGCAACTCTAACAAAGACTTATCAATATCATGCATATTAAAGTTCATTACGAACTGATTATAGCATTTTGGAAGTGAATTGAGAATCATGTCAGTGCCAACTCAATAGGGATGGCATAACCCAACCTCTCTAGATGCTCAATGTGGCCTTACATCTTCAAAACATGAGGGCCCACTGCTTGCCCTTCAATCATCTTGCATGACATCAAGACAGCCATGGTATCAAACCTTTCTTGCCTAGCTTGCTCTTGAAACATATCTTTCAACTTAGTGCCTATCTCATAGGCATCCAAGTGTTCCAAATCTTTTTGGAGCTCTGAACACATGGTAGCAATCATAAGACAGCTGACGTCATGAGAATCACTTTTGTATTTCTTGTGAGCATCCCTGTTCGTCCTAGGGGCAGTGGCTTCAGGTTCATCATGAATGGGCTCCTCAAGAATGTAAAACTTCTCTTCTTGCCTTAGAACAATTCTATGGTTTTGGATCCAATCCAGGAAGTTAGTACCATTCTCTTGGAGTTTTTCTTTCTCAAGGATAGATCGCAATGATAGGTTGTGAGTGTTTTGAGCCATTATCTACATTTTATGCAAACATATATTAATATGTATTAGTACCAATTTGCATAAAGAGATTAATAATTGTATTTCATAAATACTCCCACTAAATTATATAACCTTCAAATACATTAATGTATAATATAATTTACATGGGCTAAGATCCATGTTTCATTCAAATTTTGACACCGCGATGGTGAGCTGCTCAAATTTAAACTATTTAGGTAGGTAACTTTTACCAATCATATCACATATGACTCTTAGATCCTTTTATGAGATTCTTTTAGACATCTTATGTCAAAAGCATGTTTTAATCTCATCTTGTGCCTTAATACCAAAAGCCTTTTGATAGCTTAATGTAGTCAAACCATGATAAACGCATAGGAACCACTCTTTCACTCATCTTGTTTATACAATGATAGAATCAATGCGCCTCGCGATGGATAGAGCCCACACAAAACCACCATTGTAATCCCAAATGTTTATCATGGATTGGCACGTGACTTAAATTTTAACAAGAAGGTTCAACACATATAGCATGGTAACACATTTATACGCACATTATATAAACATGTAAAACATCGGTTAATTATTTAATTAATCCCATAAATTAAAGTATAATTTCATGTGATTGATTCATGGGGATAAATTCTTAAACATGTAATTGAGAGCACGATTGTACGGTCGAAACTAAGCCAAAAGGCATGCACAATCACGTACCAAATTTAGAAACTAGAAAAAATAACTATGTAAGGTCAAAACTAAGCCAAAAGGCATCCACAATCCCTTACATAAAGTAACTCGATTCTAAATTCTTTTGTCTCGTCAATTTATGAATTTGTCCTTGAGATTTATTTTCAGGAAACACGATTTCTAAAACCAGCTATCTGACAAACAAATTCAATACAAAGTAATTTTGAAATTGATATTTAATTTCAGAAAACACGGTTTCCAAAACCAGCCATATGACAATTAAATTCAACTCAAAATATTTACCATTGTGTTTCAATTTTAAACCATAAAATTGCTTTCCTGATTCAATTAGGATTTGGTGTTCATGATGATCAAATCACCATGTTCATCAAAACCTTGAATAAACAATTTATTCTTGAACTAGGATCATCAACAAATTAATCCAATTAACTTTTGATGATCACATGGAACATAATAATCAAATTATTATTGCAATCTTAGATCTCACATAACGTATTTAAACGGTGTGATTTTATGATCTTCATATATCTCATATACATACATAAAATATAAATCACTTAAACATCATGAATCAAAATTCAAATAGCATGCTAACACATATACTCCTCCGTCCCATTACAATGGGCACAAAATGACTCTGGCACAAGAATTAAGAAAAGTATAAATGTTGTGAGCATGAAAAGTGAGTGGGAGAGAGAAAGTGTAAATGTTATGAGTGTAAAAGTAAAGTAGGAGATAGAATGAGTGGGATAAGTAGTAAATATTCTTTCCATTTTTAGTAATGTGCCCATTGTAATGGGACACCCAAAATGGAAGTTTGTGCCCATTGTAATGGGACGGAGGGAGTAATCCAATTATATTATCAACATCTAATTATTAAAATAATCATGATGAACGGGACTCTGATACCACTGTTGGGTTTTGCACTATAATATGCAATGGAATAAACCCAAAAGCCTAGATCCATTCATGATGATTAAATTAATACGGAGATGAATTTAGAATACTAACCGTGATGATGCTTTACATTTTTTAGATCTTGAATCTTTGTTCTTCGCGCTCTTGAATCACGATCGTAGGAACACGCCTTGAATTGTTGAATCACGAACTTTGAGGAGTTGAGATCAACACCCTCTATGTGTATCCACACACGAACAAATATCAAGAACACTTCTTGATCTGGACTGCAAGATCAAAAGTGGCTAGATGAAAACTAGGGTTCTTGTTCTTGAGGAAGAAGAAGACTAGTTTTTCTCTCTTGGAGGCTTACAATATTGATTACTATAATCACTTATGACCTAGGGTTTTGAGATGGGTATTTATACTTATAAAACCCAACTAGTTTAGGTTCCAAAGTCTAATTTCCATCAAAACTAGGAGTCAAAAATCAAAATCCCATCAAACAAGAGGTCCGGCCGGGTAGCACAAAGGGTCCGACCGGATCCTTTAGGGTCCGACCGGGTATGGACATAGGTCCGCCCGGATCTTACCTAGGGTCCAGCCGCGTCCATCCCTTGGTCCACTCGGGTCCACTCCTGTTCCGGATTTCCTGTTAAAATCTAATTTTAAGATTTTCCAATTTAGCCCTTTTTCGAATTCGTTCTTTTAGGATTATATTAAGTTGGCAATGTGATCAAAACCATTTGATAACATAAATAATGAACGGACTCTAGCAAGACATATTGACTACCCAATTAATATAACTTGTCAAAAGTTCGTGAATCCTATTATAGATAATATCACAATCCATTTGTTCACGATGTCATTGAGCGTAAGCCATGGTCAATGGTCAACTTACAATGCCCAATACTTTTCTCGATTCCAAATAGTTGATAATTCAAATGACATTTATCGTATCAATCCATTTGAGCATGGCCATGCATTTTATCAATACTATTCATCGAGGGACCCAAGCATGACACCTCTCACGAAGAGGGACAAATTCCATCTCGAATTATTACAGTTCCCTACATAGCTTTGATCATGCCAATCATATCCTTTATAGTTACTTGGTTAAGAGTAACGTTTGAATATGTCAAACATGATCTCCACTATGTGAAATATCGTAATAATCTCAGGTCTAAAGATTCAATGGTATAACTATTTTAGAGGATTAATTATGACATCATGACCATGACATAAACCTCATAGTTGGGTCATGTCCAGTATTTGTTCACCAACACACACCCATAATGTCGCGCCCCAGACCCGTGGTCCTACTTGGCCCCACGCTCGGGACACGATTGGAAGACGTCATAAAACACTTTTAAAAAAAATTCGAATTATACTTTCATAAAGTTTATCAAAATCCACACTCGAAGTGCAAAGAATTCCATTTAACTTTCAAACAAACTTTACAAACAACTTTCACAAACGAAAGTACTTCGCTCGAAGGCTTACAAACTCTTATACAAATGTACAATTACCACACTTTAACAAAACAGGTGATACACGGATACAGTCTCGGGTACACTACCCCAAAGGTTATACATTTATATAATGTAACCTTTAAACCATACTTACTTTCCAAAATGGATTATCAACCCAACGTCCTCCCTTGTGAAGTGACCTATCCCTTGGACTCGCCTTTATCTAAAACAGTAAACAAATAAGGGGTGAGAATGAATCTCAGTAAGCTACTAAAATGCAACTACGTTACATGCTGAAATGATACTCGTAATTGAACAATGTCAATAAACATTAATTTAGCACTAACATGAGAGGCAAAGCCAACTCATCACACCACACATAAGGCGGAAATAAACACTCATAAGTGGATACTGAGCCAAGGTTCTCGAATCAAACATATAACCATCTGAGAGGTATCAACTGAGTAGCATCAAAGAACTGAAGCCGGGATCCCGAAAACCAAACCATAACCATAAGAACCAAAGTAACAATGGGGGAAATATGACACAAAGTCATAACCCAAGGCTCACGCAAAGGAGCGATTCATCCCATCCAAGGCCAATCTGGACTGGGGAAAACAGAAAAGCCAACAGTGGAAAACCTTATAGTGAACTTGGCTCATGTGCAACTATAATTCTCCCACTACCTGACTCAAGGTACCAATGGAAAACCTTATAATGAACTTAAATTTTGCCACTATAATTCTCCCACTGCCTGACTCAACAACAAGTACCAGCTGGACTTTAAACACGAGAATAGTAATGAATACTTGCTTAAACAATAACCGGGGGCAATGATTCCAAAGTAGGGAACCAAGCCAAACACATCACAAAGATGAACCAATCCAAACCGCATCAAGAGATGTTTAACAATATTCAATTAATATTTAGTTCAATTCCACAACACATATGTTCACAAAGGAACCGTTTCCAATACTCGAATGTTCCACAATAACTCTCTAGGTACTCTAGGATATCACCTAAGACCTTGACCAAAATTGAACTCAAATCACTTGGATTGAAACAACTCAAACTTTTCAGCAGCACTGGGCGGTCGCCCACACCAGACTGTGCGGCCGCCCAAAATACTCTGCCCCAAGACAAAAACCTTCCAGATAAGTGTGCGGCCGCACGCCCTATTTGGGCGGCCGCCGAACACACCTCGCAGGCCAAAACTTGAATAAATTATACTCCCTCTATTCCACCGTCCCAAACGTAGGAGTATGCTTTCACTAGCATTTTAACAATACTAACAATACCCAGGAGTGCAATACATGCCCAAAACTTTACTTTCAAGTTTATTTCATTCTTTTTACCGTCCCACAAATAATAGAATAATTTCTTTTATTCCATTTCAATATTTTACCGTCCCAAAAGTATAAGTATACCTTTACTAACAACTAGGCAATACCCAAGACCCCACTTTTAAGCCTAAACCATTGTTTTTCTTCACAGTATATTAATACTCCCTTTGTCCTAAAATTACAAGTATCACCAAAATCACCCAAATCACAAAATTAACAATTACAAGTATCAAATATAACATATATGACCATTTTAACATTTAAAGGAGAATTAGTAACTTACCTATTCTGGGGAAAGTATAAATGAAATATATCTTGATCGGGTAGAAATGGCCTACTCAACGCCTTTTTTCTTTCATGGCTACTGAGAGAGCAATTTTTAGGAAAGTAAGAAGATTTAGTGTGTGTGTGTGTATAGAATACGTAGAGTGGGAGAGATAGGTAGGATAAGCTTATAAAGATTTTTATAAAATTTTCACTTTGGTCCCTCTACTTTTAAGTTGAACAATTAAGCCCCTATAGTTATATTTTCACAAAGGACCCTATAGTTTCAACTACTCCATTTAACTCCTTTTACCATTATTATTACTAACTAAGTAAATAACACAATTAATCAAACAATATGTGCAAGTCATAAAATATGATGCAACACATAAAATGCACACATAATATCAATTTAAAACCCCAAAAAATATAAAATAAATAGGGACGGTTTTTGGGGTCGGTACAATCACTCCTCCTTAAAGAAAATCCGTCCCGAATTTTAAGGTAACTTACCAAACTAATCAAATAACCAAGGGTATTTCCTTTCCATTTCCTCCTGAAGTTCCCAAGTTGACTTTTCAACATTACGATTCCTTGATACCATTCTAACAAGCGGAATACTCTTGTTTCTCAATTCTTGAACTTTGGTATCAATCACTCGAACTGGATGCTCTTCATAAGACATAATGGGTTCAAGATCCTCAGGTATCTCAGATAACATATAAGATGGATCATACAAATTTTTGCGAAGCACGGAGATATGAAACAAGTTATGAATTCACCCAAAGAAGATGGCAACACAAGATGGTACGCAAGACTTCCAACTCTTTCTATAATTTCAAAAGGCCCATTATGACTTTTTCATTGAATAGCAAATCTCAATAGGTAGAAAGTGAGCGGATTTTATCAATATATCCACGATTACACAAAATGCATCATGATTTCTTCAAGTACGAGGCAATCCTGTTACAAAATCCATCACAATATGTTCCCATTTCCACTCAAGTATTTCTAGAAGTTGAAGTAAACCTACGAGTCTTTGATGTTCAGCTTTAACCTGTTGATAAGTCAAACACTTTGATACATAATCCGTTATTTCTCGCTTCATATTATTCCACTTAAATATTGTTTCAAATTCTGATACATCTTGGTACTCCCGGGATGAATACTATACTTGAACTCGTTATCCTCATCAAGAACTTGACGTTGAATTCCATCAATATCTGGTACACATAGCCGTCCTCTAAAAGTTAATACTCTTTCAAGACTAAAGGAAAAATCTTCAAACTTTTTATCCTCGATTTTATCCATTACCTTTCTCAACTCCGGGTCATTCTTCTGACCATCCTTTATCTGTTGAATTAAAGTTGACAATACTCTATTATTCACGAACATAACTCCATGTCTCGATTCACGTGAACACAAATCTCGTGGATCCTCTAACATCTTCCATTCTCGGGCCATCCTCGAAACTACGTAAGATTTCTGACTAATAGTATCTGCGACCACGTTTGCCTTGCCCAGATTATAAGAGATGGTACAATCATAGTCCTTCACAATCTCCATCCATCTACGCTCTCGGTTGTGCAACTCTTTCTAGAAGAAAAGATATCTCAACTCTTATGATTTGTAAAAATCTCAAACATTGTTCCATAAAAAAATGTTTCCACTTATGTAACGCAAAACAATCGCAACAAGTTCCATGTCATGGGTCGGATAGTTATGTTCACAAGAAGTTGACTTCCTCGAAGCATCACTATAAATAACCAAATCATCATTCCCATTAGGTAACGCAAGAATAAGTACAGTGGCCAACCTCTTCTTTAATTTCTCAAAACTAACTTGACATTTTTCATCCCACATATATGGTACATTCTTTTAAATCCACTGAGTGAATGGTGTAACAATCTTGGAAAACCCCTCAATAAATCTTCGATAATACTCTGCTAAACCCAAAAAATTTCGCAAATATTGTTCATATTCCTCTCGAGATTTGGAATAAACAAGGATATTACCGATAAAGACAACCACAAAGGTATCGAGATAAGGTTTGAAAACCCGATTCATCATATCCATAAGAACAACGGGAGCATTAGTTAACCCGAAAGGCATGACAAGAAACTCATAGTGACCATACTTACTACGAAAAGAAGTCTTCGGAATGTCTTCTGAATGAATCTGCAACTGATGATACCCATTCCTCAATTCAAGCTTCGAAAAGACAACAGACCCTTGAAGTTGATCAAATAAATCATCACTGTGAGGCAAAGGATATTTGTTCTTTACAGTCACCTGATTCAACTTTTTATAGTCGATGCATAGTCTCGAAAACCCATCCTTCTTCTTTACAAACAACACAGAAGCTCCCTACGGTGATACACTGGGTCGAATAAAACCACTATCAAGTAACTCTTGCAATTGAACTTTCAACATTTTCAATTCAGATGGAGCCATTCTGTAAGGTGATTCAGATATCGGGTAGTACCTGGAAGTAAATCAATGCAAAACTCGATTTCCCTATCGGGAGGCATAGAATAATCAGTAGAGAACACATAAGGAAACTCTATAACAATATTGATGGATGTGTTTTTACACGTCAATATTGAATACATTCGTTCTTATCTTGGGGCTAATCTTCGGGTATTTTTGCGTTTTAATGGCTGTTTTTGAGTGTCTTTGAGTACAGGGAAAAATGTTGAAAAAGGAGGAATTCTGGGCTGTAAAAGTGGAGCAATGACCTATGAGGAATTTTGGAAAAATATAAGAGATAAGGACTATACAGGAAATTATGAAAGAAGAGGATTCCTGAGGAAAGATCAAGGGTGCGCACGCCCTCTTCCTCTTGGTGCGCGAGCTCTCTTTGATCAGAAGGTTTTGTCTCCGGGCCATAAATAGGGTGCGCACGCTCCCCCTCATTTGGTGCGCGCACCCTCTCAGTCCAGAAGGTTTTTACACTGGGAGATTACCAAGGGTGCGCACGCCCTCTATTTCATGGTGCGCGCGCCCCCTCCCCGATTCAGCCTTGGTGAAGCTATCCTTGTTGATTTAGGAATGTAATTCC
Organism: Campanula takesimana; assembly: GCA_026119855.1. Lineage (NCBI taxonomy): Eukaryota > Viridiplantae > Streptophyta > Magnoliopsida > Asterales > Campanulaceae > Campanula > Campanula takesimana. Next base: position 2,350,276 of record JAOWBW010000037.1, read on the forward strand.
TTCCCTTATTTTGAGATAATTGACCCTAGTATAAAAAGGGACAGGCAGCAGTCATTAGGTTTTTATCTTATGCTTTATTTTTCTCTAAGTTTTTGAAGAACTAAAACGCAGAAGTCTTTTCGTTTCATCATTCAAGATCCAGGTTTTATGTTTTTAGTTTTATTATTTGTGTTCATTGTGTTGAGTATGAGTAGCTAAGTTTTTAATTCATGGGTTGGATGTAAAACACTATCTAGTTCTATGTTATAAACGTTTTATTCATATTGATTTCATTCTAGTTGTTCAAAGTATTTTAAATCAAGTTTTTAGGGTTTCAATAATTGAGTTAGTCTTTATTGGCCTTTTTAACAATTTAGGGTTTTAACTCCGCCATTGATTTGGGGATTAAAGCGTAGACCAATGATTTGAGTATTATATTTATTTGATGCCTTGATAGAAATCAAGTGAATATAGGTTCAATAGTTCTTCAGAACTTAATGACTTTTTAAATAATTACATGGACTTGATTTGCGAAGTGTGATTAGATAGAGAGAAAAAGATTGCAATCCGGCTGCCTCACCGTCCCAATCTTTACAAGATGTGAATGAACCCTGGAATGAATCAATAACTTTATTTTCAAATAACATAGAAGGATGATAGTGTGAAATCCAACCCGTGAATCTCTTTAATCTGTTTACTTCGTTATTAGTTGATCATTGCTTTGTTAATTTAGTATTTAATTTCAGTTTTTAGTTAATAAAATAAAATCAAATCAAAACCCCCCTTTTACTTCTCTTTTGCACTAATTAAATTTACTTGTTTATCCAAAAAGTCTCTGGGGGATCGACCCTCACTTTCGCGCGTTACTACTACGGTAACTAGTTTGCTTGCTAGGTATTTATTACTTGGAATTTTATCCATCAAGTTTTTGGCGCCGTTGCCGGGGACTTGTTTTGATTTACAAGTTAATTTAATCGGTGTATGTTTGGTAGGCGTTCATTGAACCCCGAGTTGGTTCCTTTGGACGATAATATCGATAGACTTGAGAGGGGCATTCCCCCTATTTCTGAGTCTGAGTCTGAAGCTTCTGTCACCGAGACAGAGGTAGTTTTAAGTGAATCTAAAACTTCTTCCACCGGGGGAGAAGAAATTTAAAGTGTAATGGCTAATCCCTTAATGAAAGAATATGCTAGGCCTAAGGTAGACACATCGGTGTCATGTATTGTCTTGACTGAGGCCGCTAAATCTTATGAGGCGAAGGGGCATTACTTCAGTCAGTTGCCCAAGTTTCAGGGTCTTCCCGCTGAAGACTCTTTGAAATTCTTGAGAGAGTACATGATGATTATATCAGGATTCCCTGTAAAAGAGGGGGTTACTGATGAACAATTAAGACTTAAGTATTTTCCTTTCTCTCTTCAAGGGGCAGCTAAAACTTGGCTTATGTTGCTTCCTGCTAGGAGTATCACTACATGGGATGGGTTGCATGATGCATTCTTAAAGAAATTCTTCCCACACGCTACTTTGGCCACCTTTAGACAGAAAATCATAGTATTTACTCAAGAGGTAGGTGAGCCATTTCATGAGGCTTGGGATAGGTTCAAAATATTGCAAGTGCAGTGCCCCCATCATGCTTTTCCTGAAGCCCTTTTACATCAAATATTTTATGGTGGGTTAACTGCATCAGACCAAGCTATGGTCGACAACGCAGCAGGTGGCTTTCTAGGAGCCAAAACGGTTGACCAAACCCAAGAATTATTTGAGATGTTGGGGGCCAATTCGTAAGAAAAAGGCTCTAGAGGGAAACCTAGGGGAGTGCATGAGTTGAGTTGTATGGATGAGTTCACTAGGCAGGTGTCTTTGTTAAACCAAAACATGGCTAAAATGAATTCTAATATGTCTTCCTCAAGTGCTAATGTGGTATCTGATTTCTGTGCTAATTGTGGATCTAACACTCATGCTACTAATGGTTGTCCAGTTGTTGCACAGTTTGATTCTGAACAGGTAAATGCGATGCAAGGGTATCCTCCAAGGCAAAATCAAGGTGGTATGTATTCTAATACTTATAAACCAGATTGGAAAAACCACCCCAATTTTTCTTGGAGGGGTAACCCAGGAATTCAGTACCAGCAGCAGAAACCTCTCTATCCTCCTCCCCCACAAGGGAATCCAGAACAGCAGCCCAAGTAATCTTTGGAGGATATGATGAGGTCCATGATGCAAGAGCAGCAACAAATGAAAATGATGATGGAGCAGCGTGAGAAGCAGCCGGAAGCGGTTAACAAAAAGCTGGAGACCCAAATTGGTCAACTAGCTGTGGGTTAGCAAGGGCATAAACCAGGAACCTTCCCTAGTCAAGGGGAGGAAGCCAAGGCCATTATGACTCTGAGAAATGGCAAACAGTAAGCAATGAGGTATGTCCTAACTCTCCTTCTGAAACTTCCGAACCACCTGTTGTTGAGAATGTTGTTGGTAAGAGTACTAATGGCATGGGGGAAATTCCTGTTACTGATTCTTCCACCCCCAAGCCATATGTACCTCCTGTACCGTTTCCTGGTAGATTCATGAGGAGTAAGCTGGATAAGAAAATGTCTGATTTATATGACATGTTTTCAAAAGTGAATATTAATCTTCCTTTGTTAAATGTCATTAAAAATATCCCAGCTTATGCAAAGTTTTTCAAAGAACTTAACTCCAGGAAACCCAAGTATGGGGATGATGAGAAGTTGATTATGGGAGAAAGTGCTAGTGCTGTGGTACAACAGAACCTCCCACCTAAATTGAAGGACCCTGGAAGTTTTAACATTTCTATATCTATGGGGGACTCTAAAAAGGTGAAGGCAATGTTAGATCTCGGTGCTAGCATTAATTTGTTACCTCATCATTTATATCTTGAGTTGGGTTTACCTGAGCTAAAACCCACCACAATGACCTTGCAATTGGCTGACCGTTCAATCAAGAGGCCATTGGGAATTGTGGAGGATGTTTTGGTGTAGGTAGCCAATTTGATTATCCCTGTGGATTTTGTTGTGCTTGAGACTGTGAATGGTGTTGGGAATAGTCAGGATTCTCCCATATTGCTTGGGCGTCCATTTATGGCTACTACTAACACCATCATTAATGTGGGTGATGGGACTCTATCTATGTGTGTGGCTAATGAGAAAATAGAAATATCTGTGTTTGATGTCATGCAAAGTCCCTTAGATGATGAGTCTTATAACTGTGTGGATATTCTTGAGGAATGTGAGTGAATTTCTGTGGCATGAGAGAGACTGTGAGGAGTTAGAGTCTTTGTTGTCAACTGGCGGTGAGAAACTTAGGGATAATGCGGATGTTCAACTGATGGCTGTGGAAAAGGCCGACGAACACCATCCTAGTGATGGCCCGTTTCACCCCCTAGGCCACTTCAATGAGAAGTCGGTGCCTTCTATTGTAACTCCTCCAGCTCTTGAGCTGAAAGCCCTTCCCTCCAATTTAAAGTATGTTTTTCTTGGGGAAGGAGAGACTTTTCCAGTGATAATTGCCTCAGATTTGACCATAGAACAAGAGGCCAAGTTGATTAAAGTGCTTCGTGAGCACAAGCAGGCCATAGGGTGGACTTTAGCTGATATTAAGGGTATAAGCCCCTCCATGTGCATGCACAAAATTAATCTCATAGATGGTGCTAAGCCGTCTAGGGAGAGACAGAGGAGGCTAAATCCTCACATGGAGGAGGCGGTTAGGAAAGAGGTCCTAAAATTGTTGGATGCGGGCATTATCTATGCCATTGCTGATAGTGAGTGGGTGAGCCCGGTTCAAGTCGTTCCTAATAAATCGGGCTACACGGTCACCACTAATGAGAAAGGAGAAGAAGTTCCAAAAAGGGAAGTGACTAGTCTGAGAATGTGCATAGATTTGCGCAAACTGAATGCAGCAACAAAGAAAGATCACTTCCCTTTGCCCTTTATTGATCAGATTCTTGAGAGGTTAGCCGGACATGAGTATTATTGTTTCTTGGATGGTTTTTTGGGGTATAACCAAATCCCCATTATACCAGAGGACCAAGCCAAGACCACTTTTACTTGTCCTTTTGGCACATTCGCATTTAGGAGGATGCCCTTTGGGCTTTGTAATGCACCTGCGACCTTTCAAAGGTGTATGACCTCCATCTTCTCTGATTTAATCGAGCGATGTGTCGAAGTCTTCATGGATGACTTCTCTGTATTTGGTGACAGTTTTGATGGGTGCCTAGAGAATTTGACAATGGTTTTAAATCGTTGTTGTGAGACAAATTTGACCCTTAGTTGGGAAAAATGTCATTTTCTCGTGAGGCATGGCATTGTGTTAGGACATTTGGTGTCAAACAAGGGGATTGAGGTAGATAAGGCTAAAATCGATGTGATTTCAAAATTGCCTCCCCCTGTGTCGGTTAAGGGTGTGCGAAGTTTTCTAGGCCATGCAGGTTTTTATAGGCGTTTCATAAAAGACTTTTCAAAAATTTGTAAGCCTTTATGTAACCTGCTAGCTAAGGACACTGAGTTCATCTTTGACCAAGAGTGTTTAGAGGCCTTCAATCTGCTGAAGGAGAAGTTGACGTGTGCCCCTATTCTATCTAGCCCCAATTGGTCTCTACCATTTGAGATCATGTGTGATGCATCAGATTTTGCGATTGGGGCTGTCTTGGGGCAAAGAGTGGATAAATTGCCTCATGTAATTCATTACGCAAGTAGAACTTTAAATGATGCACAAGTGAATTATACTACTACTGAAAAAGAATTTTTAGCAGTTGTGTTTGCTCTTGAAAAGTTTCGTTCTTACTCGCTTGGGTCCAAGGTGATTATCTACTCTGATCATGCTGCATTAAAATACTTGTTAAATAAAAAGGATGCTAAACCTAGACTCCTTAGGTGGATGCTCCTACTGCAAGAGTTTGACATAGAAATAAAAGACAAAAAGGGGACCGAAAATGTGGTGGCGGATCACTTATCTAAGCTAGAGAACTTTACTTTTTCTAATGTGATAGATGGTGCGATTCTGGTTAATGAAAATTTTCCGGATGAGCAACTATTTGCTTTACATGTTCATGAGCCTTGGTATGCGGATTTTGTGAATTTCATTGTTTCTAATATTATGCCACCACACTTCACATACGATCAAAAACGAAAGTTTAAATCGGATGGGAAGCATTACATTTGGGATGATCCTTATTTGTGGAAGATTTGTCCTGATAAGCTTTTGAGAAGATGTGTCCCTGAGCATGAACAAGAGAGTGTGTTGCGTTTTTGTCATGAGCTTCAATGTGGTGGGCATTTTAGTAGTCAAAAGACCGCTAGAAAAATTTTCCAAGCCGGTTTGTATTGGCCCACCATATTTAGAGACGCATGTGAGTTCAGTAAGAGGTGTGATAGATACCAGAAGACTGGTGGCATTGGTCAAAGAGATGAGATGCCCCAACACTTTAATTTAGTTGTTGATATATTTGATGTGTGAGGTATTGATTTTATGGGTCTGTTTCCCCCATCCCATGGTTTTGGTTATATATTGGTTGCGGTGGATTATGTGTCAAAGTGGGTTGAGGCTATTGCCACCCAGACCAACGATGCTAATGTGGTTTCCAAGTTTATTTGTGAAAATATTTTTAGCAGGTATGGAGTGCCACAAGCAATCATAAGTGATCAAGGAACACATTTCACCAACCGAATGTTCAATAATGTGTTAAAGAAATATGGGGTGGTTCATAAATTAGCCACCGCTTATCACCCTCAAACCTCGGCACAAGTGGAGGTAAGCAATAGGCAAATAAAAGGGGTCCTGGAAAAAACAGTGCGTCCGAATCGCAAAGATTGGGCTCTAAAGTTGAGTGATGCATTATGGGCGTACCGGACTGCTTATAAGACTCCAATTGGCATGAGCCCGTTCCGGATTGTTTATGGGAAGGAATGCCATTTACCGGTTGAGATGGAGCATAAGGCATTTTGGGCAGTGAAAGAGTTGAATATGGACATGGATGCCGCGGGTGAGAAGAGATTGCTCACTTTGAATGAACTTGACGAGTTGTGGCAAGATTGTTATGCAAGTACCAAACTGTATAAAGAGAGAACTAAAAGATACCATGACAAGCATTTGAAGCCAAAAGATTTGAGGCCGGGTATGAAAGTTCTCCTTTTCAACTCTCGTTTGAGGTTATTTCCGGGTAAACTGCGTTCCAAGTGGACGGGGCCATTTGAGTTGGTGAAAGTATTCCCACATGGAGCAGTTGAGCTTAAGAATTTGAAAACGGGAAATTTGTTCAAAGTTAATGGACACTGGGTGAAACCTTATTATGAGGGGGTGGCTATTGATGAAGAGGTAGAGGTGATCGAGTTGGTGGATCCAGAGAAGACCAATTAACTCCCGTGTGGCATTATGTCGAGCCAACGACTTTAAAACAAAGGCGCTTGTTGGGAGGCAACCCAACCAGGTATCATTTTATTTGTTTTCTTTTATTTCAGTCTATCATCATTCTTAGCTTGGGAGCATGTTTACTTTTGATGCAATGAGGACATAGCATGTTCTAAGTTTGGGGGTGGTGGTATTCATAAATTCAAAAAAAAAAAATTATTATTATTGCTTTCGTGTCTTTTGTTTCCGGGTCGGTTCGAACTACGGTGACCTGAGCCCTTTATTGTCCTAGGGGGAACGTAGGCAACGAAAGTGCGGTCAAAAAGTTAGTCCGTGTCACCCTAACGGGTCTCTCTGAGTTTGTGGGTTTATAGGAGAGTGTAAATAGTGTCACCCTCCAAAAAGATTTTTATTTTTTTTTTTGAGTCAGTTGTTTTATTTTTATAAAGGATATTATGCTTGTGTTTTGTTTTGTGTTGATGTGCAGATAATTGATAGGTGATAACCAATTGGGAGCCGTAAAAACAGCAGAAACAGAGAGCAGCAATGAATTTTCGAGACTGATCAAAGGGTGCGCATGCCCCATTTCAAGGGGTGCGCACGCCCTCTCTCTGGACAAAGTAAACCAAAGCTTCTGATCAAGGGGTGCGCACGCCCTTGTTGAAAGAGTGCGCACGCCCTCCCCGATCACCAAAAATTGGATTTCCTTCTGATGAGTGAGTGCGCACGCCCCCTCCTACATAGTGCGCGCGCCCTCCTCTGCCTGGAGCCCGGATCAGTGACAAAAAAAGGGAAAAACGGGTACACACTCTTAAATCTTCAACCCTAGCTACCCCCAATCCTTTTCTCTCTCTAGAAACTCCCCAAACCCTCATCCCTCTCTCTAAAAATCCCGACCCACAACACCAAATCCAACCAAAATTTTTGTCAAAATCCATCTTATACACTCTCACACTCCTCCATTCCAAGATTTCAAGCTTCAATCTCTATTAAATCTGGGCAAATTCGAAGAGTGGGTTCAAGCTTTGTAGAAGACGAAAAAGTGGAATTTTGGGTGCTTTCGGGTGAGAATTGAAAGGTGTCAAAGAAGGGAAAAACGATTCTTGAAACAAGAGCTCTCTAGGGGCATCATCTTCTACAACTCCGATCAAACTCAGGCGACTTTTCTGGCGACTTTTCCGGTCAAGTAAGTTGATTTTCTGAGTTGTTTTGGGTAGTGCATTTTATTGTGAATTGTTGAAGCAATGGGAAAATCTAAGAAGAATACACATGCACCCAATGTCCCGGTAGAACCCTCTTATGATAACACCCTATTTGTGAATGCCAATGCGGAAGAATTTTACAACAACTACAAAGGGAATAGTTTTATGGTTGAGAGGGAATTCGATTGGGAATCTTTTGGTATGAAGGAGGTATTCACTTTTTATAAATGGAAAGATTTGGCTTCGGATCCGACGGCTCGGGGGATATCCACTGTGGTTAAACACTTCTATGCCAATGTTTTCGGGAGAGGGAACACAAATAATTCATTCGTGCACGGTGTAGAGGTGGATTATACTAGCAGAACCATAAATCAATACTACCGTATGCCCGTGGGGACGTCTGAGGAAAAGTGTGCTTATCAGAAGCTAATGAGGGAGATGAATACAATTAGTAAGGTGAAGGAGATGCTTCCGACTTTCTCTGCCACTCTAGGGGTGAATATTGACCCTCAGAAATACCACAAAGGCAATATTTTAAAGACCAGTGAGCTAGTACCAGAGTTGCAGTTTCTGCACCGCTTCATTTGTGAGCGGATCATGCCATCTTCTCACAAGGGAGATGTTCATTGGAGGAGAGCTGCATTGATGCACGTGGTAATGGGCAGGGAAAGGATAAACACGGGGTTAATTATCAGACAGGAGATGCTACAGTTGGTTCAGGGGATGGGATCCTCGAGTTTTAAATTTCCCATTTTAGTCACTGAGTTGGTGGAATTGGCCGGGATTACTTTTGGAAGCAATATCAAGGACCTAAAGGCTGGGGCCCCAATTACTTTGAAGAAGGCCACTAACTTAAGGAGGGGATCTACTTCTGTAGCTGGGAGTAGTAGTCAGGTTGGAGACGAGGTGGAGGAGGAGATGCACAACCTCAACCCCTATGAGGCGACTTATTATTTGGCGGGGCAAGTGCAAAGCCATGAGAAGCAAATGAGGGAGTCCAGAAGAGAAACTGCGATGGAATCTTATTCCAACAGCATGTGGCAGGCAAGGACAGATCAGAGGCTGGACAATTTGGAAGAGGTAGTCAACAGGGAGGCCGCGGAGAACCGATATTTTCGACAGAGAATGATGGCCAATTTCTTTCCCGGTGAATCATACCCCCCTCCATATGACCCTCATCAATATCCGCCCTACACGAGACTGCCAAACATGTAATGGTCTGGCCGTACGTAGGATGGGCAGCAAGCAGCTCAAACACCACAATTTCAAGGTGGTAGTCCAAGTGGTCCTTGGGATCATTTCTTTCCCCCCACCGCAGTGAGATGGTTGAGGTACCCCTACACTTTAACTAATTTTGTATGATTTGTTGCATTAAGGGCAATGCAAATTTTTAAGTTTGGGGGTATGGGGTACATCTGCTTTGGTTATCTGTCATCATGTTAGTAGGATTTAATTAGTGTTTTAGTTTTAGTTGTTTTAGGTAAAAATTTAAAAATTTGTTCTTATTATATTTGGGGATGTTGACCACAGTCGATGATGATCCGAGAGTTTATTTTAGTCATTATGGGTGCTATTGTTTAACCTAGAGTTGGGACTGCATTAGCACTACTAAAGGCATGATTGCACCACCTCTCAATTACATTTTCTTTCCATGATCATGTTATCAAAATAAGAATAATTTATGGGATCACTTGGTGTATGTTCGGGGACCCTAGAACATCGTTGCATGGTTGTCAATAACAAGTCAATAGGTTATTCGGTATTTATGGCATTTCTTTCTAAACCCTTTTCTTGGCCTTATTTTGTCTATCTAGTCACTTAAATAAAATCATCGCTAGAACACCCTAGTAATGGATAAAAGAATGGCACATTAAAGACCGTCGTTCACCTTCTTTTGATACCCTATTTCCTACCCTTTTGCACTTAGAATAGGTTATACCCACCTTGATGAGGAAGTGGATTAGGGAATGATGGGGATTTATGGTTAGAAATTGGGAGAATGATTTGGGGAATTATGGTTTATGGCCAAAGTTATGAAATGGGTATATGTAATGAAAAGAAAGGGCAAGCAAAAAAAAAAAAAAAAGTGATCATTGATGAGTGTGCAAAGTGATTAAATAAGCACATATTTGTCTTGTGTAACTATGAAAAAAAAAAAAGAGAGAAAAAAGCTTGTCCCTTTAATGTATTGAAGTGATGATTTGGAAAATGCCGCAGGAAATAGGGAATTGTGTCTCACCCCAGGTAATTATATAAAGTTAAAGTTTGGGGGTGAGACAGTGTGGGAATTGGGTGAGCGGAGAGTGTTAACATATTGTGAGGATATACATATTGTAGAAGACTACTTAGTCCACTTCCTTAACTTCGTATGTCTTTACCTTCATTTGTAACCGTGAACCTAGCCTTGCATGTTTGTGTGCTTAAACTTTATGCCATATTTTCGTTCAATATCGATAACCGGGTTGACAACTGTGTATACATGAGTATGAGTGTCCTTGATTTGGTTAACGTGCATCATCGTTATCATTTGTGGAATAAGAGCATTAACTTAAGTGATCCCATAAACTAATCTTATTTTGGTCGAATTGATCACCCCATCACTCATCCTATCATGCTGCGGTGGAAAATCAAACGAGTTAGTAGTGTATATGTGTTGTAATTTGGTTTTACAATTGGTACCCATTATTGACACTCGTGTGAGGAACCTGAGACTTGTGGTTAGCAATCCCCCATTTGTAATGTGAACAAGCCAAAAAAAAAAAAAAAATTCTTTTGTTTCTTTTATGTTTAGTTTTGTAGTTGTGATTATGGTAGTTGGTTAATTTAAGTATTTTTTTTTACTCGAGGACGAGCAAAAAGATAAGTTTGGGGGTATTTGATGGATGTGTTTTTACACATCAATATTGAATACATTCGTTCTTATCTTGGGGCTAATCTTCGTGTATTTTTGCGTTTTAATGGCTGTTTTTGAGTGTCTTTGAGTACAGGGAAAAAGTGTTGAAAAAGGAGGAATTCTGGGTTGTAAAAGTGGAGCAAGGACCTGTGAGGAATTTTGGAAAATATAAGAGATAAGGACTAGACAGGAAATTATGAAAAGAAGAGGATTCCTGAGGAAAGATCAAGGGTGCGCACGCCCTCTTCCTCTTGGTGCGCGCGCTCTCTTTGATCAGAAGGTTTTGTCTCCGGGCCATAAATAGGGTGCGCACGCTCCCCCTCATTTGGTGCGCTCGCCCTCTCAGTCCAGAAGGTTTTTACACTGGGAGATTACCAAGGGTGCGCACGCCCTCTATTTCATGGTGCGCGCGCCCCCTCCCCGATTCAGCCTTGGTGAAGCTATCCTTGTTGATTTAGGAATGTAATTCCTTCCCTTATTTTGAGATAATTGACCCTAGTATAAAAAGGGACAGGCAGCAGTCATTAGGTTTTTCTCTTATGCTTTATTTTTCTCTGAGTTTTTGAAGAACTAAAGCGCAGAAGTCTTTTCATTTCATCATTCAAGATTCAGGTTTTATGTTTTTAGTTTTATTATTTGTGTTCATTATGTTGAGTATGAGTAGCTAAGTTTTTAATTCATGGGTTGGATGCAAAACACTATCTAGTTCTATGTTATAAACGTTTTATTCATATTGATTTCATTCTAGTTGTTCAAAGTATTTTAAATCAAGTTTTTAGGGTTTCAATAATTGAGTTAGTCTTTATTGGCCTTTTTAACAATTTAGGGTTTTAACTCCGCCATTGATTTGGGGATTAAAGCGTAGACCAATGCTTTGAGTATTATATTTATTTGATGCCGTGATAGAAATCAAGTGAATATAGGTTCAATAGTTCTTCAGAACTTAATGACTTTTTAAATAATTACATGAACTTGATTTGCGAAGTGTGATTAGATAGAGAGAAAAAGATTGCAATCCGGCTGCCTCACCGTCCCAATCTTTACAAGAAGTGAATGAACCCTAGAATGAATCAATAACTTTATTTTCAAATAACATAGAAGGATGATAGTGTGAAATCCAACCCGTGAATCTCTTTAATCTGTTTACTTCGTTATTAGTTGATCATTTCTTTGTTAATTTAGTATTTAATTTCAGTTTTTATTTAATAAAATAAAATAAAATCAAAACCCCCCTTTTACTTCTCTTTTGCACTAATTAAATTTACATGTTTATCCAACAAGTCTCTGTGGGATCGACCCTCGCTTTCGTGCGTTACTACTACGGTAAGTAGTGCGCTTGCTAGGTATTTATTACTTGGAATTTTATCCATCAAATATGCACATCCTCTATTACAGAAATCCTTTTTATAACAATTAACTTAATCATGATAATTATTTAACCAACCCATTCCCAAGATAATATCAAAATCTTGCAATGGCAAAACAACTAAATCAGCAAATAAAACATGTTCCCGAATATGCACAACACAAGTACGCAACACTCTATCAGTTGCCAAACACTCCCCCATAGGAGTGGACACCTCTAACACATAAGGTAGAGACTCAGGACACAAATGTAACTGAGATGCAAAATGCACAAACACATATAAATACAATGAGCCGGGGTCTATAAGTGCACGTGCCCTCAAACTAGACATAAAAATTATACCTCCTATCACGGCAGAAGAATCTGAAACCTACTGTTGATTAATAGTAAAAACACAACTCTGCACCTTAGGCTTTCCCGAGGCATCCCTCTTCTGACCCTGTGATGATCCAGTTCCACCCCCAAATGATACATTCCTGGTTCTAGGAAAATCCCTTTGAAAATGATCAAACTGGCCACAATTCAAACACTTACCCAACTTCTTCTAACACTTTTCTTCAGAGTACCCTTCCTTCTGAAAATAATTACATATCCTTCTACTTTGATTTCCCGAGGTGTTACCTTGATTGTTGGCAATTGATTGCCCCTAAGGTTTTCCTTTGTTTTGTAATGATATTCCCTGACCTCCTCGATTGTCACCGTACTGTGGTTGAGGTCTTCCTTGCCTTCCCGCACCTGATAGTTCAACTTTCCTCTTATGTTCTTCAATATGGTGCTCCACTTGATAAACTCTATCAACTGCATCTTGAACATCCTGTAACTTGGGAAATACTAGTTGAGTTCGGATCACAGTTCTCAATCCTTTCATAAATCGCATTGCCTTCCTCTCCTCAGTTGCAACTAAATGAGTACAGTACCTGGATAACTCTGTGAATTTAGATGTATACTGAGCCACGGTCATAACATTTTGCTCTAAGTTGAGAAACTCCATTCCTTTCTTGTCTTGATCCACCCGGGGAATAAAATGTTCCTTGAACTTCTTTTAGAAAATTCTCCCAAGTATAGGGTACATGAGTCTTATCCCAACAAATTTTCAAAGCTTTCCACCAATACTCAGCAGCTCCACTCAGTTTATAAGTAGCAAACCTGATTTGATCTTCATCAAAACATCTCAGAACATCAAATATTTCTCCATCGATTCAATCCACCTTTCCACTTTAGCCACATCTGGTTCTCAATCATAGCCTATTGATTTCATTTTAAAGAACTGTTCTAACCCATATCTCGGAGGTACTTGATCTTCTCCTTGTCTTTAATCATTTAAGGTTTTCATGGCTGCTTCAAACATTCCTTGAAACATGATTCAAGCCTCTTCTCTAATATCTGCTTGCCTTGAAGGCCCTGACTGATTTCCTTCTGTCCCAACTATTTTCAATAAATACCTGCATAAGACTCTCAACGTTACTCACCCTATACACAACTACCCTCCTAGGTCACTTAGTCATTCCAGACCATCTACAACCAAGCACTGATACCAACTGTCGCGCCCCAGACCCGTGGTCCTACTTGACCCCATGCTCGGGAAACGATTGGAAGACGTCATAAAATACTTTTAATTTTTTTTTCGAATTATACTTTCATAAAGTTTAACAAAATCCACACTCGAAGTGCAAAGACTTCCATTTAACTTTCAAACAAACTTTACAAACAACTTTCACAAACTAAAGTACTTAGCCCGAAGGCTTACAAACTCTTATACAAATGTACAATTACCACACTTTAACAAAATAGGTGATACACGGATACAGTCTCGGGTACACTACCCCAAAGGTTATACATTTATATAATGTAACCTTTAAACCATACTTACTTTCCAAAATGGATTATCAACCCAACGTCCTCCCTTGTGAAATGACCTATCCCCTGGACTCGCCTTTATCTAAAACAGTAAACAAATAAGGGGTGAGAATGAATCTCAGTAAGCTACTAAAATGCAACTACGTTACATGCTGAAATGATACTCGTAATTGAAAAATGTCAATAAACATTAATTTAGCACATAACATGAGAAGCAAAGCCAACTCATCACACCACACATAAGGCAGAAATAAATACTCATAAGTTGATACTGAGCCAAGGTTCTCGAATCAAACATATAACTATCTGAGAGGTATCAACTGAGCAGCATCAAAGAGCTGAAGCCGGGATCCCGAAAACCAAACCATAACCATAAGAACCAAAGTAACAACGGGGGGAATATGACACAAAGTCATAACCCAAGGCTTACGTAAGGGAGCGATTCATCCCATCCAAGGCCAATCTGGACTGGAGAAAACAGAAAAGGCAACAGTGGAAAACCTTATAGTGAACTTGGCTTGTGTGCCACTATAATTCTCCCACTACCTGACTCAAGGAACCAATGGAAAACCTTATAGTGAACTTAACTTGTGCCACTATAATTCTCCCACTGCCTGACTCAACAACAAGTACCAGCTGGACTTTAAACACGAGCATAGTAATGAATACTTACTTAAACAATAACCGAGGGCAATGATTCCAAAGTAGGGAACCAAGCCAAACACATCACAAAGATGAACCAATCCAAACCGCATCAAGAGATGTTAAAAAATATCCAATTAATATTTAGTTCAATTCCACAACACATATATTCACAAAGGAACCGTTTCCAATACTCGAATGTTCCACAACAACTCTCTAGGTACTCTAGGATATCACCTAAGACTTAGACCAAAATTGAACTCTAAATCACTTGGATTGAAACAACTCAAACTTTTCAGTAGCTCTGGGCGGTTGCCCACACCAGACTGTGTGGCCGCCTAAAATACTCTGTCCCAAGACAAAAACCTTCCAGATAAGTGTGCGGCCGCACGCCCTATTTGGGCGGCTGCCCAACACACCTCGCAGGCCAAAACTTGAATAAATTATACTCCCTCTATTTCACCGTCCCAAACGTAGGAGTATACTTTCACTAGCATTTTAACAATACTAACAATACCCAGGAGTGCAATACATGCCCAAAACTTTACTTTCAAGTTTATTTCATTCTTTTTACCGTCCCACAAATAATAGAATAATTTTTTTTATTCTATTTAAATATTTTACCGTCCCAAAAGTATAAGTATACCTTTACTAACAACTAGGCAATACCCAAGACCCCACTTTCAAGTCTAAACCATTGTTTTTCTTCACAGTATATTAATACTCCCTTTGTCCCAAAATTACAAGTATCACCAAATTCACCCAAATCACAAAATTAACAATTACAAGTATCAAATATAACATATATGACCATTTTAACATTTAAAGGAGAATTAGTAACTTACCTATTCCTGGGAAAGTATAAATGAAATATATTTTGATCGGGTAGAAATGGCCTACTCAACGCCCTTTTTCTTTCATGGCTACTGAGAGAGAAATTTCATATAAATTGAATTTTTGTTTTCGAACGGCTCGAACTCGGCTTGATAAGCTCGAATTCGGCTCGATAAGCTCAAATTCGGCTCGATAAGCTCGTTAAGACCATATTTTTCTCAAAAAATATCTAAGCTTGAGCTCGACTCATTCGAGTTGTTCGCAAGCAGCTCGTGAGCTCGATTTGACTCAAGCTCGAACAAGCAAGTGGTTTCGAGCTCGATAAATTTTAAACGAGCTCGAGCTCGACACTCCAAAGTTCGACTCGGCTCGTTTACAGCCCTAGATAACACCATAGACTACGATATGTCTAAGTTATGACTTTGGAGAAATTCAATGAGATACATCATGTTGGCATGTGGTATAAGCCTATAACTGATCTATGATGGAACATAACAAGTCAAAAATAACAGGGTATTTACTTTTCCTCAAAAAAAAAATCCAAATGAAACTTGATGTATCTATTTCTAACGTGTATGAAATGTTTATTACTGCCCAATAAGATGAAGATCTTGGGAAATATATGCACAAAGGATCTGCAATTAGCCACTTACAAAATTCGTTTAAGTTTTGGGTACCTAATATAAAGGATAACACGGGTAAAACCCGATTCACAGAAACCCGACCCACGGCTCCATTCCCATAAGGAGCCGCCGGCTATAGCTAGGGTTTATCTAGCTTTCTTGTCTATCACTCCTTGTGTATATCTTCATATATATTGTGTATATTTTCTTTATATCTAGATTAGGCAACTAGTTATTGTGTACCAAAATTAGGACTCTATGACTTGTATATATTTCAAAGTATTGTGAATAAAATTTATCTTTCCACATTCTCATATGGTATAGAGCAGAAAAAGATCCATCTTTTTTTCCTCCAACTACTCGGCATCCCCCTCCCCAAAACCCTAATGGCCGCCGCTACCACCACCATCACCAATACCGCCCAACCCGACCAACCTATCCTTCTCGTCAACCTCTCCCACTACCGTACTCTCACCCCACTTAAATATCTCACATGGTCCTCTCAAATCAGCTCCATCCTTTTTGGATTAGATCTCTTAAAATTTGTTGATGGCACCCATCCCCAACCTGTAGATACCCCGGGGGTGACCACAGCCTTAGGCTAGAGCGCGCGGTGTTATCCTAGGATGTCTAACTTGTTTTTAGAGTCGCCACCTATGTTTTGAGGAACATAAGAAAAACCTATAGATTGTAGCCTAAGTTTGATTACGAAAACAGAGATTCTTTATTTTGAGGTTCGGGGGTTAGATTACGAGATGGAAAGTACAGAAACACCCATCTCGCCCAACTAAAGTTGGTCTTGCTTGATCAAAATCTACATGAATGAAAATGTTCTTCTTCTTCTTCTTTAAGTCATGAAAAGGGGAATTTAAAATAGGATTTGGAATGTAGGAGATAACTCCTTAACCAACCTAAATGAGATGAGGTGATCATTAGAGTCATGTCCCAAAATGATTTGGGTGATTGCACATTTGATTAAAGTAAAAAGAGAGAGGAGATGAAGTAGAAAAGAAGGGAAAAGATGGACTTTTACCTACAATTTGAAGAACTTCAAATGTTGCTTAATGAGATCCTTGGAGAACCTTTTGAAAGTGATTTTTTTGTCTAGTTTTCGATCCCTGAAAATGGAGGTAAAGAGAGGTTTTTATAGGTGAAAGAGGGGTGTTTTTGGTGCCAAAACTCAGTCACCAAGAAATCCTTCCCGGGCAAAATCCTGTAAATTGAGCAAGGGAGGGAATCCTGGCCAGAAATCTGTAACTGACGCCCAGAGGCGCGCGCTTCCTGCTTTGGGGGCGGGAGGCGCGCGCGCCTGGCTCTTCCTGTCGGAGGCGCGCGACTCAGAGAAGGCAATTTTGACAGAATGGACTAGAAAGTCAGCCCTGTCATTCAGTTTAGTCCCTGGACTTAACGAAGTCAGTCAGGAACTTAACAGAAGTGACAGAAACTAACGAGAAACACATAGAATGGGGAGAAACACAAAATCAAATGTGCAATCGGGGTGAGCGGTCCAAGGCGGGGTGTCTACAGAGCCCCTCGGCGACGTGGACTGCAGAGCAGAATGCGTCGACGAAAGTTAAAAACACCCGCCGAGGACATCACCAAGAAAAGGCAAAGACTCGATGAAAGCAGGAATTTGAAATTGCGAGAGATAGTGGAGCGCTCCCTGTGTGAGCGGCTTTTGCTGGAGTGTTGTATTGGAGCTCATGGGAGCTTGTCTCGATATGGACCGAGTTTGTTGAGTTGGGGCTCATGGGAGCTTGTCTCGATATGGACCGAGTTGCCGACTTGGAGCTCATGGGAGCTTGTCTCGATATGGACCGAGTTGGTTGACTTGGAGCTCATGGGAGCTTGTCTCGATATGGACCGAGTTGCCGACTTGGAGCTCATGGGAGCTTGTCTCGATATGGACCGAGTTGGGGGTTTGGAGCTCATGGGAGCTTGTCTCGATATGGATCGAGTTGCCGACCTGGAGCTCATGGGAGCTTGTCTCGATATGGACCGAGTTGGGGACTTGGAGCTCATGGGAGCTTGTCTCGATATGGACCGAGTTGCCGACCTGGAGCTCATGGGATCTTGTCTCGATATGGACCGAGTCGTCGACTTGGAGCTCATGGGAGCTTGTCTCGATATGGACCGAGTTGCCGACTTGGAGCTCATGGGAGCTTGTCTCGATATGGACCGAGTTGCCGACTTGGAGCTCATGGGAGCTTGTCTCGATATGGACCGAGTTGCCGACCTGGAGCTCATGGGAGCTTGTCTCGATATGGACCGAGTCGTTTGGCTTTGTGGGGTGCGGGCACGGTTGAATGTTTTGAATGAGGTCGTTAGCGAACCCTTGTTGACAAATCCGTTAGTGAATCTGTTCGATGAAATATTGTTTTGAAGCCTCGTGCCATTTGGAGTCACACTTGACTTTTTTGAATTGTGGGGTATGGGCACAGTTGACCGCGACCAGAAAAATGTTCCTGCTGGGGATGAAATGTTGAGATTGACTCTTGGGGGGGTGTGGCACCCGTGACAGAACTTAGGGAGTTCGGAATTTTGAAGAGGACAGCCTACTTTTTTGAGTGGGAGTTTCTATCCTACTTTCGATTTTTGACATGCCTTAAGGGCGGACCAGAAAAAGGTGTGCCCAACTGGGTGTCTGAGGATCGGGACAGTGTCTTGATATAGGCTGGAGATCTCTGACAAGGCCCTTTTCTTGAAGCGATTTAGACCTGGGAGGCGCGCGCCTTTATATGTAGGCTTGGGACGCACGCGCACTTCAGACCGCTGGCGGGTGGCGCGCGCGTCTGGGTGGCGGAATTCCGGGCTTGACATTTGCTGACCAAAAGAGCCCCCAACAGCTATAATATGATCTTCTGTTCGACCACTTGATCCTCACAGCTCCTTTCTACCATTTTTGAACATCATATTATTGCTTAACTTTGCTTGTGATCAACATTTTCCATGGCTTCCAATTCTTTTGCCCTTGATGCCAAGGTTGTTAGTGAGTATGAAAAGGACTTGGGTACTTTTGTGTATTCTTTTAAGACCCATCCCAAGAAGGCCTTCATTAAAGACTTCGGGTTCCGAATTCTTTTCACTTTGCGGACGTTGAAGCCGGATTGGGATTTGTTGAGAGCTGTCGCGGCTTTCTGGGATTGCGACAGCCATACCTTCAACCTTTCAGCTAATGAAATGGTGCCGACTGTTGACGATTTCGAGGCCATCCTTAGCATGCCTTTGGACGGTCGGATTGCCGTCCCTAAATATCACCGTGGTGCCGTCGACTCTTGGGTTGAGTTACTGAATCTCCCTGTTGAGGACGTGAGGAAGATGTTGCATGGTACCGTGATTGACATAACTGAGTTGCCGATGTTCTTCAGTTTACACTCGGAGGACCCGGTGGTTCAATCTTTCAAAAGGAATGCCATGGCCGTTTGTCTCTTCAGCGAAGTACTGTTTGTTACACCCTTCGGGACTGCGGACGCGCAGTTGGCTGAGATTATTTTGCAAGCTAAGGAGCAGCGATTTAGTGTAATCCCTCTTATTGTAGGGGAGACATTGCACGGCCTTGATGAATTACATAGGACGGGCAAGATGTGTTGGGGAAGCCCTTTGCTCTTGACCATATGGCTCCGCGAACACTTCAGAATTTATTCTCCGGATGGTGATTTGTCTCCTTTTGCTGTTCATAGGAGGAAGTTGTTGATCCGGGATTTATCTGAAGATGATTGGAAGAAATTCCTTGCCTCTCGGGTGACCGCCGATATTGAGTGGTGTCCTCCTTCTTGGGGTCTTCGTCCTTTTGTGGAATGGACTCTTGGTTTTCAGCACGTGGTTGTACCCGGTTTGAGAGATTCTTCATTTTACCAGCCAGAGCGGGTTCTGCGGCAGTTCGGTCGCCAACAGACAATTCCTTTTTCGAGGGATGGAATGCTTCGTCTAGTTGCTTACATGGGTCCTGACTTCTCGAGTGAGCTTCAGTCGGCTTGGGGAGATGACCGCAATCGTTGGGATTTCGCTCCTCTGCATCGGGGGAGTGTCTTCCTTCCCGAGAGCTACTTGGACTATTTATTTGGCACCCTTTACCGTCGCATCAATTGGGTTGATGTGCTTCGTGCCGAGTTGTTGGATAGGGTTTTGAGCCTAGCAGCACTTTGAGATATAGGGAGGCTGCTGCTGATTCGAGTAACATTCTCGCTGACCCTTTCGGTACTCCTTTGGATGACTTTTATTCTAGGAGACGTGTTGGATCACAGAAGGTTTCGGTGCGTATTAGTGCTCCTTTGTTACCCAAGAAGAAAAGGATTGAGAGACGATCGGGTGGTCCTTCGAAAGCTAAGAGAAAATTGGATTTTTCTTAGTACCCTAAGAGATTGCAATTAGACCACTTTGTTTTAGGATTTAACATTTTGATGTCTTTTGTTGCTCAATAAATCCGTTGTAATGGTTTGAATAATTCATTGGATGAATAAAAATTGCATTTTGTTATTTGAAGTGAATTGGGTATTTTTGATATGTTTTAGACCGCACTCGAAGGTTGCCTACGTTCCTCCAGTTGGGAGGCTCAGGTCTTCGTAGTTCAAACAAACAAAGACCATTTTTTATTTTTATTTTTTTATTTTTTTTTTGTGCACCCTGTTTTTTGCCTAGACCGCCCTTGCGGGTTTTCAATCTAGCGGGCTTCTTTTTTACACCTGCTCTAATTTTTGCCTAGGCCTCCCTTGCGGGTTTTCAACCTAGCGAGCGATTTTATTATTATTATTTTTTTTAATGGTCTTTGTTTATTAAGCGTAGAACCTCTTGAGCTTGTCGAGGTTGACCTCCTTTGGCAGCTGGTCACCATCTAGATCCACGAGCCGGACTGCACCACCGCTTAGTATCTTTTTGACGACGTACGGACCGATCCATCGGGGTCCCCATTTCCCCAGGGGATTCATGGCATTAGGAGGATGTTGTCTTAAGACCAAATCTCCCACATTGATGTTTCGAGGCCTCACTTTTTTGTTGAAAGCTCTTGCCATCCTTTGCTGATATGCCCTCGTGCGTTCGAGTGCTCTTAACCTTTTCTCGTTAAGTAAGGCTAGCTGTTCGTATCGACTTTGCATCCAGTTGACCTCGTTGACTTGATTCTCGAGGAGGACTCGTAGAGATGGGACTTCAAGTTCGATAGGGAGTACGGCTTCAGAACCATAGACCAATGCATAAGGAGTTTCTCCTGTTGCGGATCGTATTGATGTGCGGTAGCCCCACAATGCTAATGGTAGCTTTTCGGGCCAATCCCTTCCTGTTGAGGCCATTTTCTTGACGATGGTCTCGATGGTCTTATTTGCTGCTTCGACTGCGCCATTTGCTTGGGGCCGGTAAGGAGATGACTTGTGCTTGGTGATCTTGTATTCTACCAAAAGTGCATCCATTTCCTTCTCAAAGTGAGAGCCGTTGTCGGAAATGATTTCATGAGGCACGCCGTATCGGCACATGATATTGATCTTTACAAAT
This sequence comes from Campanula takesimana, assembly GCA_026119855.1. Lineage (NCBI taxonomy): Eukaryota > Viridiplantae > Streptophyta > Magnoliopsida > Asterales > Campanulaceae > Campanula > Campanula takesimana. The sequence continues at coordinate 2,371,513 of JAOWBW010000037.1, forward strand.
TCGGCCACTTTCTTAGCGTTGAGGGTCCGATAGGCTTGTGCTTCGACCAACTTGGTGAAGTAGTCGACTGCCACTAGGACGAATGACTGCCCATTGCTTCCGGCAGGATGAACTTTACCGATGATGTCTATCCCCCAACAAGAGAAAGGCCAAGGTGTGACCATGTTGTAAAGTTGTGAGGGTGGAGCATGTTGCAGATTAGCGTGGAATTGGCACTTGGCACACCTTTTGACTTTCTCGATACAGTCTCGTTCCATAGTGCTCCAATAGTAACCAATGCGAAGTATCTTCTTGACTAGCATAAACCCGTTCATGTGGGGTCCACATTCTCCTTCGTGTACTTCACACATTATCTCTTGAGCTTCGGTCTCATTGGCGCATAAGAGATTGATCCCGTCGTGGTGCCTTTTATAGACTCGGTCCCCAATCAGTACGTACCGAGAGGCTAACCTTTGCAGAGCTGCTTTAGACTTCTTATTGATGTTCTCGGGATAAGTGCCGTCTTTGAGGAAGTTCATGATATCCGAATACCACAGAGAGTCTGTTTGAACCTCGTTGATCTCGATGCTCATGTAATATGCCGGACTGTTCCTTCGAGCAATTTTGAAAGGCTTCACCATTTTCCCTTTGGGCATTTCAACTAATGAAGCTATAGTGGCCAGTGCATCGGCGAAGCGATTCTTATCCCTTGGCAGGTAGTTGAAATTGATCTCTTGGAATTGTTCAACCAGTTCTTTAAGGTGCTGACCATACTGTTGGAGAGTCGGGTCTTGGGTTCGCCATTTACCCGATTGCTGATTGATAAGGAGAAAAGAGTCGCCGAACACTTCTAGTTCCGTGACGTTTCTTTCGAGAGCTGCTTCGAGCCCTGCTATGCATGCTTCTTACTCGGCAATGTTGTTGGTAGCTTCGAATTCTAGGCGTATGGCAATGGGAGAGTAGATGTCTTTTGGATCGACAAGCAATACCCCTATACCAAAACCGTGTTTATTGGCGGCGCCATCGAAAAAAAGTTGCCACTTGTCTTCCTCGGTTGTGGTACAAATTAAATGCTCGTCGGGGAACTGTACATCTTCCCCCTTCACTTCGTCACATGGGAATTCGGCAAGCTGGTCACTGAACACTTTCCCCCTGACGGATTTTAGTGTGACGTAAGTGATATCATAGCCGGCGAGCATGAAGTACCATTTGGCTATTCTTGTTGACATGAAAGGCTTCTCGAAGATGTAGCGGAGCGGGTCCACCTTTGCTACTAGCTTGATCGGAAAAGCTTCCATATAGTGTTTGAGCTTTTGAGTGACCCAAACCAATGCTGCACATGACTTCTCTAAGACAGAGTAGTTCTTTTCGCCTCCTTGGAATCGGCGATTGACAAAATAAATGGCGTTCTCCTTTGTGGACTCTCGTTGCTCTTGTGCTAACATAGCCCCTAGGGCTTCATCATTGACAGTGAGATAAAGCAACAGAGGTTTCTCCTTGTGCGGCGGAACTAGAACAGGAGGGCACGTCAAGTAATGCTTTACTTGATCGAAGGCTTCTTGGCACCCGTCGGTCCATTCTAGAGCCACATTCTTCTTGAGTAGCTTGAAGATTGGCTCGCACATGGAAGAGAGTTGGTGCACAAACCGACTGATGTATTGTAGTCTTCCCATGAAACCTTTAATCTCTTTCTGCGTCTTTGGAGGAGGCATGTCAATGATTGCCTTGATTTTGGAGGGGTCTACTTCGATTCCCCTTTCAGTGACCATATAACCAAGAACTTTGCCTCGGATAACCCCGAATGTGCACTTTGCAGGGTTGAGCCTCATCTTGTGTTGACGAAGCCTTTCGAAGAACTTGCGGAGATCGATTAGGTGTTGACCATCGGTTCCTTTGGAGTGAATGATCATGTCGTCCACATAGACCTCGATTTCTTTGTGAATCATATCGTGGAACAAGTCTGTCATGGCTCTTTGGTAGGAAGCCCCAGCATTTCTTAACCCAAACGGCATGACTGTGTAGCAAAAGGTACCCCACAGTGTTGTGAAGGCTGTCTTATGTTGATCTTCCTCGGCCATGAGAATCTGATTGTACCCAGCGAACCCATCCACGAATGAGCGAACCTCGTAGGCAGCAGTGGAGTCGACTAGCATGTCGATATTAGGGAGTGGAAAATCATCCTTTGGGGAAGCTTTGTTTAAATCCCGGAAGTCTACACAAACTCGAACCTTGCCGTTCGCCTTCCTGACTGTCACAATGTTGGCTAACCATGTCGGATACTCGATAACCTTGATGAAACCCACACTGAGGAGCTTCTCAATCTCTTCTTTGACCTGCAGAGACCATTCTGGCTTGATCTTTCGGAGCTTCTGTTTTACTGGCCTGGCATCTTCTCTGATCGGAATCCTGTGCTCCGCTACCTTTCTGTCTAAACCCGGCATGTCCTTGTATGACCATGCGAACACATCCACGAACTCCCGTAGTAATGCAGTCAATCTGTCTCTGTCGTCTCCCTTGAAGAAGCTTCCAATCTTGGTTTCTTTTGGCTCTTCTTCGGTACCCAGATTAACAACCTGCAATTCTTCGTCAGCCTTTGGACCATTCTCGCCACGACTACGGACTTGTTGAGCAAGTTCATTTAAGTATGTTGTGTTTTCGTGGTCTATTTCATCATAATTTGAATCGTTATTAACTTGTTCGTTAAGTTTATTATTAGTTAATTCATCATTTATGATGTTTGCAATCTCAGGGTACTCAGAAATATCAAATTTTTCATTAGCAAAGAAAGGAAACACACGCTCGGCTATGGCCTCCAAATCCTCTTGGGTGAGGGTATTAGAGACACTCTCGGACTCGAAAGTAAGTGTGAGCTGCTCTTCCTTTGTTGCTGTGCGGGGTATGCAACCCAATTTTTGGACTAAGAATTCCTCGGATACCACGGGCCCGTTTGTTGAATACCAATTGTTGATCGGCTCGGAGCTTGGCGGGATCTCACTGATAGTCTCGTTCATGATGACGGTGTCATAGATGGCGTTGACTTGGCATTCATTTATTACGGCAAGCTCTTCGAACATGGAGGCTAAATCTGTCAGTTCTTCCCCCACGGTGATTTCTGTCTCGGACTCTATAGTCACCTTCCTTCCCCACCATTCACGGGGAGACATGGGAGTTGGTTCCCTTTCGGATATCTGGATCTCACAATCGGAGAAGATTTCGAGGCCGGGCTTTTTGACACCTTTATTGTTAACCCATGGCTCGGGAAAGATCATGTATGGAACGTCTTCCCCTTGGAGGACAAAATAGCCATTCAACGTCTTGCGGTAAGGCCTTAGGTTAGGGACTTCATACCGACGGCCTTCTTTACGAGCTCGGGCCTTTTCGTTCTTGATCGCTTGTCCTTGCTTCAAGTCTTCTTCGGAAGGCTCGTACCCCAAACCGAATGTGTTTTTGACAAATGGGACTTGCACGGGATGTAGGATTCCTTGCTGATATTTCCCTAAGCCTAAACCAGGGAAGTAGTCCATATTCCTCATCATGCGGAGTACTTTGTGATTGCTGGGGGTCCATGATCCGTTTCCCCCTTCTTTATCAATGGCATTGATAGAGACGCCGGAGAGAGTGGAGTCTGGTAGACCATGCTGAACTTGGTGGACGGGCTCACCTTTTCTGTGGATAGTGATGTTTTCAGCCATTACGGTCACTATTTCATCACCATTTCGGATCTTGACACATTGGTGGAGAGTTGACGGTACGGCATTAGCACTGTGAATCCATGGTCGACCCAACAGTAAGTTGAACGAGGCCGGGATATCAAGCACTTGGAATGGAACGGACATGACCATGCTCCCAAACTCAATGTCTATTTCGATCATACCCATGACTGTACGGGCGGTGCTGTCATAACCTCGGATTACTTGAGTAGAAGGCTTTAAATCAGAATCCTTAAGCCCCAGTATGCCCATGATTCTACCAGGCATGAGATTGAGTGCGGAACCACCGTCCACTAAGACTCTTGAGATGGGCCTCCCCCTTGCTCGTACCTTGAGGTAAATAGCTTCGTTGTGGTCGGAACCAAACGGTGGAAGGTCCATATCGGCAAAGGTGATGACGTTGCCAACGTGAATGTGACCAATCATTGCCGTGAGGTCCTCGGGAGAAGTATCGGGAGAAACTGATGTATCATCGAGATTGCGGATGACAAGATCTCGGTGTTTCTTTGAGGATGCAATGAGGTCCCAAATAGAGATGTTGGCTTGAGTTTTCTTGAGTTGGACAAGTAGAGGATCTTCGGGAACGTTGTGAGCTTGCGGCTTTTGAGAAGAGGAGCTCGGTGCGGAAGTGGAAGGGTTGCTTGCTATGACTCGGTCGGATCGAGTTAGCATGTTGACGTTCCCATCTTGCTTCTTTTTCCTATTCTCTAGTACTCCCCTCATTACCTCATCGTAAGTCACTACATAACAAGAATTGTCAAGTTTATTCATAATATTGGGGCCCCCATTCACAATTGGGATTGAATGGGTGGTCCCCTCAAATTCTCCTATCTCTATTACATTGACATGCTCGTCATTAGTCACTACAAATCCTTTCTTATCTATGAGATCTTGAATGACATTGCGGAGAATGAAGCAATCCTCAGTGGTGTGGCCACTATATTGGTGGTAGCCACAATATTTGTGGTGAGCATGATTGGAGTTGATCGTCTTGGGTTGGTACCCTTGCACGGGTGTGATTTGACCCTTTGCCTTGAGGACCTCGAACACTTCGGTTTGAGTCATGCCTTGGAGAGGCGTGTAGACACGGTCACTTCAGGGCCTTTTCCCTTGAGGTGGAGGAACCTTTTTGTAATTCCCCTTGTCAATAGTGACGGCGTTGACAGAGGCCTCTTTTGTGGAGTTGGAAGCGGCCTTGTAGCGGTAAGTAGGAGTGGTCTTCTTAATCTCCTTGAGCAAGTCATCCATGCGTACCCCCGCCTCATACATTTGGGAGAAGTCGGAGTAGCAAGCCCCATGGGTGCGGAGATCAATATTGAGACACTTGAGAAATATGTCCATTTGCTCCTTTGTGTTTGGCCTCTCAACAATTTCAGAGAGTTTGTCATTCCATCTCCTTGTGAAGTCGACGAAGGACTCATTGTCTCGTTGAGTAGTGTTCTCTAGCTCTTTCCTTGTGGGCCGGTGAGTGGTGTTGCCTTGGTATTGGTTCTTGAAGGCAAGCATGGCGGAGTCCCAATCAAGACGAAAAGTGAGCGGGAGAGTAGCATACCAATCTTTTGCCGCCCCCTCGAGAGTGAGAGGAAAGCATTGAGCCATCACCTTGGGGGAGACCTTCTTTGGAACCATTGCCCAAATATAAGTCTCAATGTGAGCCATAGGACAAGAGTTGCCCTTGAATTTGCTTATGTCGGGCATCTTGAACTTATCGGGAAGAGCGGCCATAGTACTCATGAGGATGGATGATTGATAAAGGCTTGTGTCGGAGCCTTTCCCCATGTTGAGCCCATTGAACTTTTGGTCGATATAGGCCATGATAGAATCCACCATTTTGGGCTCATTGTTCTCGGAACTTGGTTCCCCCATTTTCTTGGTGCGGGTGTTGACATAAGGACTCTTGAACAAACCCTCGGTCCATTCGGATTCATCATCATTGTTCTTGTTCTTTCCCTTGGCGAGGTTGGTGACCTTTTCTTTCATTAGCTCCATTTCGGCCTCGTGGGCCTCCCTTTGGCTGTCGAGGTGGGATTGCCAAATGTCGTCCTTGCTTTGTGCCTCCTTGTTAAGGGTGGAGACTAGCTCTTGGAGGAGTTGGACCATAGTTGAGAGCTGTTCGAGAGACATGGTGTTGCTGCTGCCGGTCATGGTTGATGTAGGAGCTGTTGGAGTGATCTCTTCACGGACTAACCGATTTGCTGAATCCCGGTAGACTTTGTAAGTACCAATTGAACCTACATTGCAGAAGAGGCCCTTGTCAGTCTTGAGTAACACTTGCGGTCCATGAAGAGGCTTAGAACACACAGTTGGGCACACGACTCGAACCACATAAGAAAAGACTCTTTTTTTTTTTTGTAAGTCGGAGGGCATGAATCCCTTTTGGGGTTTCTAAGAAAATAATGGAATCGTCACACTAGTATATAGACCATCTCGCGGTCCCATATACTCATCGGATTCCATCGCGCTTGTGAATCCTACATGTATCGGGATTAAACTAAATTAATGTAGTAAAGCATACATGCGGGGACGGATTTTTATTTTCGTCCAAAATATCCACTTTTGGGGACGGATTTTTATTGCGTCCATTTTAACAAGTTGGCATGTATGATTTGAAGACATTAGTTTAGGGAAATCTCGGTACATGGAAACCGACTTGAGTCACGGAGTGTTAGACCCTAACTAGAATTGTGTGGTTTGTGCTCGGCTTGAATATGAGGCTCAAAGGTCACCCCCGGCATGTAGTCTTGAACTACGCCACGGGCTGAGGTTTACCGCTTCGAAAGAGCCAAGGTCTGGTGGAGCTTGAAACTTTCTAGGATGGGCCTCGACGGTTTGGGGTTGGACTTGTGCGACTCGATAGTGAGCAGTTCATAGGAATATGTGCATGTAGTGTGAGGTCAAACAAGTGACAAAATTTTCTCTTTTTTTTTTTTTTTTTTTTTTTTTGAAAAGAAAGAAAAACACACAAAACACATAAGCACATAAAATTACAGCTCCCGAATCACCCGCGTGACCGGTAAATAAAACACAAAATTAAAACAGTCCGAGGGTTCAATTCTGTTCTGATGCAGGCAACTGTGCCCACACCCCACTGTTCTGCTCAGTCACTGAAACCTGTTTCTGTTCTGGAAACCAACCCAGAAGCGTGCGCCTCTGAGTGCTGACATGGGACGCGCGCGCATGTCGAAATGCTTATGGGAGGCGCGCGCTTCTGGGGCACACCTGTCAGATTGTCAGACTTTGGACTCAGGGGATTGCCCAGGTCCCATGTTCATATTGTAACCCCTGCAGAAGTGATTAGTGCAGAATAACAGAAGAAGAAGATGAAGAATATGAAGAATTGGGCGATTCTGGTTCTTGATGCGGGATGCGCGCGCCTTAGGCTTAAAAGGCCAGACGCGCGCGCCTGCCCCATCAGGAAACAAAATGCCCAGAAAAGATGTAGATTTTGATCAGAATGCAAGTTTAACCCTCAATTAAGTCCCCAGCAGAGTCGCCACTGTAGATACCCCGGGGGTGACCACGGCCTTAGGCTAGAGCGCGCGGTGTTATCCTAGGATGTCTAACTTGTTTTTAGAGTCGCCACCTATGTTTTGAGGAACATAAGAAAAACCTATAGATTGTAGCCTAAGTTTGATTACGAAAACAGAGATTCTTTGTTTTGAGGTTCGGGGGTTAGATTACGAGATGGGAAGTACCGAAACACCCATCTCGCCCAACTAAAGTTGGTCTTGCTTGATCAAAATCTACATGAATGAAAATGTTCTTCTTCTTCTTCTTTAAGTCATGAAAAGGGGGATTTAAAATAGGATTTGGAATGTAGGAGATAACTCCTTAACCAACCTCAATGAGATGAGGTGATCATTAGAGTCATGTCCCAAAATGATTTGGGTGATTGCACATTTGATTAAAGTAAAAAGAGAGAGAGGAGATGAAGGAGAAAAGAAGGGAAAAGATGGACTTTTACCTACAATTTGAAGAACTTCAAATGTTGCTTAATGAGATCCTTGGAGAACCTTTTGAAAGTGATTTTTTTTTGTCTAGTTTTCGATCCCTGAAAATGGAGGTAAAGAGAGGTTTTTATAGGTGAAAGAGGGGTGTTTTTGGTGCCAAAACTCAGTCACCAAGAAATCCTTCCCGGGCAAAATCCTGTAAATTGAGCAAGGGAGGGAATCCTGGCCAGAAATCTGTAACTGACGCCCAGAGGCGCGCGCTTCCTGCTTTGGGGGCGGGAGGCGTGCGCGCCTGGCTCCTCCTGTCGGAGGCGCGCGACTCAGAGAAGGCAATTTTGACAGAATGGACTAGAAAGTCAGCCCTGTCATTCAGTTTAGTCCCTGGACTTAACGAAGTCAGTCAGGAACTTAACGGAAGTGACAGAAACTAACGAGAAACACTTAGAATCGGGAGAAACACAAAATCAAATGTGCAATCGGGGTGAGCGGTCCAAGGCGGGGTGACTACACAACCCGATGACAATCTTATCATCACCACTCCCGAGACTCCTGCCACCCCCAATGAACCGGCCAAACTAGCTGCCACCACCACCAACCCTGCCGCCATTACATGGCATCGTCAAGACTGTCTAATTCTTGGTGCCATCATTGGTACACTTGATCCCACAGTAGCCCCTCTTGTCAACCAAGCCGCCACCTCTCGTGAGGCTTGGGATATCCTCAAAACTACCTATGCTAACCCATCACGCGGTCACATACTCCAGATTAAAGACAGCCTTAAAACCCTAACCAAAAATAACCTGTCCATCTCTGACTATATTCACGCAGTCAAATCCTATACCAAAAAACTAGCCATTCTCAGAAAACCCATGGACCCCAAGGATATTATAGCCAAAATCCTCAAAGGACTTGACTACGAATCCTATAAACTGTTGTCAACTCCATCCGAGCCCGTGATAATCATATCTCCTTTAAAGCCCTTCATGAGAAACTAATTCACCATGAACTCACTCTCAAACAACATGCACCACCCGTCCCTTTCCCCACCACTGCCCTCACCGCCCAAACTCAACCTAACAACACCCGCAACAAACCCACCCCTCTTCCTCTGACCCCTCTCCACCACAATTCAAATGTAAGTGTCAATATTGCAGCAACATTAGTCATGTCATCTCCCAGTGTCACTGTTTCCAAAAAGCTTACCCCTCCGTCACTTTTCCACCACCTCCCACCAGATCCACTCACACCAATCCTCAAGCCCACTCCGCCACCGGTCCCTCATATTCCTCCCCTAAACCTTGGCTTCTTGACAGTGGTGCCACTCATCACATCACCAATGATCTCTCAAATCTGACCCTCCACCATCCTTATAATGGCAGCGACGATGTCATCATTGGTGATTGCTCCTCCCTCCCCATCTTCCACATAGGTTACTTTTCTTAATCTACCCCTCCTCTTCTCTTAATTTTAATCATGTCTTACATTTACCACTTATTACTCAATTTCTGAATTCACATACTAATGGAGAGTCGAAGGGATGGCGTTAGAACTATGTATCTATGGGCGGCCCAACAATAAGTTGAACGAGGAAGGCACATCGAGCACTTGAAATGGGACGGACATGACCATGCTCCCAAACTCAATGTCGATTTCCACCATACCCATGACTGTACGGGCAGTGCTGTCGTAACCTCAGATCACTTGAATCGAAGGCTTTAAATCTGAATTCTTAAGCCCCAATATGCCCATGATTCGGCCGGGCATCAAATTGAGTGCGGAACCACCGTCAACCAAGACTCTTCAAATAGGTCTCCCCCTTGCTCTCACCTTGAGATAAATGGCCTCATTGTGGTTGGAACCAAATGGTGGAAGGTCCATGTCGGCAAAGGTGATGACATTGCCAAAATAAATGTGACCTATCATTGCCGTAAGGTCTTCAGGAGTTGTATCGGGAGAGATCAACGTGTCGTCGAGATTACTGATGACAAGATCTCAGTGTTTCTTTGAGGATTCAATGAGGTCCCAAATGGAGATGTTGGCTTGAGTTTTCTTGAGTTGAACCAATAAAGGGTCTTTGGGAGTGTCGCGAGCTTGCGGTCTTTAAGAAGAGGAGCTCGGTGTAGAAGTGGAGGGGTTGCTTGCTATGACTCGGTCGGACCGAGTTAGCATGTTGACATTCCCATCTTGCCTCTTTTTCCTATTCTCTAGTACTTCCCTCATTACCTCATCGTAAGTCACAACATAGCAAGAATTATCAATATTATTCATAATATTGGAGCCCTCATTCACAATTGGGATTAAATGAGTGGTCTCCTCAAACTCTCCTACCTCTATTACATTGACATCACCCTCATTATGAACTATGAATTCTTTTTTGTCTATGAGATCTTGGATGACGTTGCAGAGGACGAAGCATTCCTCGGTGGTGTGGCCGCTATTTTGGTGGTAGTCACAATGCTTGTGGTGAGCATGGTTGGGACGCAATGCCTTAGGTTTGTACCCTTAGAGAGGAGTAACTTTCCCTTTGGCTTTGAGAGCTTCAAGGCCTCGGTGATAGTCATGCCATGGAGAGGAGTGTATCCACGATCATCTTGAAACTTTTTGCCTTGTGGTGGAGGAAACCTTTTGTAATTCCCCTTGTCGGTAGTAACGGCATTAACTAAAGCCTCTTTTGTGGAGCTAGAGGCGGTCTTGTAACGGAGGGTAGGAGCACTTTTCTTGATTTCCGTAAGCAACTCATCCATTCGGATCCCCCCTCATACATTTAAGAAAAATCGGCATAGCAAGCCCCACTTAGGTGGGTGCGGAGATCAATATTTAGACACTTAAGAAAGATGTCCATTTGCTCTTTGTTGTTAGGCATCTCGACAATTTTAGCAATCTTGTCATTCCACCTTCTAGTGAAGTCAATAAAGGACTCGTTGTCCATTTGAGTGGTTTTTTCAAGCTCTTTCTTGGTTGGCCGGTGGGTGGTGTTGCCTTGGTATTGACTCTTGAAGGCAAGCATGGCGGCGTCCCAATCAAGACGGACTGTGAGCGGGAGAGTAGAATACCAATCCTTTGCCACCCCCTCGAGAGTAAGGGGGAAGCATTGTGCCATAACCTTGGGAGAGACCTTCTTCGGTACCATATCCCAAATGTAAGTCTCGATGTGTGCCATGGGACAAGAGTTGCCCTTGAACTTGCTGATGTCAGGAATTTTGAACTTGTCGGGGAGAGTGGCCATTGTGCTCATGAGAATGGAGGACTGATAAAGGCTCGTGTTGGGACTTTTCCCCACGTTGAGGCCATTGAAGCGTTGATCTATGTATGCCATAATTGAATCAACCATCTTGTGATCATTGTTCTCGGTGCTTGATTCCACCACTTTCTTGGTATGGGCACTAAGATAAGGGCTTTGAAACAAACCCTTAGTCCACTCGGACTCCTCATTGTTCTCTTTGTCTTTACCACTCGAAAGCTTGGTGAGCTTCTCTTTCATTTGCTCCATCTCGGCCTCATGAGCCTCCCTTTGGTTGTCGAGGTGGGATTGCCAAAGATCATCCTTATTTTGGGCCTCCTTATTAAGAGTGGAGACTTGGTCTTGGAGCACTTGAACCATAGCTGAAAGTTGTTTGAGAGACATGGTGTTGCTGCTGCCGGTCATGGTTGCTATCGGAGTTGTTGGAGTAATCACTTCACGGACTAACCAATTCACTGAATCCCGGTAGACTCTGTAAGTACCAATTGAACCTCTATTGCAGAATCAGTCTTGAGTAACACTTTCGGTCCATGAAGAGGCTTAGAGCACACATTGGGCACACGACTCAAAACCACATAAGAAAAGACTTTTTTTTTTATAAATCGGAGGGACGGGGTCCCTTTTGAGTTTTCTAAGAAAATAATAGAATCGTCACACTAGTATATAGACCATCTCGCGGTCCCATATACTCATCGGATTTTATCACGCTTGTGAATCCTACACATGTCGGGATTAAACTAAATTAATGTAGTAAAGCATACATGCGGGGACGGATTTTTATTTTCGTCCATAATAACCACTTGGGGACGGAGTTTTATTTCGTCCATGATAACCACTTGGCATGTATTTTTTGAAGATATTAGTTTAGGGAAATCTCGACACATGAAAACCGACTTTAGTCACGGAGTGTTAGACCCTAACTTGAATTGTGTTAACTTGTGCTCGGCTAATGAGAGGCTTAAGGTCACCCCCGGCATGTAGTCATGAACTACACCACGGGTTGAGGTTTACCGCTTCGAAAGAGTCAAGGTCGGGTGGAGCTTGAAACTTCCTATGACGGGCCTCGACGGGTTTGGGGTTATAAACTTGTGCGACTCGATAGTGAGCAATTTATAGGAGATTGTGCACGTAGTGTGAGGTCCAACATGCGACAAAGCATTTTTTTTTTTACTTTTTTTTTATGAAAGAAAAGCAAATAAGAACATAATTACAACTCTCGAATCACCCGTGTGACCGATAAATCCAAACACAAAAGAAAACAGTTAAGAGGTCCAAAACAGTCCATGATGCAAGCAACTGTGCCCACACCCTAATCACTCTGCTCTGTTTTGAAACTGTCCCTGTTCTGGAAAACTACCCAGAAGCGTGCGCCTCTGGCCTGTGTTTTGAGAAAAGCGCGCCTGGCGCAGAGTCTATGGGAGGCGCCCGCTTCTGGGAAAACCTGTCAGACTGTCAGACTTTGGACTCAGGGGATTGCCCTGGTACTAAATATGCATTGTGACCCCTCCAGAAATGATTAGTGTAGAAAAAAGAAGAAGAACAAGAAGAACATTAGGAAGCGGGCGACTCTGGTCTTTGATGTGGCCGCGTGCGCCTTAGGCCAAGAAGGCCAGAGGCGCACGCTTCCCCCATCAGGAACCAGAATGCCCAGAAAAATGTAGACTTTGATCAAGAACGCAAGTTTAACCCTCAAATTGTCCCCAGCGGAGTCGCCACTATAGATACCCCGGGAAAACCACAACTTGGATAGAGCGGTGAATTATCCTAGGATGTCTATTTGTGTTTTATTTTGTAGAGAGTCGCCACCTATGTTTTAGAGGAACATAAGAAAAACCTAATGTTTATAGCCTATGTTTGATTATGAAAACAGAGATTCTTGTTTATGAGGTTTGGGGGTTAGGTTACGAGATGGGAAGTACTTAAACACCCATCTCGCCCAACTAAAGTTGGTCTTTCTTGATCAAAATCTATATGAATGATAAAATGTTATTCTTATTCTCATATGATCGGGGGTTTTGAAAGGTGTTTTGGAATGTAGGGAGATAACTCCTTGATTAGCTTCAATGAAGTGAAGTTGCTTTTGGTGTCATGTCCCAAAATGTTTGGGTGATTGCATTTTGATTGAAAATAAAAGAAAGAGAGGAGTGATGAAGTAGAAAAGATGAGAGAAAAGAATAGTCTTTACCTATACTTCCAAGAACTTCAAAGAGTGACTCTTGAGAAATGTCTTGCAAGTATATTTTGTGTATAGTTTTGTTAGTGATCCAAAATATTCCTCCATTCAAAGGTGAATTAGAGGTGTTTAAATAGGTGAAGAATGTGAGTTTTTGGTGCCAAAACCAAGTCAACAACATCAGTTTCCCGGGCAAATCCTGTTAAAAGGAGCAAGGGAGGGATTCTTGGACAGAAATATGTAACTGAAACGTGCGCGTGCCTCCTGCCTTAGTGGCGGGATGCGCGTGCCTCTGGCCCCAAAGGATGGAAGCGCGCGCCTTAGAGATGGCAAAAATGACAGAATGGACTAGAAAGTCAGCACTGTTATTCAGTTTGGTCCCTGTACTTAACGAAGTCAGTCAGGAACTTAATGGAAGTAACAGAAACTAACGAGAAACACTTAAAATAGGGAGAAACACAAAACCAAATGTGCAATCGGGGTGAGCGGTCCAAGGCGGGGTGTCTACATAGTCATTCAGTTGTGGCCCATCCAGTCGACATTGGATCATGCTAACCATGACTGATAGAACTGGTGTGTGTTGATCTTCTAGCCGTGGCTTGCCCAGTTCACTCCGGCCTAGAGTAAAACGATGCTCTACCTTCTCTTCAACACCCTAACCATTCTCAGAACCTTGGAGGATGAACAAGGAACCTTTTCTTTCACCCTTCAGAATCACATCTGAACCCTTGTAGACATCCAGAATTCCACCTTCACCTTTGAAACTGTATCCCTTCTTGTCCAATCGACTAAGCGATATCAGATTCTTTGCTACTTGTGGAACATGTCTCACCTTTTTCAATGTGAGAGTTTTATCACCCGAAGTTCTCACCCGTACGGAGCCCATGCCAACTACTCGCAGTCTGATCCATAAGCCATATAAATACGATCTTCATCTTTCTGCTCGTACGTTGCAAACTGCTCCTTGCACGAACACATGTGATAAGATGCTCCCGAATCTAGGACCTATGCAACTTCCTTGCACGCTTCTTCTCGGTCACCAGGGCATAATCACAATCCTCATCAAGATTGTCACTGCTTGCCGCTGCAGCAGTCGACTCATATTTCTGCTGCTCTCTCTTCTTCTTAGGACAATCGGTTTTCCAATGCCCTTTCTCCTTGCAAAAACTATAGATATCTCTAGGTCTCGGACCCCGTCTAGAACCTCCGTTCCTTCGACCATGCCCCCTGCTGCCTTCCGCAACCAAACCTGATGACTGAGATTCTGTACTAGTACCACTCGCCTTTCGGCGCAGTTCTCTAGTCTTCAGACCAGACTTTACTTGCTCCAGAGTAATTTTCTCTTTGTTCAGACATGAATCAACATATGATTCATATGATAACGGTAGAGACACCAGAAGAATTAAAGTAGCATCCTCATACTCAATTTTCACCTCTATATTACCCAATTCAAGTAATAAAGTAGAAAATCTATCTAGATGATCCTTGATAGGCGTACCTTCAGACATATAAAAAGTGAATAGCTTCTTCCTTATATAAAGCTTGTTGGTTAGAGACTTCTTCAAACACATCTTCTCTAACGTTAGCCACAAGCCTCCCTCTGTTTCTTGATCCGCTACTTCCGCTAAGATCTCATCATCAAGACTCATGATAATCATTGAATGAGCCTTCTCATCCAATACTACCATGTCTGCATCCTTCTTCGAATCCTCTACTGTGGGAACGACCTCTGCCTTACCTTTTGGATCCTTGTGATCCCTAATTGCAGTAGCCACTGGAGCCCACAAACTTTGTCTTCGCAACATGGCTCTCATCTTGATCTTCCATAAACTAAAACTGTTCTTCCCATCAAACTTGTCGATTTTCTGGTCCATCCCGGAATCCATCTCTTTCTATCGCAGCGGAATGCCCTGATCTTCCTTGACTAACGATTTGGATGGTTAAAGATGGGGACTTTAACATCCAAATGGATGATTCATCTAAAATAAACCTTTGGGACAACCAAAATCAACCTTTGAATAGATAAAGATTGAGTCTTTATCATCCAAAGGTGACATTATTAAGGTTAATTCAAAGTTTGGATGGTAAAGATTGAGACTTTACCACCCAAACATGATCATCATGATCAACATAAATAAATGTAAGATAAACATACAAGATATATGTACAAGGCTCTCTCCATATGTGCAATGAATCACCAAGCCAAAAGTAAAGACATAAATATAAAGACTTGAATGTAAATGACATAAACATAACAAGTCATGATCATCCTTTGATTTTAACCCTTAATCACACATAAAGTGTGAGGGTACCGTGGAATCACCTCATGACTTGGTTCCAATTCATAAGGTTGCATAAATGTAAAGACATTTGTATATAAAAGAGATGAACATGTAAAAATCAACAATATGAACAAGGAAATAAGAGAAATATGAGATGGAGAGAAGGTGGGGAGAAGGAGGCCTCACCAATTTTGGGTTCTAGCTTATCTTCCTGTCTTTCACTCAAATTTTGTATTTTCCTTGTGACTTCATCAGAGTTTCACTATCTATATTATTTTTCTCCCCCCCCCTTGAAATGATCACCAAGGGCTCAATTTATAGGGACTGATGGCTCCCAAACTATCCGTGCGGCTGGGGCTCTCTCGTGGCCAAATCATCCGTACGGTCTCTCTGGCGAGCTTCTGGATTTTTCCAATTTTTATTCTAGAACAGTCCTAAAGTTTTTGGTTTATCCTAGTGATGTCCTAGTCTATCAGTTTTGTCCTTGAATAGTACTAATAATACCTCTAAGTTGGTTTCAGTTCAGATTGGGGTACTTACAGAGCCCCTCGGCAACGTTGCTTTAGGAAAGCGGGGTTGTCGACCTAAAAAGCATCCCAATCTGCCTATTACGGGAGGACGGCTTGACCGATTTGATTACATGTCTGGACCTAGGGGTATAAGATTCTTATGTATCCCGTTTGCAGGGAATCAAGCCAAACGTAGTTTGAGAGAAGGAAGATTTTTGGGACATGGGAGCTGTTTAGCGGGAGCTTACCTGGAAGGTGGACTTTTAAGATGTTTTTTGGCAGGTGGATATCTTTTATCCTCTCCTAAAATGCCTTGGTAGGTGGATATCTTTCGTCCTCTCCTATAAATGTTTGGTGGGTGGATATCTTTTATCCTCTCCCAAGACCTTTTGTTACGGTAGTCTAACCGAAAGGTGGATTTTTTTCATCCTCTCCTTAAATGTTTTGGTAGGTGGACATCTTTCGTCCTCTCCTAAAATGCCTTGGTAGGTGGATATCTTTCATCCTCTCCTACGAATGTTTGGTGGGTGGATATCTTTTATCTTCTCCTAAGACCTTTTGTTACGGTAGTCTAACCGAAAGGTGGATATCTTTCATCCTCTCATTAAATGTTTTTGGTCTTACGCCCAGTTAGGACTGCCGGGTACAAAGGCTTCAACCTAAAATGAACACTTTGGGTCAAGGCTTGGGTTGGGCCAACTCCATCCTTGAGGAGTTAATGGGGAGATTGGTCTTACGTCCGACTAAGGACTACCGGGGATAAAGGCTTCAACCTAAAATGACCACTTTGGGTCAAGGCTTGGCTTGGGCCAACTCCATCTTTGGGGATTTAACGGGGAGATTGGCCTTGCGTCCAACTAAGGACTGCCGAAGACAAAGGTTTCAACCTAAAATGACCACTCTGGGTTAAGGCTTGACTTGGGTCGACTCCACCTTTGAGGAGTTTGACGGGGAAACTGGTCTTATGTCCGACTAAGGACAGCCGGAGACAAATGTTTCAACCTAAAATGACCACTCTGGGTCAAGGCTTGACTTGGGTCAACTCCATCTTTGGGGAGTTTGATGGGGAAATTGGTCTTATGTCCGACTAAGGACAGCCGAAGACAAAGGTTTCAACCTAAAATGACTACTCTGGGTCAAGACTTGACTTGGGCCAACTCCACCTTTGGGGGAATTGATGGGGAGACTGGTCTTACGTCCGACTAAGGACTGCCAAGGTTGACTTCTTTGGTCAAAGTCTAGACTTGGTCAACTCTACACTACGGGATGGTTGACACATTTTCTTGACACCGGGGGAGAGATTAGGGGAGACCTTTAAGACACATTGTGGACGAAAAAGTCCAAGACTTTGAAAAAATCATTTTGAGGGGAGATTAAAAGCATTTTTCTTGAAACATTGTTTTTGACAAATGATGCTAAATGGCCAAATTTGGAAATGCTTATTTCTAAAGGCAAATCTTTTAACGAAGCATGTTAGTCAAATTTTTGATTTTAACCTAACCGTGAGGTTTGTTATGCATAAAGTCCTTTGGATTTTGTCCATTCGTTGAGAAGTAACTGATGGTAGGAAATCTGCTTGTCGCTGTTGTAGGTGTAGCCCCAATGTCATCTTTGTCGTTGATGTCGAGGTAGCTCCATGTCTTTGTTATCGTTGATGTTGAGGTAGCCCCAATGTCGCCTTTCGTCCTTTGATGTTGGCATAGTCCCAATACCATCTTTTGACCTTTGATGTGAGGTTAGGAACCCATCCCCTTTTTCATGACACGCCCTTTCTTTTGCCTAGGTCACCCTGGCGGGTTTTCAAACTATTGGGCATCTCTTTTTGCGTCTTTTATGGCACACCCTGTTTTTTTTTTGCCTAGGCCTCCCTTACGGGTTTTCAACCTAGCGGCTACTTTCTTTTTTTTTTGTTCTGAGTGATCCAGCCGACTCGATGGAACAGGTACTGAAAGTATTTTTCTTGGAGGAAACATGCAAGGGCATTTTCGAGAGAGAGTCCCTTTGTTTTGGTGAGCTCTTTGAGCACCATGGCATATAATGGAGGGAAGCCCTTGCTTGACATAATATAAGTGTTTAGCTCTTTCCTAAAATGAAGAAAAGAAAACTTGTCGAGACATTTGAAATTTTCCTTAGTTAATATCATCAAAATGGTTGCTTAAATGGACCATGTTTATTATTAAGTCAATATTATAACAAGCAATTAGCCTTAACATGTATAAATGTTGTGATCAATTGAGATTAAGATTCGATCAATGGCAAGACCAGAAGGAGAATGTGTTTATGGGGAATTGGTCATTGATGTGAGAAAAGAAGATGCGTCTGGGAAATCGGTCATTGATGGGACCGAGGGAGGAGAACTTGATCATTTTTTAAAGGATCAAGGTTTGATGGTTTTGTTTTATGTTATGACCGGAGCCGAAGGTTGCCTACGTTCCCCTCAATTTGAGGAGCTCAGGTCGCCTTAGTTCGGCTGTGAATTGTCTTTTGTTGAAGCTGGTGTCCTTTTGAAGGATGTTGTAGCTTTGTTGATGTAGATCACTTTGCTTCCTTGGGATGTTCTTTGGGGTGGACTTTTGGGGTGAACTTGGTGAGATTTTGAGGCAAACTTCCTCTTCGCATATATTCATTTCATTTCCCCTCTTTCCATATATTCATTTCCTTTCCCTCTTCTCTTTTTTTTTTTTTTTTTTTTTTTTGAGGGAGAGGGGACACATTAGTCCCAACTTGCTATCTTGGACATTGGCTCATTTGTAGCCCTTTGGTGGAATGTCTGTTATTTCTAGCTTTGATTTTGAAGATCAGGGAAGTCATTTGCTTGGTTATGCACGTGCGATCATGGTTGAATCTTGGTGGTTGAGCAACAACATCCTTTCCTTTTCATTGTCTTGGGATGCCTTTGATGTGAATCAAGAATTTGTATAGGAAATGTGTATCGGTTTGTGTATCGAAAAATGTGTATCAGGGATGTGGATGAAGGAAGACTTGCCATTAATGGTTTCTTTACGCCAATTGATCACAACATTTATTCACATCAAAATTAATTGTTTGCATTTAGCATTCTTCATTTGTGTTAGGCCCATTCGTCCTTAATGAGTCGTCATTGACTAGTATGCTTGGAATTCAATTCATCATTTTAGGGACGTAGCAATCAATTGATAATAACAAGCAAGGCAACTTCAAGAGTAAATGTACATTGCAAATAATGTCTCAAGTCTAGAGAGAAAAGAAGGAAAATGACTCTTTTATTTACATAACTTTATACATACAAGTCCCAAGTGTGGACTTTGTAAAAATAAAAAGACACAGTCCGGGACAGGCTTTGGTGAAAATCTAGATCCTACGAGGCTAGAAGACTTTTTTTTTTTTAGGGATGGGCTCCTATGAAGCGCGATGGTCCATTTTTTTCCTCAATTGTTGGAGGGGTTGTTGGCGGCATGTTCCATGTCTTCCACGGAGAACTCGTCCGTGTCGTCGGGAAAGATGTCATGGGGTCTCCACTTGGCTTGGTTTTGTAGTTGTCGGATTCGTCTACTCATGAGTTGAGAGTTTTCTTTGGCCTAGGGATGGCCAACGCCGGTTCCGGTGCAGAACTTCCGGTTCCGGTTCTCCATTTATGTGAACCTTAACCGGCCCTTGGTTACACCGGTTCTGGTTCCGGTTACCACAATCCGGTTCCGGTTCGGTTCTGGTCCGATCAATAATGAATAAACAAGTTAATAATCATTGAAAAACAAGGGATTTCCGGTCCGATCTGGTTCGCCATTTATGTGAACCATAACCGGCCCGGATAAATGGCGGTTCCAGTTACACCGGTTCCGGTTTATTCGCCGGTTTGCTCTGGTTCCGTGCTTCTCCGCTCCGGTTTGGTCATCCCTACTTTGGCCATCTCCTTTTGGTGATTTCCTTTCGAGGTGCGCAACCTTCGTGCATGGCACCCAGCGAGGGTACAATTCTCCATTTGATGTACGCGCCTTCGGGATTTCAAAACAAGGGCCTCTTCTTGCAGATGGTGTTCCAATTTTTCGATCTTCTTGCTCATGTGGATGGTTGTCATCTTGGGTGTGGGTTCCTTGGGCAAGGTTTCTAATGGACAAAACCGTTCAAGGACTTTTGCATTTTGAACCTCAAGGTGAAATTATAACCATGATTCGAGAAGAACGCTTCATTGGCGGATTAGCCCTTTTAAGAAAAACACGATCTTTTATTTTAAGAAAACTCGATCTCCATTTTTTCTTAAAAGACACACTTTTGTTTGGAGTGAAAGACTCACACACATTTTTTATGTAAACTTTTGACAAAGAAATAATGATAATAATAATCTTATTAAGAAAACTGACAATGGATTCAGAATGGTCACCACATGGCATCAACCGGGGAGTCAAGACTCTAACTAAACCTAACAGATATCTTTTCTTAAGGGCTTATCACACATCCAAACAATGGACTTTGACTTTTCCTAGTGGGAGCTTGATGGAAGGGGTTTTAAAACTTCGTCCTCTGTTATGGCGACCGCCGCACCATCAATTTCCCAACCCGGGGCATTTATCCCTTCAGCCATTTTCTGCACCACTGATCCTTTTCAAATGCCTTCCGTCACTTCGGCTTTGCTGATTTTAGGAACCACCCTCTTGGACACTGATTTTTCTAAAACAGGCTCTCCCACCTTGGGATTAACAACTTCATTAATCACAGGCTCATTTTCCTTGGGGCGGATATCACTCCATTTTTCCTTTACATCAATCACCGGAGTTTTGAACCTGAGGGAGGTTACGGGATTAGATTCTTCGAATTCAAGCATGTTGACACTAGGGTCATCGAACTTGATCAGGTTATTGGCTGTGTCGGGGGCGTGAGGGCGTTCAAGCTTTCCCTTCTCAATTAACTCCAAGATGATGCGTTTTATGGTGGTGCAATCATCGGTATGTTGGGTTTCCAAGTAACATGCGCAGCGGAAAATAGCAATTAAAATTTTAAGAAACCCAAACCCATGGATCCGTTCATATGATTAAATTAAATACAACAAGATGAAGAAAGGATGAACTAACCCTTGATGGCTATCAAATTTTCTCTTGGTCTTTGGTGGAGATTTGAAGACTTGATCACGATCACAAAGCTTGAACACGAACTTTGAAGATGATGATTTTCACCCTCTAGCGGTATCCACACTTCGAACGAATATCAAAGGAGCTTCTTTGATCTTGGTTGCTAGACCAATATTATGAAACACACTTTCACAATATAATAAAGAACTATATGGAATTTATTTGTGAATTATTTTGTTCCTCAATCAATGATATCTTAGAACAAAATAAAATCTCTCTCAAACTCTTTGAGACTCACAAAAGCACTTGTTTTTATGGTCTGGCCGAATTGGTGTTTTTATACACAATTAAGACCTATTCCAAATAGGTAACTTGTGCCAAAAACCTTTCCTAATCAAATTAGGAATTTTCCATCCGGCATACCGGGCGCCCGCCTGGTACCACCCAGGCGCCCGCTTGTTTGGGCAGAAAGTCCAGTTCCTTTCCGGCTTGAACAGGCGCCCGCTTGGTGCAACCCAAGCGCCCGCTTGGTTGACCAGGAGGCCCAGATCTTTCCAGAAATTCCTTGGAAGTCCTCCGACCCTAAATGCCAATATAGTCCTTTTATTTAAGATTCGTTCTATTGTGTGTGACCCTCTAGGATTATACTAAGTTGGCAATGGGCTCAAACATGATCCCATAAGATATGATTAGGTTCTAGCAAACTGTCATACCTACCCAAATAGTATAACTAGATACAAGTTCGCATTCCTTTAGAATATGTCACAATCCCTTTGTCCACGATGTCATTGAACACAAGTCATGGTCAAACAGTCAACTTGTTTTGTTCAATACTTTCTCGATTCCGAATATGTTGATAATTCAAATGCTATTGATCCAATCAATCCATTTGAGTCCGGCCGAACATTTCATCAACATCATTCCTTCGAGGGGCCCAAGCTTGACATCTCTCCGTGGAGGGACAAATCCATTTAGCTTATTATTCATCCCAACGGGAATCAGATTATGCCAATCATACCCTTTATAACTTCCCGGTTAAAGGTAGCGTTTAAATATGTCAAACATAATGTTCATCAAGTGGAAGACTATAATAACTTCATGTCTAAGGATTCAAATGACATAACTAATATGAGATATATGTTCGACATAGACCATGACATAAATCTCATACAGCGGGTCATGTCCAGTACCTTGTTCCAAACAAGTACCCATAAATCTAACATGATCATCGCATGATCATTTAGCCTTTATACTAGTGCTTAACAAGTAATAGGGACGGAGATTATTATAAGTAAACATGAACAATAATAATAATCAAAACATCTCTTTATTGATATGAAATAAATGATAACAATTACAACGTTTATTAAACGTGCCTAGGGCACCACTACCAACACGGTATTATGCCCATGGTAATTGTGGGAGGCTCACCTCTTGTTAACATCGAGATACCTCTCGGGATTTTTGGGTTGGAAGTTAACTAGGGGATTTTCAAAGCCTTGCTTAACCAATCCCTCAAATACTTTGCTTATGGGCACCCAAAGTCCTCGAATCTTACAAACCGACGCTTATCCGGGTTACCCATCCTTTGAGGGTCCTGTCTTGGGTTTCCCCCTTGGATGTTGTTGACTATTCCCGAGGTTTCCTTTTCTTTGTTGGTGGCCAGGGGGTGGTATCTGTAAGAATTCCCGCTACTTAGGGAAGAAGATTGCTCATTGAGGGCCTTTTCGAACTTGGATTCGGCAGTAACCATAGCTCGCAGGTTGGGATAGAAGTGGTGACTAATCAAGGCCCTTAGTTGAGGTTTCAGACATGATTGGAAGATATCCAATTGTTCATCTTCGGTAGGCGTGTTAGAAATCTCTCCAAGTTTATAGTTCCACCTCTTATAGAACTCGCCAATCGGTTCATTTCCCTTTTGCATGGTGCTTTGCAGATCCGTGCGGTTAATTTCCCACTCCAAGTTAGACCGATACTTAGTGAGGAATGCTTCTTTGATTCGATCCCATGTTGCTCGAGATTCATCTTTCAAGCTGGAAAACCATTTGAGTGCGTTTCCTCTCAAAGAAAGTTGGAAATGATCCGCCATTTACTGCACAGTACACCCCTTTGCTCTCATCGCCAAGGTATAGGCATTCACATGGGTTTGGGGGCAAGCGGTTCCATCAAACATGTCTATTTCTGGCATTTTGAACTTGTGAGGCAGGGGAATGATTTTATCGGGGTCGGTAATTCCCAAAGAGGATCTCTTCCCATTCATCCATTTGATCTTTCCTCCATGTGTTTTAGTTTCTATATCAACCATCCCATTTGGGGATCCGCATGTGGGCTCGAGCTGATTGACCCCATAGTTTGGCTTTTCACCGGAACTACGGTTGGAGGCACAGTGGTAGACGGGATCACGGGAGGAGAATTTTTAGGTGGTTCGTGGGTGTAGACATACCTATGTCTCAGATTTCTTGTAGGGATATATGGTGGGATGGCATCAGGGGCTTGCGCCATTGGATGGTAGAATGGGTATGATTCTCCTTGGGATGTGGTTGGAAAAGCTGGAGGTGGCAAACCAATGGTGGCCAGTGCTAATGGTGCTCGGCTCATCGGGATTGGGCCATGTGAAAACTGTTTGGCGGGGCAAAGGGAGCTTGGGTGACAAGCACATTTTGGTGGATGGCGGCTTAGAATGTAGGACGTGAGGTCACCACATTAGGGTAAGCTTGGGGAGGAGGAACTCGGTTGTAGCTTTGAAGTTGCACATTTTTGACCTCCTCTTCATCGGTAATTTCCACAAAAGCCCTATCATTTTCAAACATGATGGCTACCCCCTTTTGTCTCATGGCTTCCACTACCTTATTTTGCATTTCTTCTTAGTACTTATAGATATTCTCTTCCTGGGCCTTGGCGGCCTTCAAATCTTGTACCAATTCTTCTCGGGTAAGATCTTTCGGATCCACTGCACTATCACCCTCACTACTATTTCCAGCTGGGCTAGTCATTCTGAGAAGTCTGAGCGAAGCTGCTGACGAACTATCGGACTCGACACTGATCAAACGATGACCCGGAACTCTTACCCACTTCTTACAAGCTGTGGAGGAGAAAGGGGTTCATTCAGGCTCGGGTATTAACTTGGGATAGTGCTTGGGTAAAATGCTTAGGCTCATGCGACTAATGGGATAAGACCGTTATGCTTAGACCTATAGAGTGGAAGGTGGACGGGATTTGATGTGATCTCGAATCCATCCAAGATTCTAGTGGGGACCTATTGACAAGGTTGTAACGGACGCTTAGGCGACTAATCCTAATGGCTCAATGGGTGGTTAGGCGACTACTCCTAAGGGTTTAGTGGCATCTTCGGAATCCATCCAAAGATTGACGGGTACCTTCGAGATCTTCCAAGGACTTGACAGACTCTTAGGGAACTATTCTTGAGGACTTAACGAGAGCTTAAGAAACTAATCCTAAGGGTTAATGAGATCTTGGAGGATAATGGGGATCCATTCAAGGATTCGACTGGCTTCTTGGAGGATAACGGGGAGCCATCCAAGGACTTGACTGCCTTCTTAGAGGATAACGGAGATCCATCCAAGGACTTGACTGACTTCTTGGAGGATAACGGGGATCCATCCAAGGACTTGGCTGACTTCTTGGAGGATAAGAGGGATCCATACAAGGACTTAGCTGACTTATTGGAGGATAACGGGGATCCATCCAAGGAATTGACTGACTTCCTAGGGAACTATTCCTAGGTATTTAAAGGGAATCTTAACGGGGACCTAGGGGACTAATCCTAGGGGCTTAACGGAGATCTTGGAGGATAACAGGGATTCGTACAACGACTTAGGAAAATGACACTTGTTAACGAAAGAATGTAATGTGTCAAAGACGAGAAGCAAAAACGGAGAAAATTCATGCGAGGTGCAATTAATTATCC
Source organism: Campanula takesimana (assembly GCA_026119855.1). NCBI lineage: Eukaryota > Viridiplantae > Streptophyta > Magnoliopsida > Asterales > Campanulaceae > Campanula > Campanula takesimana. The sequence goes on from JAOWBW010000037.1 coordinate 2,396,327, forward strand.
GTTCAAGTTTACTTAAAACGCATTTTAATTCTTAAATGGTTGGAAAATATTTCTCTTCTTTTTCACAACTACTCTAAACCCTAGATCAGTGGAGGCCATCACTACGTATATAAGGCCCTCATTTTTTACCTGTATTACACACCCCCAGGGACGGACTATCCCGGGTGAGGGTCCTAAGGGGCACTGTAAGTACCCCAATCTGAAATGACCAAATTAGAGGAATTCTTGGCACCATTCAGGGACAAACTGATAGGCCAGGACCTCACTAGGATAAATTTGGAACACAAAGACCTTTCTGGAAACTAAAATTGGAAAAATCCAGAAGGCACCATCCCTAGCCGTACGGCTACTTTGGGAGGTCACAGGGCCTATAAATTGAAGCCCTTGCTGATCATTCCAGGGGGAGAAAGGATTATTGTTAGTGTTACTCTGCTAAAATTGCTCCAGAGAGTGTTTTGAGAGTGAAAGAGAAAGGAAGATTGGCCTAACTAAACATAGATGAAGCCACCTTCTCCCCCATCCTTCTCTTCATCTTATCTCTTTTGTTTGTTCATATTATTGTTGTTCATCTCTTAATTCTTGCAAGACTTGTCCATTCAAGCAACTTAATTTCATTACAAGCCTTGTCCTTCAAGCACTTTAATCTTAATCTTATTCCAAGTCTTGTCCTTCAAGCACTTTAATCTTAATCTTATTGCAAGTCTTGTCCTTCAAGCACTATATATATATATATATATATATATATATATATATATATATATATATATATATACATTATGGTCCAAACCATGGATGATTCAAGGTTCCTTTCACACTTTGTGTGAAAGTGGTTCTAACCTAACGATGATCATGGTTTGTTGAATTTCTCACTTATAACAAATTAATGATCTATTTTAATGAAAAAGGCACATGTTTTGGTTGATTATGTTGTTCATTGGTAGCAAGGATGGTCATTTGGATGATAAAGTTTCAATCTTTATCATCCAAACATTGATCTAGCTTCAAAATCCCCTTTGGGGTCATAAAGATCAAATCTTTATGTCAAATAATGTTGTCCCAAGGTTGTATTTGGCTTAAGGATCCACTCTAGTGGTGAAAGTCCAAATCTTTATGCTGATTTTGTTTTGATTTGGCAATGATAATCATGTGGGATGATAAAACTTTAGTGTTTATCATCTTACCCTTTTGATTTAGATTTGAAATCCCATTTTGGGTCAAAAAGATTGAATCTTTATGCAATAATTTGGTCCTTAAGAGGTTAATAATGTATAAAAATGTCATCTTGATGATAAAGTTTCCATCTTTAATCATCAAATGGTCATTTTGTCTCATTTGGCCATGTTCATCACCTTTGTGTGATTTTCCCAATGATTGCTTTGATCACACCTAAATACTCGTTTTGGGGTTCAATTGATGATCATTAGGCACAGGAATGATTTTGTTTAAGTTTGTTGTGTTGAAATAAAACTGGAATCAGAACTGTTTAAGTCCAGTGTCAGTAGAATGCTCTGTTTCTGCCTGGAACTGGACTGTTTCTGATAAATCTGTAAAAAAAACCTGGGACGGCCAAACGAGCCGTACGGATGGTTTAAACCAGCCATACGGCTAGTTTGGGCAGGAAGCACTTTTTTCCAGTTTTACCCCCTTTTGTTAAACTGATTGCAAAATAAACCTTCCTTGTTAAGTTTCTAACTGATTTATGTTAAAAGTCAGTTTCTCCCATTTTCCAAACAAACACACACACACACTTGCACATTTTGGTCAACAAACACAAGGGAGACTCGGCTTCGTCCGAGGCAGCTTGGGTAACGTGAAACTCTTCCCAAGACGTAACCTGACCTCCGAACTAATAGAATCTCTAACCTTTTCTTTTGTTGGGTTAAATAATTAACAAAAGTGGCGACTCCGTTATGTTTTGTGAGATAGCCGTGTTCGGCTTTTTCGCCCCAAAACACGTCGCGTTTCTGTGCGGGGCGGGATCCTTACAGTGGCGACTCCGCTGGGGAAAAGTTTGTTTCCAGACTTCTTACTAGAAGACCCGGGGGCATTCTTGTGTGGGTCAAACTCCTGCCCCCGTTAGTTGACCTTGTGCATGCTTTTGTGTGTTTCATGTTTCTGTTTGAACTTTTTTTGGTGGATCTGTTCTGGAGATGCAATAAACCGGGGCTTGGTGATCAGAAGTTGGAAAACCTGGAAAAAATCTCAACCCTCTTGTCTTAGCCGTACGGCTACTTTGGGTAGGGGTCAGAATATTGCAATTTAACAATTTTGTGCAGGAAGCAACACTCTAAACACCTCCTTTACTTCTGCTTGTCCAGGTTCCAAATTTACAGTCTTATTTGTGCACATTACCTCCTTTTCTTTGGCCAAAACTTGGTTCTTAAAGCTTGGTTATGCACAATCTTTTGGGAAAATAAAATAGATTTTCAATGCCTCATTGTGCATAACCCTTCTTGAAAAATTTCTTTGTTTTCAAAACCCTCTTTTTGTTGTGCACAACTTGATTTGTACAAATGGCTTTCAAATGAATTGCTCTTCTTGTAAAAATGTTTGGCTTTCAAAAATTCTTGGTTGTGCACAATTGTTACATGTACAAAGTTTTGGTCCTCACTTGTTCATATTCTTTGATTGAGTGCTTGTATAAATTGCTTATTCCATGCTTGTCCATATTTGTTAATATCTTGCTCATGTCTTGTTCATAATATTGAAAAACGGATTGAAAATTTCTATTTTGACTCAAAAAGGAATATAGAATGACTTCACACAACGCGTACTTGACCTTGCACGTTCTAAATACCCTTTAAACCCGGGATGGATTCCAGATGCAGCTCGATTGGCGCTCTTGTTCCCTTCGAGCACGCACGGGTCCATTCCACCTCCCCTTCCGAGCCGAGTCAACTACACATGTCCGTGACACACAAATGCCGTAACTTCGGTTGGTTTTTGGTCTAGCTCACGTTGCCACATCCTTAATGCGTGTTTAAGGTTAATCATGGCCAAGTTAGTGCCCGAGTCATGACTCCTTGTGAAAGCAAGTGTGACCATGGTCAATTTTGACCCGGTCCTTGACTTACGCGTTAATGTTGACCGTAATTAACCTAAGTCATGTATTAATGATAGGGTGACACCATGTTGTCAAGCCCTAATGAATGGTCCATACTAATCATCCTTAATCCCAAGGATAAGGTTCGAGAGCCCTCATCAAAGATAAGGTTAGCCGGAAGTCCCTTAAGTCCCTAAGACGAATCTCGACCTTAACCGGGGCTTAATCATGATTGGAATGGCTCACGCATTGGGAATCTTGCGACGCACTAGACACCAGGTTCGTTAATTTCGGCCGGTGGAAGCCGCTTTCCCTATAGGACCCTCGCCCGGGACAGTCCATCCTTGGGAGTGTGCAAGGCAGGTGAAAAACGAAGGGTCTATAGGCATAGTGATGGCCTCCACTGATCCAGGATATAGAATAGTTGCGAAAAAGAAGAGGAATCTTTTCCAACCATTTAGGAATAAAAATGTGTTTTAAGTAAAGTTGAACGAATAAAAATGTGTTTTAAGTAAAGTTGAACGAATAAATAATTGCACGTGGCATGAGCTTGCTCCGTTCTTTGTTTCTTGTCTTCGACACATTCTTGCGTTAATAAATGTCACTTAGTTAAGTCTTTGGACGGACCCCCGTTGTCCTCCAAGACCTCCGTTATGTGACTTTTTTAAGTCTTTGGACGGACCCCCGTTGTCCTCCAAGACCTCCGTTATGTGATTTCGTTAAGTCTTTGGACGGACCCCCGTTGTCCTCCAAGACCTCCGCTATGTGATTTCGTTAAGTCTTTGGACGGACCCCCATTGTCCTCCAAGACCTCCGTTATGTGACTTTGTTATGTTTTTGGATGGACCCCCGTTGTCCTCCAAGACCTCCGTTATGTGATTTCGTTAAGTCTTTGGACGGACCCCCGTTGTCCTCCAAGACCTCCGTTATGTGAATTCGTTAAGTCTTTGGACGGACCCCCGTTGTCTTCCAAGACCTCCGCTATGTGATTTCGTTAAGTCTTTGGACGGACCCCTGTTGTCCTCCAAGACCTCCGTTATGTGACTTTGTTAAGTCATTGGACGGACCCCCGTTGTCCTCCAAGACCTCCGTTATGTGATTTCGTTAAGTCTTTGGACGGACCCCCGTTGTCCTCCAAGACCTCCGTTATGTGACTTTGTTAAGTCTTTGGACGGACCCCCGTTGTCCTCCAAGACCTCTGTTATGTGATTTCGTTAAGTCTTTGGACGGACCCCCGTTGTCTTCCAAGACCTCCGCTATGTGATTTGTTAAGTCTTTAGACGGACCCCCGTTGTCCTCCAAGACCTCCGTTATGTGATTTCGTTAAGTCTTCGGACGGACCTATGTTGTCCTCCAAGACCTCCGCTATGTGATTTCGTTAAGTCTTTGGACGGACCCTCGTTGTCCTCCGAGACCCCGTTAAGATTCCCGTCAAGACCTTAGGCCCTGTCCCCTAGGTCCCTGCTAAACCCCTAGGAATAGTCCCCTAGGAAGTCAAGTCTTGGAAGGATCCCCCTTTATCCTCCCAGAATGCCTGTCAAGTCTTTGAATGGATCCCCTTTGCCACCCAAGAAGTCTGTTACAACCTTGTAAGTAGACCCCCGTTTGAATCTCGAACGGATTTAAGATCCCATTTGATCCCGTCCACCTTTCACCCCAACGGTCATTTCCCATCAGTAGCATGAGCATTCGCCCAATGTTTACCCGAGCCTAAGTTGCATTCTTTCTCTGCCATAGCAAGAATGAAGTGGAAAAGAGCACCGTGTCACCGCCTGTCCAGCATTGAGTCTGACAGTTCCTCAGTCACTACAACACCTCCACTCCGGTACCTCAGAACGACCAACTAAGAGGAAAGCAGTTGGGGAAGTGATACCGCAGATGATCAGACCAGTCCAACCAAAGAAGAGTTGCTCCAAGCTTTAGAAGCCTCCAAGGTTAAGGAAGAGATTACCAGGTTACACCACGAGAAAGCATGGGACCGATTTGTGGAGTCGATGAGAAGGAAGGGTGTTGAGGTTTTGTTTCAGACAGATGGATCCTTCATTGAAATTTCTGACCACGAGGAAGAGGTCGAAGTCACCCAACCTCCGAATTGCAACCAAACTCCACCCCCTGAACCTCGCGAAAACACCAAATCCCCTCATTCTCTATCCCAAAGCTTACCTCCCACTCAGGCTCACTACACCTTGCCTCACCCTAGATCCAACATCACCCTTGGGTTGCCCCCCATAAATCCCCAAATACAATACGCTCAAAACACCCATGTCTCACCAATCACACCGATCATGCCTCAACCATCACTCCCACGATATCTTCCTAATTATGCTCCCTCTCAGTTCGAGATATCCAATCAAATCCCAAGAACTCAATCACCATATATGGATACTCAATCAAGCATTGGACTCCACGGAGACCCGTATCATTTCTACGGTCTAGGACCTTTTGGACCACAAGTTCATTGCATACCTTCGATGTACATTCCTATGAGCAACCAAGGTTATAACTATGCCTACGCCCATGCACTTCCACGGAGTCCTCATGGTTCACTACAGCCGGGTAACGTATTGGGAAAGAGACGGCAAATGAAATATAAGGAACCCCTTGCCTCGAGCGGCGGTAATTCTCGTCACCACCACATCTTAGCCAGAGATAAAGGAAAGACCAAACGCCAACCCAAACCCCATTTCATAAGATTTGAGGATTTCGGAATGCCCATAAGCAAGGTATTTGAGAGATTGGTTAAGCAAGGCCTCACGAAGCCCCTTGTCAACTTTCAACCCAAGAACCCCGAGAAGTATCTTGATGAGAGCAAAAGATGTGCTTTCCACAATTACCATGGGCATAATACCGACGAGTGCCCTGTTGTGAAGCGTATCATTCTAGGTTTGATTAAGGAGGGAAAGCTTGAACCCCCTCATGCCTCCGACGCAGCCAACAGCCCGAGTGTCAACATACTCAATCCTGCGACCTCTCCAAGGATCAATGAATGGAGTGATATCCACCCCAAGGAGAAGGAGCCTGTGGTCGAACAGAGTCACCAATCCCAAAGTAGGAGAGACAGTTTCGGGAAGATTGACAAATTCAGTATCCAAGATGGTGGTTCCTAACATCAGCAAAGCCAAAGGTGACGGAAAACGTTGGGGAAGTATCAGTGGCACAGGAAGTGTCTGAAGGGCTAAATACCCCAGGTTGTGAAATTGATAATGCCATGATTGCCGTAACAGAGGACGAAATTTCAAAACCCCTTTCATCAACCTCCCCTTAGGAAAAGTCAAAGTCCATTGTTAGGATGTGTGATAAGTCTTTAGGAAAAGTCGGTTGAGGTGTCTGTCTTGACTCCCCGGTTGATGCCATGTGGTAACCATTCTGAGTCCATTATCAGTTTTCTTAATAAAATTATTATTATTATTGCCTTGTCAAAAGTTTGCAAAAATGTGTATGAGTCTTCAAACAAAAAAAAAATAATCTTAAAATAAAAAGATCAAGGTTTTCCTAAAAGGATAATCTGCTAATGAAGCATGCTTCTCGAATCATGGTTATAATTTCACCTTGGGGTTTAAAATGCTAAAGTCATTTACGGTTTTGTCCCCCGGAAAAATCGACCAAGGAGCTCACATCTGAATTGGTGTCCGAGGTAACCATCCACATGAGGAAGAAAAGTTGGAATACCGATTGCAAGAAAATGCTTGTGTTTTCGGAAGCCCAAAGGCGGCTACATCAAATGGCCATACCCTCGCTGAATGCCATGCACGAAGGTTACGCCCCTTGAAAGGAAATCACCAAAAGAAGATGGCCAAAGATGAGCCCGGTAGTTACAACGTCAAGCCAAATGGAGGCCTCACGACATCTTTTCCTGATGACACGGAACCCGAGTTCCCAATGGAAGACATGGAATACGCCGCCGACAACCCCTCCAACAACGGAAGAAGGAAACAGGCCATCGCACTTCATAGGGGCTCATCCCTAAAAAAAAATAAAAAATAAAATAAAATAAAAATGAGTCTTCCAGCCTCGTAGGATCTAGATTCTCACCAAAAGTCCGTCCCGGACTGTGTCTTTTTATTTTTACAAAGGTCCATACTTGGACATGTATGTATAAAATTATCTAAATAAAAGAGTCATTTTCCTTCTCTTCTCTCTAGACTTGAGACATTATTTGAAATATACACTTACTCTTGAAATTGTCTTGCTTGTTATTATCAATTGATTGCTACGTCCCTAAAATGATGAATTGACTTCTAAGCATACTAGTCAATGACGACTCATTAAGGAAGAGTGGACATAACGCAAACGAAGAGTGTTAAATGCAAACAATTAATCTTGATGTGAATAAATGTTGTGATCAATTGGCATGAAGAAACCGTTAATGGCAAGCCTTCCCCGATACACATCCCCGATACACATTCCCCGATACACAACCCGATACACCTTTCTGATGTAAATTTTGGATGCACATCAAAGACATCCTGAGACAATGAAAAGGCAAGGATGTTGTTGCTCAATCACCAAGATTCGACCGTGATCGCACATGTGCAACCGAGCAAGGGACTTCCCGGATCCTCAAAGTCAAAGCGAGGAGTGACGGATATTCTACCAAGGGGCTGGAGATGAGCCAATGTCCAAGATAACAAGTTGGGGCTAATGTTTCCCCTCTCTCTCTAAAAAAAAATGATAAGAGAGAAAAGAAAGGGACAATGGGAAGAAGGAAAGGAAGTGAATATTGGCAAAGAAGGAGTCAAAGCTCACCAAATTCAAAAGTCCACCTCAAAGAACATCCCGAGGGGTTCACCGCAAAGCGAAGCAATCTACATTAGCAAAGCAACAACATCCTTCAAAAGGACACCGACTTCAACAAAAGATGATCCACGACCAAACTACGGCGACCTGAGCTCCTCAAACTGAGGGGAACGTAGGCAACCTTCGGGTCCGGCACAGCATGAGAAAGAACGATCAAACCATGGCTTTCCCAAAGTAGCCAAGCCTCTCCCCCACGGTCCCATCAATGACCAATTTACTGGACAAAGACCAATTCCCCATAAACACCTTTTGATCTTGCCATTGATCGAATTTTAATCTTAATTGATCACAACATTTATACATGCTAAGGCTAATTGCTTGCTATAATCCTGACTTAATGACAAACATAGTCCATTCAAGCAATCCTTTGATGATATTAACTAAGGAAAATTTCAAATGTCTCAAGAAGTCTTCTTTTCTCCATCTTAGGAAAGAGCTAAACACTTGTATTCTGTCAAGCAAGGGCTTCCTCCCATTTCATGATATATTGCTCAAATAGCTCACCCACATAAAGGGACTCTCTCCCAAATAAAATTCCCTTGCATGTTTCCTCCAAGAAAAATACTTTAAAGTCCCCGTTCTATTGAGTCGACTGGATCACTCATATAAAAAAGAAAAAAGGGGCACCAAAAAAAAAGTAGCCCGCTAGGTTAAAAACCCGTAAGGGCGGCCTAGGCAAAAAACAGGGTGTGCCATGAAAGACGCAAAAAAGTAGCCCGCTAGGTTGAAAACCCGCAAGGGAGGACTAGGCAAAAGAAAGGGTGCGTCATGAAAAAAGGATGGGTTCCAAAGGTTAGGAGATGATATTGGGGCTACTCCGCCATCGACACCGACAAGGACATGGGGCTACCCCAACATTGATGACTAAGAGGACATGGGGCTACCCCAACATCGACGACAAAAGGGTTCTTTACTCCCGATCGCCCCTAAGAAATGGACAAATCTCCAAAGGAATTTATGCATAACAAACCTCACGGTTAAGTTAAAATCAAAAATTTGACTAAAATGCTTTGTTAAAAGATTTGTCTTTAGGAATAAGCATTTCCGAAATTTGCCCTTTTGGAATCATTTATCAAAGACCATGTTTCAAGCAAAATGCTTTTGATCTCCTCTCAAAATGATTTTCCCAAAGTTTTGGACTCTTTCGTCCACAATGTGTCTTAACGGTTACCCCTAGGCTCTTCTTCGGTGTCAAGAAAATGTGTCAACCGTCCCGTAGAGTAGAGTTGACCCAAGTCAAACCTTGACTCAGAATAGTCATTATAGGTTGAGACCCTTATTCCCGGCAGTCCTTCATAAGTCCAGCCATTTAGTCAACCCTCTTCCATAGAGTCAAGTTGACCATGCCCCGGAAGTCCTTCGTAAGTCCAGCCATTTAGTCAACCCTCTCCCATAGAGTCAAGTTGACCATGCCCCGGCAGTCCTTCGTAAGTCCAGCCATTTAGTCAACCCTCTCCCATAGAGTCAAGTTGACCATGCCCCGGCAGTCCTTTGTAAGTCCAGTTAAGAAGTTAAGACTTGTGTGAAAAGAACCAGCAGTTCAAAATTATGTAAGACCATCCTTGTTAGTCAACCGTCTCGTAGTTAGTGCTGACCAAACCCTTAGGCTTGAGATGCTAAGTTCTCCACCCGACCTTTTACGGTCGCCCTTAGGCTTGAGACGCGAAGTTCTCCACCCGACCTTTTACGGTCGCACTTAGGCTCGAGACGCTAAGTTCCCCACCCGACCTTTTACAGTCTCCTTTAGTCTCGAGATGCTAAGTTCTCCACCCGACCTTTTACGGTCGCCCTTAGGCTCGAGACGCTAAGTTCTCCACCCGACCTTTTACGGTCGCCCTTAGGCTTGAGACGCTAAGTTCTCCACCCGACCTTTTATGGTCGCCCTTAGGCTTGAGACGCTAAGTTCTCCACCCGACCTCGATGGTCGCCCATAGGTTTGAGTAGCCATAAAATCTCTCACCCCTCTTTCGAACTACGATAGGCTTGATTCCCTCGAATCGGGATACGTAGGAATCCTATACCCCTAGGTCTAGCCATCTGAAGCAAAATCGGCCCTAGCCGTCCTCCCATCAGATTGGGATGCTTTATGTATCGACAACCCCGCTTCTCCAAAGCGACGTTGCCGAGGGGCTCTGTAAGTACCCCAATCTGAAATGACCAAATTAGAGGAATTCTTAGCACCATTCAGGGACAAACTGATAGGCCAGGCCCTCACTAGGATAAATTTGGAACACAAGGACCTTTCTGGAATTAAAAATTGGAAAAATCCAGAAGGCACCATCCCTAGCCATACGGCTACTTTGGGAGGTCAAAGGGCCTATAAATTGAAGCCCTTGCTGATCATTCCAGGGGGGAGAAAGGATTATTGTTAGTGTTACTCTGCTAAAATTGCTCTAGAGAGTGTTTTGAGAGTGAAAGAGAAAGGAAGATTGGCCTAACTAAACATAGGTGAAGCCATATTCTCCCCCATCCTTCTCTTCATCTTATCTTTTTTGTTTGTTCATATTATTGTTGTTCATCTCTTAATTCTTGCAAGACTTGTCCATTCAAGCAACTTAATTTCATTGCAAGCCTTGTCCTTCAAGCACTTTAATCTTAATCTTATTGCAAGTCTTGTCCTTCAATCACTTTAATCTTAATCTTATTGCAAGTCTTGTCCTTCAAGCACTATATATATATATATATATATATATTATTATACATTATGGTCCAAACCATGGATGATTCAAGGTGCCCTTCACACTTTGTGTGAAAGTGGTTCTAACCTAAGAATGATCATGGTTTGTTGAATTTCTCACTTATAACAAATTAATGATCTATTTTAATGAAAAAGGCACATGTTTTGGTTGATTATGTTGTTCATTGGTAGCAAGGATGGTCATTTGGATGATAAAGTTTCAATCTTTATCATCCAAACATTGATCTAGCTTCAAAATCCCCTTTGGGGTCATAAAGATCAAATCTTTATGTCAAATAATGTTGTCCCAAGGTTGTATTTGGCTTAAGGATCCACTCTAGTGGTGAAAGTCCAAATCTTTATGTTGATTTTGTTTTGATTTGGCAATGATAATCATGTGGGATGATAAAACCTTAGTGTTTATCATCTTACCCTTTTGATTTAGCTTTGAAATCCCATTTTGGGTCATAAAGATTGAATCTTTATGCAATAATTTGGTCCCTAAGAGGTTAATAATGTATAAAAATGTCATCTTGATGATAAAGTTTCCATCTATAATCATCAAATGGTCATTTTGTCTCATTTGGCCATGTTCATCACATTTGTGTGATTTTCTCCAATGATTGCTTTGATCACTCCTAAATACTCATTTTGGGGTTCAATTGATGATCATTAGGCACAGGAATAATTTTGTTTAAGTTTGTTGTGTTGAAATAAAACTGGAATCAGAACTGTTTAAGTCCAGTTTCAGCAGAATGCTCTGTTTCTGCCTGGAACTGGACTGTTTCTGATAAATCTGTAAAAAAAACCTGGGACGGCCAAATGAGCCGTACGGATGGTTTAAACCAGCCATACGGCTAGTTTGGGCAGGAAGCACTTTTTTCCAGTTTTACCCCTTTTTGTTAAACTGATTGCAAAATAAACCTTCCTTGTTAAGTTTCTAACTGATTTATGTTAAAAGTCAGTTTCTCCCATTTTCCAAACAAACACACACACACACACTTGCACATTTTGGTCAACAAACACAAGGGAGACTCGGCTTCGTCCGAGGCGGCTTGGGTGACGTGAAACTCTTCCCAAGACGTAACCTGACCTCCGAACTAATAAAATCTCTAACCTTTTCTTTTGTTGGGTTAAATAATTAACAAAAGTGGCGACTCCGTTATGTTTTGTGAGATAACCGTGTTCGGCTTTTTCGCCCCAAAACACGTCGCGTTTCCACGCGGGGCAGGATCCTTACAGGCACGTGGCTTCCACCGACCAAAAGAACCATTGCTAAGGTCTAGTGCACCATAAAGTTTCAATGCATAAGCCATTCTTATTATGATTAAGCCTTGGTCAAGGTCAAGATTAACTTATTGCCTTAACGAGACTTTGGCATGACCTCATTTTAATGAGGGATCTTGGACCTTAACCTTGGGCTTAAGGATAATTAGGATGGGTTAGACATCAAAACTTAATGACATGGTGCCATCTCATTTTCAATAAATGACTTAAGTTAATTATGGTCAAAATTAATGCAAAAAGTCAAAGACCGGGTCAACGACGACCTTGGTCACGCTTGCTTTTGCAAGGAGTCATGAAGTTGGGCATTAATTTCGAGGATAATTAACTACGGGCACATATTGAAGATAAGGTGACATGGGCCAAACCAAAAACCAACCAAGGTCACGGTATTTGTGTGTCACGGACAAGTGTGGTTGACTCGGCTCGGATGGGGAGTGGAATGGACCCGTGCGCGCAAGAAGGGCACAAGAGCACCAATAAAGCTGCATCGTCGCATCCATCCCGGGTTTTGAGGGTTATTGAGACGTGCACAAGGTCAAATGCGCGTAGTGTGAGGCCTTCTATGTTCCCTTTTGAGTTAAAATAGGAATTTTTAATGCATTTTAATGTCATGAACAAGAATAATCAAGATATGAACAAGTAATGAACAAGTAATTTATGCAAGTAATAAGCATGAATATGAACAAATTAAAATCTTGAAAATCAAATTTTGTACAAAAGATTGTGCACAACCAAAAGCTTTGAAAACCAAAATTTTTTACAAGAAGAACAAGGTTCTTTGAAAATCAATTTACACAAGAAGATTATGCACAAACAAGGATTTAGAAACCAAAGTTTATAGAAAAGGGTTATGCACAACAAGGTTTTGGAACCCAAATTTTATGTCAAAATTTGTGCATGACCAAGGCTTTGAAAAGCAAGTTTAGGATAAGAAAACAAAGGCATATGTGCACAAGCAAGGGCTATAAATTTGGAACCTGGACAAGCAGAAGCAAATAGGACCATCAAAATGTTTCTGCCCTGCAAGAAATTGTTGAATTTGAAATATTCTGTAGGCCCAGGAGAACTAGCCGTACGGCTGGTCAAGGAGATCCATTTTCTTTTGCAATTTTCCAGTTTCTGATCCATCCAGCCCCAGTTTATTGTGTCTCCAGAACAGTTTCATTTCCAGAAATCAAAACACAAACATAAAACACACACAAGATATGAACAAAGTCAACAAATGGGGACGGAAGTTTGACCCTCACAAGAATGCCCCCGAATCTTCTAAAAATAAGTTCGAAAACACGCTATTCCCCAGCTGAGTCGCCACTGTAAGAGGCCCGCGGGAAAACAGAAGGATGTTTCCCCTCAAGAATCAAACACGGAACTTTATTTTACAAGGAAAACAGAGTCACCACGTTAAATTAATTTTAAACCCAATTCAACGAAAATGGTTAGAGAAAATGAGTTCGGAGGTCAGGTTACGTCTTCGGAAGAACGTTTGACGGTTCACCCAATCCGCTTTGGAAACCAGAGTCTCCCTAAGTTTGTTGACCAAAACGTGCAAGTGTGTGTGTGTGTGTTTTAAAATGGGAGAAACTGACTTTTAACAGAAAACAGTTAGAAAGTTAACAAAAAGGGTTTATTTGCAAAGATTTTGATAGAATGGGGTTTAAACAGAAAAAAATTCCCTTCGGCTAAACTATCCGTATGGCTGGTTATAGCCGTCCTGGGAATTTATAGATTTATCAGAAACAGTCCAGTTTCAGGCAGAAATAGAGAATTTTGCTGAAACTGAATAGAGTGTGACTTTTCCAGTTTATTTGTATTGTTCATGAACATGCATAACAACATCCCTATGCTTTTGATCATTAGATTAGACATCAAAAACAATGATTTGGGCATGATCAAGGCAATTATTGGGGAAAGAAAGACAAAAGTTGATGAACATGGCTTTGAGCTAAGACCACCATTTGGATGGTTAAAGATTGAGACTTTAACATCCAAATGGATGATTTATCCAAAATAAACCTTTGGGACAACCAAAATCAACCTTTGAATGGATAAAGATTGAGTCTTTATCATCCAAAGGTGACATAATTAAGGTTAAATCAAAGTTTGGATGGTAAAGATTGAGACTTTACCACCCAAACATGATCATCATGATCAACATAAATAAATGTAAGATAAACATACAAGATATATGTACAAGGCTCTATCCATATGTGCAATGGATCACCAAGCCGAAAGTAAAGACATAAATATAAAGACTTGAATGTAAATGACATAAACATAACAAGTCATGATCATCATTTGATTTTAACCCTTAATCACACATAAAGTGTGAGGGTACCATGGAATCACCTCATGACTTGGTTCCAATTCATAAGGTTGCATAAATGTAAAGATATTTGTATATAAAATAGGAGTAAACTGCTTTTCTGCCCCTCGTACTATGGCCTCAACATCAATTTGACACTCGTACTATTGAAACAACAAATGTATGATGCGTACTATTGTTTTATTAGCAAAATTAACCAACTTTTTATTCAGTCGTTAACTTTTTCTAACACATGTTATTTTTTCTAACGAGCATTAATTTATTTTAATGGATGTTAATAATTTAACACAATTTTAATTTACCTAAATGACAGAACTACCCCTAAGACCCAAACAAAACCCACCCTCCCCTCCCCTCCCCTCCCCTCCCTCCCCCGACACACAACGCACACACACTTTCTCTCTTTACCTTCCCCACTTCCGGCAACCATTCCCCACCTCCGGTGACACTCCCACTTCCGGCAACCCCTCCCCACCTCCGGCGACACCACCACTCCCATAACCCCGGCGACCTTGCAGATCTCCTCCAGTCGCCGACTGTTGTCCAGATCCGGCGATCGTACCCATCCTTGCACTGTCGTCATCCAAACCATCGCCTCCGGTATCTTCTCCATCTTCGGCACTCTCTCCGACCATAGCCACATCGCACACACAACTCCGATCTACGTTTTCTCTAGATCGACCATCGTTTTCGTTTTTCTCCGGTGAACGGCCAGATCTCTCTCTTTTTCAGCTAGATCTCTATTTTCTCCGACTGTTCAGATCGCCATCATCTCTGTTCTCTGAGCTTTTTCTCTCTGCACTCGAGAAACTTCAAATCTGGTCGCCTACCACCTCAGATCTGACCGATTTTTCTACCTGTCTCATTTTGAAGGTATTGCATAAAAGCAGGTTAATTTCTACTAGTAAATTCTCTAGTAAAATGCATATGATTGTTGTGTTGGGTGAATGGCGAATTGAAAATGGTGGAGTTGGTTAGGTGGAGTGGTGACTGGTTGCGATGGTTTGTGGCGGTGGTGATGGGGGCGGTGGTGGCGGTGTTGGGCTGGGAAAGGGTGGGGTGGATGTTGGGTTTTGGAAGATGATGGAGATAACAAAAGTTAGTTTTGTTAAGATGAGTTTTCAATTTTTCCCTCAAAAATTTTCGTTAAGTTATTAATCTTTGTTAAAATAAATTAATGCCCGTTAAAAAAATAATGGTCGTTAAAAAATTTAACAACTGAATAGTAAATTGGTTAATTTTGCTAATAAAACAATAGTACGCATCATACATTTGTTGTTTCAATAGTACGAGTGTCAAATTGATGTTGGGGCCATAGTACGAGGGGCAGAAAAGCAGTTTACTCTATAAAAGAGATGAACATGTAAAAATCAACAATATGAACAAGGAAATAAGAGAAATACGAGATGGAGAGAAGGTGGGGAGAAGGAGGCCTCACCAATTTTGGGTTCTAGCCTATCTTCCTCTCTTTTACTCAAGTTTTGTATTTTCCTTGTGACTTCAGCAGAGTTTCACTATCTAAATTATTCCCCCCTGAAATGATCAGCAAGGGCTCAATTTATAGGGACTGATGGCTCCCAAACCATCCGTACGGCTGGGGCTCTCTCGTGGCCAAACCATCCGTATGGTTCTCTCTGGCTTCTGGATTTTTCCAATTTTTATTCCAGAACAGTCCTAAAGTTTTTGGTTTTTCCTAGTGAAGTCCTAGTCTATCAGTTTTATCCCTGAATAGTAATAAGAATACCTCTAAGTTAGTTTCAGTTCAGATTGGGGTACTTATACACCCTCACCACAACTCCACCCCCCTCTATCACTCTCTCTCCCTCTGAGTGGGTTGCTATTTCCCTCCCCTCTCCACCCCTTGCCAATCCGCCCGCACCAACCCCAACACCTGCCCGCACTCATTCCTCTGCCCTGGCCGGATCACCAACCACACCCGACCGCACCCCACTCCCTGCCCTGGCTCTCCAACACACCCGACCGCACCCCCTACCTTCCTCAGCCACACCACTTACCATACCAGACCGCACCCTATCACCCAGTCCGGCCGGACCTACAGTATCACCCGACCGGACCACCTTCTAACCCCTCCCCAACCCCCCACTCTCTCCAGCCCCCACCAGCACTATTACCACTCGCCTATCTCATGGTATCATCAAACCCAACCCTAAGTATGCCCTTCTCTCCCTACTTAACTCTCCCACTAGTCTCTCCACAACAACCAAACAAGCCCTCTCCATTCCTCATTGGCAGGATGCCATGCTTGACGAATATCAAGCTCTTATCCGTAACAACACCTAGTCTCTTGTCCCCCCCCCCTCCGCTGCTCACAACGTTGTACGATGCATATGGGTATTTCGTATCAAGTACAACACCGACAACTCCATTCACAAGTACAAAGCACGCCTAGTTGCAAAAGGATTTCACCAACAACCCGGAGTAGACTACTCTGAAACCTTCAGTCCGGTTGTGAAACCCATCACTATTCGTCTACTCTTATCTCTTGCCACCACCCACAAGTGGCCTCTTTATCAACTTGATATCAACAATGCCTTCTTACAAGGTACACTCTCTGACACTGTCTTTATGACCCAACCCCCGGGTTTCGTTGACGCCACCAACCCTTCCTTTGTTTGTCGCCTATCCAAAGCCATTTATGGCCTCAAACAAGCACCCCGTGCGTGGTTCAATGAACTCAAAACCAATCTCCTTTCTTATGGCTTCAAATCCTCCCTCGCCAACCCCTCTTTGTTCATTCTCAAATCCCCATCCCTCATATATCTCCTTGTCTACATTGATGACATCATTGTCACCGGCCCCTCCACCTCCGCTCTCACTTCCTTCATTTCTAGCCTCTCCAAATGGTTATCCCTTAAAGATCTTGGCCCCTTGTCCTATTTCTTGGGTGTTGAAGTCATTCCCAACCAACATGGTCTTCTTCTCTCCCAAACCAAATACATCCATGATCTTCTCACTCGTCACAAAATGATTGATTCCAAACCCCTCCCCACACCCATGGCGGTCTCCCCGCCTCTCACTAAATCCACCAATACCCATGCCGTTGACTCTACTTAGTACAGTGCTCTTGTTGGAGGCCTCCAATATCTCTCTTTTACTCGCCCTGACATAGCCTTTTCAGTCAACAAACTTGCCCAGTTTATGAAAAACCCACAACACACCCACTGGCTCGCTCTCAAGCGTGTTCTTTGCTACCTCCATGGATCGATGCACCTTAGCTTACAGATTTACTCCTCGTCTCCTCCCAATCTGCATGCCTTCTGTGATGCTAACTGGGCTGGTGACAAATCTGACTATGTGTCCACTTCTGGTTTTCTGGTTTACTACGGTCACAATCCTGTTGCTTGGTCCTCTCGCAAGGAACGTTCTCTAGCTCGCTCCTCCACTGAGGCCGAGTTCCACGCCATTGCTGACACCACTTCTGAGATAACCTGGGTTCGCAACCTACTCACTGAACTTGGTTTTTCTCCGTCTCACACACCTACAGGTTACTGTGATAACCTTGGTGCCACCACCTACTCTGCCAACCCAGTTTTTCATTCTCGGATGAAACATGTTGCTGACTTCTTTCACTTGTTCGCGACCGGGTTCAGTCTGGTTCTCTTCGTGTACAACACGTCTCAGGTAAAACCCGACTCATGTAAACCCGACCGGATGTGCTCACTAAACCGTTGCCGAGGTTACGCTTCCAACACCTCATTTCCAAGATTGGTCTTCTCCACAGATTGTCCATTGCGGGAGCGTATAAAGGATAACACAGGTAAAACCCGACTCATGTAAACCCGACCCACGGCTCCATGCCCATGAGGAGCCGCTGGCTATAGCTAGGGTTTATCTAGGTTTCCTGTCTATCACTCCTTGTGTATATCTTTATATATATTGTGTATATCTTCATTATATCTAGATTAGGCAACTAGTTATTGTGTACCAAAATTAGGACTCTATCACTTGTATATATATTTCAAAGTATTGTGAATAAAATTTATCTTTCCACATTCTCATACCTAATATTGATTATGTGGATTCTAGCATGTCGCTAGTGTAGATTTGTTTCACTGTATATCTTGCTATCGTAATTGAGAAGGATCTACATTAAGACAAAACATTTACTTAACATGAGATCACAATTGTATACGTAAGTTTCAACATACCCACTGAAGAAACTGATTTTAGCAGACAAGCTGCGAAATGGGCATTTTATCCTCGTAAAATCACATTATGTATCTCCAGTGGAATAAAAATCTGACTTGTTCATTTTCAGCTAGTAGAGTCTCGTCCGATACACATCAGATCATATCAAACACATTTGGTGGAAGAATCGTGACAAAAGTGGAGGGGGGAGGGGACATAAAAAGGAACATCACCATTAGTCATACTTCGAATTCCATGGTATCCTCAAGTGAACTTTAATTTGACTAAAAATTTATGAAAGTTTAACTATGATCATGAAATTCTAAAATATTGTTATTGGTAGTATTGTTAATGGTTCATCAATAAAAGGTTTTAGACATGAGGATAATTAAGTTTTCATACGGCGTAGGACAAGTTTTTTTTTTTTTTTTTTTTTTTTTTTGGGATGGAGAGAGTATTACTTTCTTTGAATGACAGAAGAAGCTAAATCTACATTTAGGAATACTACTCTTTACTAAGTTTAGTCTGCAGATTGAAACGATAGTGATTCCAACTATCACTTTAATAAAGCTTAACCTGTTGATGGAGATTTTGATCGTCTCACAATAAGCACTAAGGTAGTCCCATTGCCAAAGCAACTTACAAGTGAAGACACAGATATTGATATAATTCTTAGTAGCACTTTATGTTGCAAGTTAAGGTTTCCTAGGCAAGAACATTTTCTGTGATCTGATACTTACGGAAGCATTGCAAGTAAGAATAAGGAGCACGACACTCTACTATGCCTATTTTAAAGATTCTCACCGTCCCTTGCATATTTGTATGCTTATTTCATGCGACATGCTAAATATTTCAGAATTCAAGTGCAAACTTGCTTTTTTTCTTAATAGTACTTTTAAATGTTATTCTAATACGTACACAAGACAACTTATGACAGATACATGTTGATCAAGCAGGGCACAAAAGGCTTGTTGCTATAAAAATAAAAATAACGATAATCGTATGACCCCTTGATCGAATGATCATACAATGATATCAAACTAAGGCACATCAAAACCTAATAAAAGCTACATACACGACATCCGAAGGCCATAATAGATGGTAGACAAAAATCTAATTAAAAAAGAAAAAACTCAGATGGGATATAAACCACGCTGCTGGAATCATATACCATATTGCTAAGTACTGGAAGCAGGCCAAGAAACACCAACCCAAGTCTCTGGTGATTGGTTATATCTTGACCAGAGGGATCTTTTCAGCTAAATCATTAGCTCCTTGTTTACATCAAATTCTTCAGAAGATGACAATAAAGGCTCCTGAAAATTCAAAAAGAGAGAGAGAGAGAGAATGGCTACTCAGAATGACTTTACTAGCTACCAGTTGAACCCATTACTTAACTATACAAGCTACTCAAAATGACTGTACTAGAATGATTAATACTCCTTCCGTCCCAAAATAATCTTCTAATTGTCCCAAAAAGTTATTTTCATTTCTACAATTTGGGCTTAAAAGTGTGTAAACAAAACATACCTAGTGAAGCAAGTGTTCATATTCTTAAAATGTTTGAATAGTCAAGATCATTTTGGGGCAGAGGGAGTATCATTCTACAAGTACCTAAACCAATCCAGAGTACTAGGTCAAATGCGTGGAACTACAAATTACATTGCAATAAAATTACAATTCTACCAATATTATCTGATTTGACTATTTTTGAAAATATTTAACCCCCTCTTCCTTCCCATTCATTATTTTCTATCATCTTGTCGCCATTAACATTTCATGACAATCTGCCAACATGACCATCCGAGATGCGGATGCCCCATCTTCTGATTGTTCCTTTTCACATTCAAAATCCTCCTTCCCTCGACAAATTCTGTGTGATTTTAAGCCAGACTTCGTTCCTTTTATCTTTTAAAAGCCTCCTTAATTCCCTTACTACATATGATTTTAAACCATCATTGATTAACATTTTACTTCCTCCATGATCCTCCCACTTTTTTTTCGTTACTACAAATAAACTTTAAGCATTAACTATAGGTTGATTTCATCATAATAATGAAAATCTAAGCAATCGACAAAGTAGGGTAACATACTATAGCGTTTGTTACAATTAATGCAACATACTATCATTTGACATCTTATTGAAATGTACTTTACCCAATTGTTGCATATAATGGAATGCACCCTAACGACGTTAAAAAGATAACTCTAATGTCAACAAAATAAGAAAAAGACTAACACCAGTTAAGTACGATGAACATTCGTTACCTATTTAACGGATTTGGTAGTCTTCTTTCTGCATCTCACAACCACCACAACCCACCACCCACAACACACCATCCATCAGTCCACCCCACCACCATAGATCACCACACATTTCTTAAATCTAAATCAAAACCCAGCAATTTCAAACACAAAAACAAAACCCAACAATTTCAAACCCAAAAACAAAACGCAGCAACTAGGCTTCATAATCTTGGACCATCAGTACAAATTTCCATAGATCTTCCTCCCTATAACGAGCAACAAGATCTTCCTCGCTATAACTCAAATGGGAATTTCAAAAGTGTGGATTTCAGACCTCAGTTAAAAAATGGGGATTTCGAACAAACCAACAAACCTAGAAATTGAAAAAACCCAGAAATTCAACAAACCAACACTCATAGAACAAACTCAAAAATTGAACGAACCCCGAAATAAACTGCAAATGTTCATACCGAAAAATCAATTTAACAGATCCGTTTTCTTAGATTTGTGAAAAATCACAAATCAATTTCACGGATCTGGGTTTTCGTGGCGGAGAGAGAGGACGCCGATTTTCTTGGACACGTGAACGGATGTGGGGAAAGGAAAGGCGATTACACCACCTCAACTGGCAATGCCTACCGTGGCCGGACTCGTGGTGAACTGGGAGATAGATAGAGAGAGAATGTGAGTGTCTGAGAGTGTGCGTGTGAGAGAGAGAAACACAGAGAGTGGCAATTTGTGTTTGATTGTTTTGTTCAATTTTGTGTTTGATTTGGGTTTTCTAGTGTTGAAATCTGGGTTCAATTTTGGTGTTCACCCACCGTTGTTGTTGGCTTGAATTTGGGAAAAATGAAAAGAGAGATGAAATGAGGATGATGATGAATTGGGTATGACTTCATTAACGGATGTTATTTTATTTAACTAGTTCATTCATTCCGTTAGTAAAATTTAACGTCATCCAACCGAGTTGCATTATTTGTAACCCGACTTGAAAGTACGTTTCATTATGTTGTTAAAGAAGAGTACGTTTTGTTTAACCAAGAGTGTAGTACGTTGCATTGATTTGTAATTATCTCATACTATTAATAACAAGTTTTAGATTTTCATTATTATCCTAAAATATATTAGCCGAGTACTTAGCTTACCATTATATTGTGTATATATTTTGGTTTCTATAGATAGACGAGGTATATCGGGATAACTACTGTAAATATGGGGACCCAATCATAGCATAGGAAGAACTCAATCTCTTTCCATCTTATAGCTACAAACCATGTATATAATCTTGTATGTTTCATAAAATTAATAACAAGGGAAAATTCTCCAACTATGTTTCTCTCTTCCGCTCTCTAATCTTTCATGGTATCAGTCTAAGCTCGATCCAAAAATTAGACGATCCTCTTTATCTGTCTCTCAGCAATCTACTTGCCTTCTTCGATTTTCTAATGTATTCTACTCCAAATTCAGGATTCGTCTCATCCTCTCTCTCTCTCTCTCTCTCTCTCTCTCAGCACGCACCAACTGTCTCTCCCCTTCTCGTCAACTACAACCCCAACCCTATTATGGGGCAAACATACTTCACCAAAGACAATTATGTTAATTGGTGTACCCTGTTCAAAACCCTCCACCATACCCATGAGATTCTTTACATAATCAACCCATCACCACCGGCTGCTACATTTACTGATGGATCTCCTAATCTAGCATGAATCGTGGACATCCGACACCGACTTAGTCTGTGGCTGGATCAAAGGAACGGTCACACCCGCCATCCAACCCTACCTCAACTCCTGTTACACTGCTCCAAAGGCTTGGGTTGTTCTCGTCAAACGTTTCGGAGCCACCTTTTCCCTTCAAATTAAAAACCTCCAAGATAAGTTACATGGCCTAAAGAAGGCGTCAGACACCTGACTACCTTCTTCAGGCCACAACTATCTTCGATTCTCTCACGGCGGCGGGTTCTCCTGTTGTTGATAGCGTTCTCATTCAGCGGGTTATGGGTGGTCTTAGACCCAAATTCAAGGAATTCCTTACATCTACTGCTGCAATCCATGCCCATCAACCTCTTACACTTGATGATTTGTCTGAATTGCTCCTCAAGGAGGAGATGCTTCAACAAAAATATGATGTTCCTATCCAGCAGTCCGTCGCTCTTCTTGTGAGAAACAACCCTTGGCTGCAACTCGCTGTGGTGGTAACAATGGTGGTTCTTGTGGCCGTGGTGATGTAGGATGATGTAGGAGAGCAGACACGAAGAATTCCAACGCAACAGCAGACCAGGCGCCCGCTTGAATCATTCCGAGCGCCCGCCTTCTTGGTGATGTTTCCGGAGGAGAGCTTCTGTTCCAACCGAGCGCCCGCCTGGGGTAAACCGAGCGCCCGCTTGGAACTACGGCAAGAATTCCAGTTTTCGCGTTTTTATCAGTTTGGCGCAGACTTTGGGGATATTTTCAGGTTTATTGTTTTGTTTTAGGGTTATTATTTGTTAGGAGTATAAATACTCTTTTCTATTCATTGTTTTGGGGTTAACAACTTTTATTATCAATTGAACTTTTGTTCTTGGAGAATTTCTTCTCTTTCTTGATGGATTCCAAGTTATTTGCGTTTGAGGATTCATTGCTTGTGAATTCTTGTGTTTAGTGCGCTAAACACGAATCTATCACTTCCGTGCTGTGTTAGTTGGCATCAGAGCAGGCCATATCCTGTCTTTTGCATCATACTGAAGTATTAAGGGGGATCAAGCTATAAAGGCCGGTATCGATGGCATAACCACCGCTATCGCCGCCTTGACAACGCAGATTGAAGCGTTGGTGGCTTCTCAACAAGGGAAAAACGCTGTTAATCAAAACCGTCGTGGTGAGAGAGACAGGGTTGATCCAAATCGACGTCCGCAAAGGGCAGAGATTCGGGATGATAGGGTTTCCGGTTCCAGATCTGATGACGAGGTTATTCATGAAATCGATCTTCGATTGGATCGTGCTCGACAACAGGAACAAAATTTCCTAGCGTTAGAGGACAAAGAACTCGATGAAGTGGACAAGCATGATCGACGTGTGCAGAAATATAAATCAATCAGAGATCTGAATCGAGCAGCAAGAGAGCCAGTGCTTAGGCAGTGACATAGGATGGAAGCCAAATTTTATGCTGACAAAGCCGATCACTAGACTGCCAAAATTGAAAAACTAGAAGCGCGTAGATCTGCAGTTTATGAACGTGCTGAAGAAGAATGTCGGGCTCAGTTCGAGGTATTGTCGCAGGATAACAAAAATTGTGCTAAAGAAGAACGTCGCGGGGAAAGTCTCCACCGCGTCGATCCAATTAAGAAGAAAGATTCAGATTCAAACGGAGAAGATTTAGTGGCAGTCAAATCCGCAAATCAGGATCTACAAATAGTGAATGAATATTTCAAAGGAGAGAAGATTAGTAATAATTTTTTGTCCCTGGTTGAAGATCCCGTTTCAAAGGTAACAGTTCGAGAATCAAATATTGAAGGTTTGATTATTTTTTTTGAAAATTTCGTTCTACGCCCAATGGTGCTTAAGGAGCGGATCTATTCAAAATATTTATTCAAGTGGGACGGAACTTTCCAAGCTTCGGAGATGAACTCGGGGACGAGTTCTTTTGAAGAGGGAGTGACTGATGTAGGAGAGCAGACACGAAGAATTCCAACGCAATAGCAGACCAGGCGCCCGCTTGAATCATTCCAAGCGCCCGGCTACTTGGTGATGTTTTCGGAGGAGAGCTTATGTTCCAACCGAGCGCCCTCCTGAGGTAAACCGAGCGCCCTCTTGGAATTACGGCAGGAATTCCAGTTTTCGCGTTTTTATCAGTTTGGCGCAGACCTTGGGGATATTTTCGGGTTTATTGTTTTGTTTTAGGGTTATTATTTGTTAGGAGTATAAATACTCTTTTCTATTCATTGTTTTGGGGTTAACAACTTTTATTATCAATTGAACTTTTGTTCTTGGAGAATTTCTTCTTTTTCTTGGTGGATTCCAAGTTATTTGCGTTTGAGGATTCATTGCTTGTGAATTCTTGTGTTTAGTGCGCTAAACACGAATCTATCACTTCTGTGTTGCGTCACGTGATAAAAACAATAATGGAATAAATCATCTCAACAATAATAATCGTGGCAGCAGTAATTGGCAAGGGCAGTCGCAGTCCTCAGGGTCAACACGGTGGCCAGTCCTCAGGGTCAACACGGTGGCCAGGGTCATGGCAGCAATGGGTATCGTAGTGGATCATCTGGTTCAACTGGTCGTGGGCCACCAGAATTCTTCCTACTCCACCATACACTGGTCAACCTTTGGAGAGTGATGTAGTCACCGCCAGTGGTGTTATCAGACCGGGCATAGTGCTCGTAGTTGTACAGATACATTGATGGCTGCTTATTTTGCTCAACCATATGTTTTGGATTCTGTGCTACAATCATATGATGGTGGGTCCCTCTTTTTTCTTCGATTATAAGTCGTATTCAGGTAAAAATACAGTTGTTTTTAGTAATAGCTCTAAGTTGAATAAATCACATGTTGGAGATTCATCTCTTCATTTCAATAATCGTTCCTTCCATATGAGTAATGTCCTTTATATTCCTAAACTTCATAAACCATACTTTCTATTCGTCAGTTCTCTAATGATAACAATTGTTATTTTGAACTTGAATCGTGTGGTTTTCTTGTTAAGGACAATCACACTCAGGAGACTCTTATCTCTGGCAATAATTCTGGTGGTCCGTATGAGCTTTCCTTCAATTCAATGTCATCCACCAGCCCAATTGCGCTTATTGGCGAAAGATCGAGTATGGATGTTTGGCATGCTCTAAGGCCATCCCTCCACCCCGATCCTTAGAGTCTTGTGTCAACAGTCTGGCTTACCGATAAGTAGTAAAATAAGTGGACAACACAGCTATCACATTTTCTCTTTAGGAAAATCTAGTAAGCCACCTTTTAATCTTACGATTTTATTGCTTTGCACCCTCTTGATATGTTACATTTGGATGTTTGGGGCCCTACTCCTGTTAATTCATTGAACGGACATCGTTTTTATTTGTTAATAGTTGATGATTTCTCTTGCTATGTGTGGCTATTCCCATTGTCTCATAAATTTTATGTCACACATATATTTGCTACCTTTAAAACTCAAATCGAAAATCAACTATCTCGTCACATTTCTGCCATTCACACTGTCAAGTCGGTTCAAATAGGTTGGGGGTGAATTTACTAGCTTGGTTTTTACTTCATTTCTTCAAAGATTTGGTATAAGACACCAACTTACGTGTAGTTACACCCCTCAACAATATGGTGTTGTTGAATGCAAACACCGACATATCGTCAAATCCGGTTAATGCCTCTTGAGCAAAGCCATTCTTCCCTTTAAATTTTGGCTAGAGGCATTTAATACTATCGTATATCTTATCAACCAGTTGCCCATGCGTCAACATAAGTTTGTGTCTCCTTATGAGCACTTACTTCTGCGTAAACCCGATTATTGCATTTTGAAAAGTCTTTGGGTGTTATTGTTTTCCACATGGTGCCTACTAACCATCATAAACTTATGCTAAAGTCAATACACAATATTTTTCTTGGATATGATAATTTGCGAAAGGGTTATAGATATATGGATGTTCTCACTAACAAAGTTTACATCTTTCGCCATGTGGTATTTGATGAGTTTCATTTTCCGTGGATAGCCAGTAGGACAACTATTCCTTCTACAGGTACTTCTTGGACTGCTATGGTACAACCTGCTTTAATGGACTGCCCCTTTGTTCCTTCTACCCAGCTCCGGTTGTAGTCCCATTGGCATTATTACTTGGGCCACCTTCCCCTCAACCCAAGCACAATCGGCAGGGTTTTCACTTGGTTAACGGGCCCATTCCTCTTCAAATTCCAGATTCCCTGGATTAGGCGGCCCAGTTGCTGATTCCTCACCTTCCTGTGAGGCCCCTTCTTCTTTGGCACATGGTCTCAATGGTCCCTCAGATTCTCCAATTACCAACACCACCACCATTCAGTCTGCTATTCCATATCAGTCTCTGCCATCATCAGATTCTCCTGCTGGCCCTTTAGACGAGTCCTCCTCTACTCCTCTACGGTTGCGATCAGTTAACAGTCATCTTCGTTCAACTTCTCCGTGTTCACTGCCTGAGAGCCTTTTAGATGTGCAAAAAGACTCTCTCACCTTTGAGCCTCGTATGTACAAACAAGCCTCCAATTTCCCACATTGGCAAGCCACCATGCATGAAGAAATTTCTGCTCCACAGAAGAATGCACATAGACTCTAGTTCCTTCTTACCCCTCTATGAATGTTATTGGTTGTCGCTAGATTTAAAAAGTCAAACGTAATGCTGATGGTTTGATTGAACATCACAATGCTCGACTCATGGCTCAAGGTTTCAATCGACAAGCCGGGCTTGATTATGATGAAACGTTCAGTCCTGTGGTTAAGCCTTCTATGATACGCACAGTCATCGCTGCTGCCCACTCTCGACATTGGGACATTAAACAGCTCTACGTGCGCAATGTCTTCCTTAACGATATTGTTATACAAGAAGAAGTGTATATGAAGAAACCTCCAGGATTTATTGACTCCAAAGCTCCCACCCATGTATGTAAACTCAAAAAGCCTCTTTATGGACTCAAGCAATCTCCTCGTCCATGGTTTCAGCACCTTCATGAATTTCTGCTTCAACATGGATTTCTTTATAGCCGGTCTAACACTTCTCTTTTTATCCGCCACTCACAAGGTTCCACCATTGTCATCCTTGTCTATGTCGATGATAGTATCATCACCGATCCTCTCATACTGACATTGCTTCAATTATTGACCTCATTTATGTCACATTCAACAGTCGACAGTTGGGTGATCTCAGTTTTTTTTTCATGGGGTTGAGGCCACACGAATTGCGACCACCTTACAACTTCGTCAGACTTGTTATGCTCTTGATATCCTTGATAGGTTTCACATGTCCGATTGTAAACCTATGTCCACTCCTAACATACCTCACTCTCGGATTTCTAGTACTGATGGGGAGCTTCTTTCCGATACCACTGAGTTTTGAAGCCTAGTGGGAGGGCTTCAATATCTCACTCTTTGTCGGCCAGATATTGCTTTCTCCGTTAATCAGGTTTGTCAATACATGCACCAACCACGTACCACTCATCTCATGGCGGCTAAGCACATTCTGCGCTTTGTCAAGGGTACAGTTGATTTGGGTTTCACCTTTCAGACATCTTCCGATCTCACATTATGCACCTACTCTGACTCCAACTGGGTAGGCGACCATGATTATCGTCGTTTGACAACTGGTCCATGTGTATTCATTGGTCCTAACTTGATGTCGTGGACCGCTAAGAAACAAACTACCGTATCATGTTCCAGCAGTGAGGCCGAGTATCGCGCTATTGCTACTATGCAAAACTCAGGTGGTTTTCCTTTCTCTTTCGGGAACTTCAACTCCCCTCCCTCCTTATATTGTGATAACAATATTTCAGCTATTCATACGGCTCGCAATCCCTTTTTTCATGCTCGTACACGTCATATCGAAATTGATTATCACTTTATACGAGAATTGGTTACTCGTGGGTTTCTTCGCCTCGAGTTTGTTACTTTTGAAGATCAACTCGCGGATTTATTGACCAATGGTTTATCCAAACCTCGTTTCTAGTCCCTTTGCACCAAGCTTCATCTTCCATATGGACGTCTCACTTGGGGGGGGGGCTATTGGCCGAGTACTTAGCTTACCAGTACACTGTGTTTTGTATATTTTGGTTCTATAGATAGACTAGGTATATTGGGATAACTATTGCAAATATGGGGCATAGGAAGAACTCAATCTCTTCCCATTTTATAGCTACAAACCATGTACTCCCTCCGCCCCACTCGAATTAAGACAAATTTCTATTTTGGGTGTCCCATTTGAATTAGGACAACCCAAAAATGGAAATGTTTTATTAAATGAGACTCACATTCACACTCACAACAACTTTTCACTCATTATTCTCTACGCCACTTCATCTCTCCTATTTCACTTTTCATACTCAACAACTACTCCACTAACATTTTTTCCTTAATCCCCGTGCCCAACCCAAAAATCATAATTCGGATGGGACGGAGGGAGTATATAGTCTCGTATTTTCCTAGATTTAATTCTCTCTTCCACTCTCTAATCTTTCAAAATCAACTTATAATTACTGCTCAAAGTTCATTCGTTGTAACGACAAAAAAATGTGGGAAGATCAATTGAAGACGGAGGGAGTCAAATATGCTATATCTGAAGTTTGCTCTATCTGCGAGGCACAAGTCCACCATCCAACAGATTCAGTAAAATAGTTAAAACAAAATATTAATTAAACTGAGAAATTTGACTTATAGAATTTTAGATCATTAAACGTAAACTTTATATAGCATGTTGAAAAAACCTTGTTAAATTGAAGGTACCTGTAATATCTCACGGTGGAAAAGCCTGCTGAACCTGGAACATTTGGCTTGCTTTGCTTCGATAATGACCTTATGCATTGAAGACATTAAAGCAGAATATGTTACTCTAGGATTTTCTCTAACTGCTTTCCTAAAAGAGTGTGCCATAACACCTTCCATTTGCTTTCCGTTGTGTGAGAAAGCCTGCAGAAGCAAAATTAACAGTAAGATTTTCTCTAACTGCTTTATTTTTATTTTTACCAACTAAATAAATACTCACTCCGTCCCATTTGTATTGGCCACATTGGTCAACACAAGTAAGCTTTGCTAAACATTAACGTCTATGTAATCATCCTAATGAAATTCTAAAAATTGTTATTGATTATGATTTATCAATAACAATTTTTAGAATTTCATTAGGATGATTACATAGACATTAATGTTTAGTCAAAGCTCACTTGTGTGTTGACCAATGTGGCCAATACAAATTGTAACGTCCGTCCCATTTGCATACATTTTTCATGCATTGCATAATTTCTTGGTGCATTTTTTTTTGTGTTAATATTTTATTTGCAGGTTCGGTTCGTCTATTGACTAGTCTAAAAAAAATTAATAATAATAAATATATGTGTATAAATTATTATTATTATAATTATAAAATTTTAAATTACATTTAAAATAAAAATATGAAATAAAATAAAGCTTCATATTTTGTAGTGTGTAATTTAGAGTTAGTAAAATGACTAGTTAAATACTTATAAGAGTAGTTAAGTAGTTAGATTAGTATTATGAAATTTAAAAATATGTAAGGAGCTAGTGGGTTATATTGAAAACATTAGGGTTTAATTGTAATACACCAATTCTTGAGGGGGCATTTTGTAAAATTCGGAAATATAAACATGAGTCATCTGAGACTTCGTGGAGCAGCAAGCAATTGTTTTAGATTAAACACTCTGTACTCCGTTTCTCTGACCGACGAGGGTTTCAGCCCCGTTTTCTTATCTTTCTTCTTGATTTAATCTTTCGTTTAACGATCCAACTCCGCAGCGGTGTAGAGTTCGCGTCTACGATCATTTTGGCTACGAAAATAAAAAGTTTAATTGGTTGAATTTCATAAATTTGTAAGTTACTAATTTTATTCTTTTACTTTTAAAAGCATATTTGTTAAAATTATTGTTGTTGGATTGAATTGATAAGATTAGATATTCATTTTGAGACGGAGTAGGAGTATACTTAAAATAGTGTTGTTAATCTATTTGGGTAGGTTGGTTGTGGTTAAATAGTCCAAAATAATTGGTACTATGTTAAATTAATTATTTGGGATTATTTTATTAGTAGCAATTTGGACTTGAAAGTGGACATTTTAAATGACGTGGTGGTGGTAACTTGCGCAAATAATATGTTGGATTATATGTATTGGTTGGAACAAAGTGATATAATTGTTCATATGAATTACGGAAAGGTCCACTACTTTTGGGCATTGTTGAATTTGTTTAGGACAAGTAAACATCTACTTGTGCATTTGAGTCCAGCTAGCGTACGTGTTTGGGGGGTGTATAGATGTACGGTTATTGCGAGAGCTGGGGATAAGTAATAACCGTGGGTCTATACATCTGTGACCTTTCCCATCCGATGGCCACGGTTGGGGTTTATATATAGCCCCACTGTTATAGCAATAGCGTAACTTTGGCAAGCTAGTTTCCCGTGGCTAGTTGCTTGGCTGTAGGGGTCAGCACGTCACGTGTAGTTAATACGAATACCGGTTCACAATTGAGTGCTACAATCTTACGACACATATCGCATGTGGATGCCGTACATACAACACATGTACGAGAGGAGGAATAAGGTGTGCATTGAAGATGATCAGAGGATTTTCCTGATCACGTATCCTTTGTAATGTGTTTACTTCAGCTATTATGTGATGCTTGAAGAGTTGAGATTGCCTGTCATGTTATATGCTATCTTTTTAATGATTAAAGCATTACTTATTAAGAATGCTTTACCGTTTCGTTGTTGTATTGTTATATGCATGATAACATGTCATATCGCTGCATTTAGTAACTTACTGAGTTTTGACTCACCTATTCCTTTATTGTTGTTTTCCTTAGATTGCAGTGAGGCCGGGGAGGCACATCGTTGAGTTCGTAGGCTGATGAGGAGCCTCGGGTAGTTTTTCTTTTGGGGTAGTTGTTTATATTGTTTAGTATGTTGCTTTTGGTGAGGCTGTGGTTGTACAATGTTATGTAAATATTGTTGTCTTTTGGGTAGAACATATGGTGCTTGTAATTAAATTGTGGACTTTAGCACAACCGTGTGTATATATTAGTCGTTCTTTCTTCCGCATGCGTAAAGTTGTCTCCAAGCTGAAAGCTTGTGGAGGTGTTGTTTCCTGGTATTAGCGTAGTACGGTTCCGGATTTTGTGTAGCCGATGTTGTGGATATAGTATACATTATACAGGTTTATGGTAAAAATGTTGGTTTTATAGCAGGGTTCACGCACCTGGTTCGAGGTACCATATAGGACCTCGGGACTCGGGTCACGTCAGTTGGTATTAGAGCGTAGGTTAGATAGCCAGGAGAGGGTCTTTGGCTTAGGTGGGGTAGTTTTGTGATTAAGGTATTAATGTCGAGTGTTGTGTGTAGGTTTTAAGTATGCCGAAGAATCGTCAGGGAACTGGAACGAATGATACAGGCAGAGTAGGCGGAAATGAGAATGAGAATTCCATGCATATGTTCCAAGGATTTATGCAATCAATGATGGATATGAACAGACAGGCTATTCAGGGCCAAAGGCTACATGAAGGTGAACAACAGCAGGGTCTAGGGCTTGTGCAGAATCATGCGTTGGAACGCTTTCTAAAGATGAAGCCTCGTAGTTAAGATGGGGAACCAGGCTCTACCAAGGCTGAGAGATGGATTGAATCAATAGAGAAAATCTTTGCAGCATTGCAGTACAGGGAATAGGACAAGGTAAGGCTTTCTGTGTTTAAACTAGAAGGTGCGGCGTAACACTGGTGGGAAGTACTGAAAGAAAGTTGGGATCGTGAAGGAGTACCACATACTTGGGATAATCTCTTGAAGCAATTCAGAAACCAATTTGTACCAATAGTTGTTCAGGATAGGAAAGAGATGGAATTCTCAATCTGGAGCAAGAGAGCATGACTGTAGCACAGTACTCAGCTAAGTTTACAGAGTTGGCAAGGTATTTTGCACATATAGTGCCTAACAAAGAGAAAAGGGTGTATAGGTTTGTGAAAGGATTAAGGACTGAATTTTGGAGGCAATTGTTATCAATAGAGTTTCCAAGTTACAAAGCAGCAGTCAATAAGGCTTATCGGATTGAACAAGATATAGAGGAGTATCAGTTGAAGCAAGGAAATACTAGTGGTGGCCAACAAGTGTCGCGAGGTCAAGGTTCGAGGCTGAATACAGGCAATGCTAGTAACAACAGAGTGTTGAGTTGTGGAGTCAAAACCATAAAGAAAATAGTCAAAGTTGCGGGACGGAGACAGAATGAGTGAACAAATGCTGCTACGTATGCATGGGCTGGAGACCTTAGTGGGCCGAAAACCCAGTTGCATTTTGTTCGTGCATGACAAATCGATAAAGGAATTGGTTTCCTTTGGCAACTGGTATCCTGGCATGCGTGGCAGTGATAGTAAGGAGTTTGTATTCCTTTAGTGTTTTGTTATTTTGTTTCATTATTCATTAAGGAATTGTACTCGCTCCGTCCTACAGCTAGCTAGGGTAATTATTTTATGTTTAGGTTTCGGACTTAGAACTCTATATAAATCAAGTGATAGTCATAAGCACAATTGTAACATCAGAGAAAATATTAGTGAAATATTTTTGGCTTGGTAGCGCCCCCGGACGTAGTCATTGTTGTGACGAACCGGGTAACAATTCTTGTGTTCTTCTTGATTTTATTTTTCGCTCTTGTTTTTTTTTTTTTTGTTATACTCTCCATTGCTTTGGGCCGTGACTCTTGATAGATTTCCCAACAACTGGCATCAGAGCTTTTGGTTTCTCGATCCATAGCTACGTTTGTCTTTTGCAATGGAATTTGTGGGGGCTTTGGAGGATGGTAACAAAGTGTTGATCGAAAAATTTGATGGGACGGATTTCAGCTTTTGGAGGACACAAATCGAGGATATTCTGTGGAATAAGGATTTGTATCTTCCATTAAAAGAAAAGCCGGAGGATATGAAGGACACAGATTTTGCAATCATGGACCGTAAAGCGTTAGGGCTTGTTAGGCAAACGTTGGCCAAGGATGTGGCGAAGAATGTGTTGGAGGCAAAGACTACCAGAGAGATGTTAGAGATGTTGGCGAGCATGTACGAGACACCATCGGCTGCGAACAAGGCTCATATGATGAAGAAATTGTTGAACACAAAGATGGTGGAGGGCATGTCGGCAACAAAGCACATAAGTGAATTCAAGTCTAATGCGGCTCAACTATCTTCCGTGGATGTTACTCTAGACGATGAGGTACTAGCATTGATTTTACTTCATTCTTTACCAGACAGTTGGGACTCAATTGTGGTTGCTGTTAACACGGCAACAGGGAAGGCAAAGATGAAGTTTGTGGATGTCGTGGATGTAATTCTTGGCGAAGAAGTTCGTAGGAAAAACAAAGGACAGACATCCGGGCTAGCACTAAGTGTCGGTGAAAAGGGTAAGGGTGGCAAGAAGGTGATTACTTGCTACAACTGTGGGAAGAAGGGACACTATCAAAATAGATGTCCAGAGAGGCCGCACGGTAAGAAGGAATTAAATGTTGCTGAGGATATAGCGGATGCATTAACCTTAGGTGGGAGCAGTCCAACGGATTCGTGGGTCTTAGATTCGGGCGCGATGTTTCATTCGTGCACTAGTGCAGAGGGGATGGAGCAGTACGTTCTGGGCGATTTTGGGGTTGTTCATCTTGCAGATAATAATCCGGTCAAGATCGTTGGAAAAGGGGTTGTTCGGGTCAAAGGGACGAATGGGACTGTATTGCAGCTACGTGAAGTGCGACATATTCCAGACTTGAATAGGAACTTGATTTCCATAAGGCAACTCGATAAAGAAGGTTGTGTGGTGACCTTTGGTTGTGGAACATGGAAAGTAAACCGAGGAGCTAGCTTGGTAGCTCGAGGCGGTATGGAAAATATGTTGTATACCACATACAACATGGTTCGTTGGGGGAAACGAGGAGACATCCCAATGATGGATGGTGGTGGCCGAGATCGCCATGGTGGGAGAAATCTCACTAAACGGTATGTTGGTAGGAAATTGATGTCAGAAGCCGGCCGGCGAAGTGCCAATTTGACCAACATGGGAGCGGGATCTAGAACAGTGATGCGATGGGTTGCAAAGAACACACAGAAGTCCCAAGCTTGTGACTGTGTGAGGCACGAGGATTCGCAATGTTCAAGATTGATAGTCAGAAAGAAAGTGAGCGGTGATGTGCAGGGAGGATCACTAGGATTGAAGACTCAGAGCATTGAAGGACCCGCAGATATGTTGAAGCTTCGCTCGGCTTCAACTCACTTGGAGAACTAGACAAGGGGGCCGGGCGCTACCAAGGTCAGTTAGCCACTGACAGAAGAACATGTGTTTATTGGAAGTCATTCTCTTGGGTGGGAGTTTGACGAGGCTATCACGAGGATTGGTTTAGTCTCCAGGTGGGAGATTGTTGAGTTGTGGAGTCAAAACCATAAAGAAAATAGTCAAAGTTGCGGGACGGAGACAGAATGAGTGAACAAATGCTGCTACGTATGCATGGGCTGGAGACCTTAGTGGGCCGAAAACCCAGTTGCATTTTGTTCGTGCATGACAAATCGATAAGGAATTGGTTTCCTTTGGCAACTGGTATCCTGGCATGCGTGGCAGTGATAGTAAGGAGTTTGTATTCCTTTAGTGCTTTGTTATTTTGTTTCCTTATTCATTAAGGAATTGTACTCGCTCCGTCCTACAGCTAGCTAGGGTAATTATTTTATGTTTAGGTTTCGGACTTAGAACTCTATATAAATCAAGTGATAGTCATAAGCACAATTGTAACATCAGAGAAAATATTAGTGAAATATTTTTGGCTTGGTAGCGCCCCCGGACGTAGTCATTGTTGTGACGAACCGGGTAACAATTCTTGTGTTCTTCTTGATTTTATTTTTCGCTCTTGTTTTTTTTTTTTTGTTATACTCTCCATTGCTTTGGGCCGTGACTCTTGATAGATTTCCCAACACAGAGGTGGTCGATTTAGACAAGGAAACCAGTCACAACAGCCTACAAGCGGCCGAGGTAGTGTTAAACACTGGGATTGTTTGTGGCTTTTGCTTGAAAGGTGGACACATAGAGGATCGTTGTTGGGCTAAGCAAGAAAAATGTTTGTTATGTGCTGATAGTGGGAATTTTAGGAAAGATTGTACGAGAAATTAGGGAGGTCATCCATCTGGTAGCACACGGGCGACAACTAGGGCTTAGGTGACAGCTGGGGCGAAGAGAGATCATGAGGGAAAACCTAGAATTCAGGGTAGTCTTTGCGCTAGATCAGAGGGGTGTACCGGAGTCTACCGCAGTGATTGGAGGTACTTTACTTATTTCTAGTGCGAGAGATCGAGTACTTATTGACCCAGGCTCATCTCATCCATATGTTGCATCTCATTTTGCACATCATTTGCATGTTCCATCCCAGTCTTTGGCTTATAGGTATCTACTCCCATGGGAGAGTGCCTGGTAGCTACATACGTATATCGTGCATGTGACATACACATGGTGATCGCATTTTATATGCTGATTTGGTAGTATTGCCCATACGTGACTTTGTTGTTATTCTTGGCATGGATTGGCTATGTGCACATCATACATCTGTTAATTGTCGTAGCAAAGTGGTTACGTTTTCTATTCTGGGAGTACCTGAGTTTAC
Source organism: Campanula takesimana (assembly GCA_026119855.1). Taxonomy (NCBI): domain Eukaryota; kingdom Viridiplantae; phylum Streptophyta; class Magnoliopsida; order Asterales; family Campanulaceae; genus Campanula; species Campanula takesimana. The sequence continues at coordinate 2,432,175 of JAOWBW010000037.1, forward strand.
TTTAGAAGGTGACAAGATTATGGGAGGCATCCATATGATTTCTGCTTTGAAGGCTCGTAAGTTGTTGTCATATGGTTGTACTGGATATCTAGCTTGTGTGATGGATAAAAGTAAACAGATGCCTAAGTTAGAAGAAGTGACTGTTTTAAATGAGTTTATCGATGTGTTTTCTACCGAATATGATATGCCTCCAGATCGGGAAATAGAGCTTTGTATTGAGTTGTTGCCAGGTACTGCACCAATCTCAAAGGCACCTTATAGGATGGCACCTGCAGAACTTAAAGAGGTTAAGGTTCAGTTGCAGGAATTACTTGATCTTGGGTTCATTAGACCGAGTGTATCTCCATGGGGTGCACCAGTATTGTTTGTAAAGTAGAAAGATGGGACACTTCGGCTATGCATTGATTATCGACAATTGAATCAGGTAACAGTGAAGAATAAATATTCGTTACCATACATTGATGATTTATTTGATCAACTTCAGGGTCTGTTGTGTTTTCTAAACTGGATTTGAGAAGCGGTTATCATCAGTTAAAGATTCGTGCTGAAGATATTCCAAAGACCGCATTCCGAACAAGGTATGGACATTATGAGTTTCTTGTTACGCCTTTCAGGTTAACTAATGCACCTGCGGTATTCATGGAATTGATGAATCGATTTTTCAAGCCTTATCTTGATTGTTTTGTGGTGGTCTTCATTGATGATATTTTGGTTTATTCTAAGAGACGGAAGGAACATGAACAACATTTACGAGCGGTGATGACAGTGCTTCATTGAAAGCAGTTCTTCGCAAAGTTTAGCAAGTGTGAATTTTGGCTTGAAAAGGTATCATTTCTGGGTCATGTAGTATCCAGTGAAGGTATTTCAGTAGATCCATCCAAAATTGAAGCTATTGTGAGTTGGAAACGGCCAGAAAGGGTGACAGAAGTACGAAGCTTCTTGGGATTGGCTGGTTACTACCGAAGGTTTATTGAAGGATTTTTAAAACTAGCAACCCCGCTGACTAAGTTGACTCAGAAAAATGCTCCATTTATGTGGAATGACAAGTGTGAAGTGTGTTTTGAGGAACTAAAGAAAAGATTAACCACATCTCCCATCCTTGCTTTACCAAACGGACATGACAGTTTCATTATCTACAGCGATGCTTCGAAAGAGGGTTTGGGATGTGTGTTGATGAATAATGGGAAAGTAATAGCTTAAGCATATCAAAAGTTAACACCTTGCGAACAGAATTATCTAACACATGACATGGAGTTGGCTGCGATCAAATTTTCCCTTCACAAGTGGAAACATTATCTTTATGGGGCCAAGTTTGAAGTGTTCACTGACCATAAGAGTTTGAAGTATTTATTCTCTGAAAATGAATTAAACAACAGACAACGTCGATGGATGGAACGATTGAAAGACTATGATTTCACTGTTTCATATCATCCGGGGAAAGCTAATGTAGTAGCGGATGCAATAAGTAGAAAAGCTTATATGTCTTGTTTGATGGTTCGAGAGTGGAAAATGTTGGAAGATATTCGAGATTGGAGTCCCCTAGAATCGAGACATGGGGTTATTTTTGCGAATGTTCGAGCTATACCTTTATTGTTCCAATAAATCAAGGAAGCTCAACCAAAGGATCCTGAGTTGAAGAAACTGATTGATAGGTTAAAAGATGGAAATGTAGGGGATTTCTCACTAAATAACGATGGTATTTTAACATTCAGAGGCAGAATTTGTGTTCCAGCAATCGATGGAGTTAAACAACAAGTTCTTGATGAAGGCCATAAACAAAGTATACTATTCGTCCCAGAAGTACCAAAATCTATCGAGATCTGAAACAACATTTCTGGTGGAACAACATGAAACGGGAAATTACGGAATATGTCTCTAAGTGTTTAACATGCCAACAAGTGAAAGTGGAACATCGAAGGCCTGCAGGGTTATTGCAACCATTAGAGATACCAGAATGGAAGTGGGAAAACATAGCGATGTATTTTGTTACAGGGTTACCCCGAACTCGACTGAGTCATGATGCTGTGTGGGTTATCATTGATAGATTAACCAAATCTGCTCACTTTCTACCTGTTTCTATTAATTACTCGACAGAGAAATTTGCTTCCTTATATATTCAAGAAATTGTAATATTGCATGGGGTACCAGTTAGTATTGTGTTTGACATGGATCCTTGGTTTACATCAAGATTTTGGCAAGCGCTACAGAATGTTATGGGTACGAAGTTGAGTTTTAGCACTGCATTTCATCCACAGACAGATGAACAGTCCGAGAGAACTATTCAGATACTCGAGGATATGTTAAGAGCGTGCTCTATAGACTTCACTTCCGCATGGGATGTTCATTTGGCGTTAGCAGAATTTTCATATAACAATAGTTTTCAGTCTAGTATCAAGATGGCCCTGTATGAGGCACTTTATGGGAGGAAATGTCGATCTCCGATTTGTTGGGATGAAGATGGTGAAGCAAAATTTTGGGGTCCTGACATGGTCAAAGAATCTGTTGAAAAGGTAAAGTTGATTCAGGAGAGATTGAAAACTGCACAATGTCGACAGAAAAGCTACGCGGATAATAGAAGACGTGACCTTGAGTTTCAGGTGGGTGATCATGTGTTCTTGAAGGTTTCTCCATGAACGGGTATTAAACGGTTTTGTAAGAAAGGTAAATTGACTCCAAGGTACATCGGGCCATTCGAGATCTTACAGAAAGTGGAAAACGTGGCTTACCGACTAGCGTTGCCACCGGCTATGGCAGGTATCCACAACGTGTTTCATGTGTCAATGTTAAGGAAATACCTCCATGAAACATCTCATGTGCTACAATAAGAACCTACGGAACTTGAGACTGATCTTTCATATATAGAGCAACCCGTAAAGATTATTGACACTAAGGAGCGTGTGTTGAGGTCGAAGACTATTCCTCTGGTGAAAGTTGTATGGAGGACATGGCATCGAGGAAGCTACTTGGGAAATGGAAAGTGAGATGCGGGAAAAGTACCCTCAACTGTTTATGGATTTTGGTAAGTAAATTCGAGGACAAATTTATTTTTAAGGGGGAGAGGGTGTAACGTCCGTCCCATTTGCATACATTTTTCATGCATTGCATAATTTCTCGGTGCATTTTTTTTGTGTTAATATTTTATTTTCAGGTTCGGTTCGTCTATTGACTAGTCTAAAAAAATTAATAACAATAAATATATTTGTATAAATTATTATTATTATAAATTATAAAATTTTAAATTATATTTAAAATAAAAATATGAAATCAAATAAAGCTTCATATTTTGTAGTGTGTAATTTAGAGTTAGTAAAATGACTAGTTAAATATAAGAGTAGTTAAGTAGTTAGATTAGTATTATGAAATTTAAGAATATGTAAGGAGCTAGTGGGTTATATTGAAAAATTTAGGGGTTTAATTGTAATACACCAATTCTTGAGGGGGCATTTTGTAAAATTCGGAAATATAAACATGAGTCATCTGAGACTTCGTGGAGCAGCAAGCAATTGTTTTAGATTAAACGCTCTGTCCTCCGTTTCTCTGACTGACGAGGGTTTCAGCCCCGTTTTCTTATCCTTCCGCTTGATTTAAGCTTTCGTTTAACGATCTAACTCCGCAGCGGTGTAGAGTTCGCGTCTACGATCATTTTGGCTACGAAAATAAAAAGTTTAATCGGTCGAATTTCATAAATTTGTAAGTTACTAATTTTATTCTTTTACTTTTAAAAGCAGTTAAAATTATTGTTGCTGGATTGAATTGATAAGATTAGATATTCATTTTGAGACGGAGTAGGAGTATAATTAAAATAGTGCTGTTAATCTATTTGGGTAGGTTGGTTGTGCGTAAATAGTCCAAAATAATTGGTACTATGTTAAATTAATTATTTGGGATAATTTTATTAGTAGAATTCGACTTGAAAGTGGACACTTTAAATGACGAGGTGGTGGTTAACTTGCGCAAAAAATGTGTTGGATTATATGTATTGGTTGGAACAAAGTGATATAATTGTTCATGTGAATTACGGAAAGGTCCACTACTTTTGGGCGTAGTTGAATTGGTTTAAGACAAGTAAACATCTACTTGTGAATTTGAGTCCAGCTGGCGTACGTGTTTGGGGGTATAAAGATGTACGGTTATTGCGAGAGCTGGGGCTAAGTAATAACCATGGGTCTATACATCTATGACCTTTCCCCTCCGATGGCCACGGTTGGGGTTTATAGCCCCACTGTTATAGCAATAGCGTAACTTTGGCAAGCTAGTTTCCCGTGGCTATTTGCTGGGCTGTAGGGGCCAGCACGTCATGTGGCGTGAATACGAATACCGGTTCACAATTGAGTGCTACAATCTTACGACACATATCGCATGTGGATGTCGCACATACAACACATGTACGAGAGGAGGAATAAGGTGTGCATTGAAGACGATTAGAGGGTTTTCCTGATCCCGTATCATTTGTAATGTGTTTACTTCAGCTATTATGTGAAGCTTGAAGAGTTGAGATTGTCTGTCATGTTATATGCTATCTTTTTAATGATTAGAGCATTATTTATTAAGAATGCTTTACCGTTTCATTGTTATATTGTTATATGATAACATGTCATATCGCTGCATTTAGTAACTTACTGAGTTTCGACCACCCCTTCCTTTCTTGTTGTTTTCCTTTGATCGCAGTGAGGCCGGGGAGGCACATCGTTGAGTTCGTAGGCCGGTGAGGAGCCTCAGGTAGTTTTTCTTTTGGGGTAGTTGTTTATAGTGTTTAGTATGTTGCTTTTGGTGAAGCCGTGGTTGTACAGTGTTAAGTAAATACTGTTGTCTTTTGGGTAGAACGTATGGTGCTTGTAATTAGACTGTGGACTTTAGCACAACCGTGTGTATATATTAGTCGTTCTTTCTTCCGCATGCGTAAAGTTGTCTCCGAGCTAAAAGCTTGTTGAGATGTTGTTTGTTGGTATTGGTGTAGTATGGTTCCGGCTTTTGTGTAGCCGATGTTGTGGATATAGTATACATTATACAGGTTTATGGTAAAAATGTTGGTTTTATAGCAGGGTCCACGCACCTGGTTCGAGGTACCATATAGGACCTCGGGACTCGGGTCGCGTCACAAATGGGACGGAGTGAGTATTTATCTAGTTGGAGAAAATAAAAATAAAGCGTTTCACATTATACTAAATATATATTGTAAATCACGTCTTTTGTAAGAGCAATTAGATGCGTAACCTAGTCATGTATCTATTTAGAAACTTCATAATATTGACCAAGAAAGTCAAAAGTGTGCTGATTATTTAAGACACGGGAAGCCATAAGAAGAAAGCCAACTAACAGTGGTATCTAGAGCCAGTTGATTATCTTCACAAGTGCTGAAAGAGATTGCAAGTCCGCCACTTGTACCTTTATTAGCACCAGACGGAAGGTAATCATCTACCCATTGTTTGCTGTCAAAAAAAAAAAAAAAAAAAAATCAAATCAAAGAAGCTATACAAACTACATTTTTTTCAGATAAAGTTAAGAAATAAGGTCTATGAGCATGCTGGTAGTAGGAATTAGTGATGACAGTAAGAATACTGCTTCATTTATTGCATCACTAAATACCCTTCTCTATTGTTTTAGATATAGACTACTTCTTGCTTAAATTATACTCACTCTAGTCCAAAATAACTGTTTTTTTTTGCATTTGCACAATTCTTAAAAAATGCAATTATTATCATGACTTAATCACAAAAGTTCCAACTTTACGCCTATTAAGTGTGCAACTTTCTTACATTAATGTCTCACACACTAAGACAATTAATAAAAGATAACAAGTTTCAATGCAAGGGTAAAAGGGACATTTAGCTCAAAAGTGACAATTATTTTGGACCAAAATTTTGGTCCAAAAATGACAGTTATTTTGGACCGGAGGGAGTAAAGAACAGCAGAAAAGATCTCTGTCTATATGACAAGTCCATGGCAAAATATTCCATAGTTAAACTTACACTTTTGGGCTATAGATATGTGGTAGATCAAGAATAGTTCCACTATGACAAGAATCGATGATAGCGTGAAGTATGACATCTTTTTTCAGAGGTCGAACAATGGTCTCATTGAGTTCATTATCAAGAATCATTCCCGCTGTTCTGAAATCCATTGGGAATATTGTTTCATCAAACCCATCATTCTCATCACCAATGAAATCAGGTTGCCGTAAGCCATGACCTGAGAAGTAGAAGACCAATGAGTCCCCTGATTGGCAGTCCTTCACAAGCCATCGCAAGGCTGCTTGGATATTACTCTTTGTGGGATGATGATGCGACTCCGTTTCTGCAAATCAGGTTGGTTGATCAGCCATGTAACAAGTATGATTACACTCAAAACAGTTAGTTAATATTTTAAGAGGTTATTCCTCCTTAAGCTGCATTATCTATGCCAAAACTTTAGGATACATACTTCCGCTGAAAAGGAGCATTGACTAAATCAACATAATGTTTAACTTGTTTGAAAATAACGTGGAGGAAGAATGCTACATTAATAATTTTTATAAAAATGATAAAACTCTTCTTCAATTTAACATAAAAAGTTCCTCCTACAAGTTTTAAATTACTCGAATGGGAAATTTGCATTTTAGGCCCGAAAGTATAGGGTGTCTTCTCAAGTTGGACCCCAATGTTTCACTATTTACAATTTAGGGTCCAACGTTGTCATTTTGTTAGCATTTTAGGGTTTCTAACCAGTTTTGTTAGAGAACTTCGTTAAATTATCATGTGCAAGTCAAATACTCCCTCCGTCTTTTTAGTTTGTTCATACTTTGACCAATGCACGGGTTTTAAGGAAAAGTGTTTTATATTAGTAGTTGAGTGGGTGTTGTGAGTATGAAAAGTGTGATGTGATGTGTGAGTGGGATTGGAATTGTGAATGGGATAGTTGTTGTGAGTATGACAAGTGGGTCCCATTGAATAAAGAATAATATAAACCTTCCTCTTTGGGAGTGTGAACAATCAAATGAGACACCCAAAATGGCAAAAAGTGAACAGACTAAAAAGACGGAGGGAGTATTAGTTAACGGAGTTTGATTTTGAACAAGAATTCCTTCATAGCTGCTTTAATGCAAATTTATATAAAAAAATGAATAACCAAAATAAAAAATATTAACATTCCTAAACATAAAAAACAAATTAAAATGGGTCAAATTGAAACTAATGGATTTTGAAGGGCTAAACCATAGTATTTTTTTTTCCAATATTTAATAATCTTTTGTTAAAAAAAACATTTTATATTAGTGCTAAAAATCATTTAATATTTTTTAAAAAAATATATTAGAAATTAATAAATGAGTTATATATGAAACTTTCATAAAAAATTATTTAGAACTTAAAATACATATTTTAAAAGGAAAAATAAATTATTAGTTATTAATAAATTTAAACCTTAACTATCATCTTAATATTTTTTATTGTTTTGTTTCACAAAAATATATATTAAAAAAATCAATAAAACAAAGATAGAGTAATAAAAGAAATAAATAAAAATATCTTACCCTAAACAAAAAGAAAAAGAAAACAAAACACCCATTGTCCGAATTATCCTCACCCAACCCAACCTTACGCGCTCTCTATTTGTTTTCCCTGCTACACCCTTCACATCTCCATGCACCATCCATTCCCTAAACCAACTCAAATTCATAATTTCAGCCTCTCCTTTGATGCATCTCTACCACTTTATGCTCTTTCATCCTCTGTTTCCCCACCACCCACTCTTCCTTCCATCTACTTACCCACACCGAATTGCCTTTCTCCGATGACCATCCTCATTTTCTCCAGCCAAGACCTTCACCATCTTTTCCTTCTAAGACCTCCACTTGCTCCCACCGTGCTTTCCATCTGTCTTTCAATGACAGATCCGAAACATAAATAACGATCAAGGAATAAAGGAAACCAATATTAGATAGAGAAAGAGGAGAGTGAGAGAGAGAGAGAGAGAGAGAGAGAGAGAGGAGTGTTTGCAAAGAAGAATGGAGAAGCTATGTAACGTTAAATTTGTTGTTTTTCTAATCTCCAACTGACGATGTTGTGGCCAGCCCCAAACTTGATTTTTGATTTTGCACCAAACTTGATTTTGGCAGAGAAGAATGGAGGGCGATTGGAATGATGAGCGAGTTGACGGGAGAACAAGTGTCGGTGAATTGAGGAAGATGACTGAGAGGTGGCGAGAGAGAATCCATTCGGGATTTGGTCGGGAACGGACGGGATGGAGATGTGGATGACGGTCGGTGTTGTTGCTTGTGTGGTGGCCGGGGCTTTCTAGGAAGAGGGATGAGATCCGGATTTGGTTTTTGGTTTTAATTCATTTTCAACCATTGTACTTTTACCCGACTTTTACTTTAGTCATTATACTTTATTTTTTGCACGGAAATCACTCTATTTTTGAAAACCTCCCATCACAACCACAAATTCGTTTCTAATCTGTCACTAATCCGTGCCATAATCCACGATTTTTAGGTTTGGATGAGTGGTTTTCTAAAGTAGAGTGGTTTTCGTGCAAAAAAGGGGAAACTCCGTTTTTATCCATTGTACTTTGAGGCGTGTTTCACTTTTACCATTGAACTTTATTTTTTCTATTTTTACCATCGTACTACAGACAATAGTGTCATTTTATAGCAAATTCGCTATTTTATACCCAAAATTGTTTCATTTTTACCATCGTACAATAAACAATGGTATCATTTTATACCCAAATTTGTTATAAAATGACACTATTGTTTGTAGTACAATGGTAAAAATGAAAAAAATAAAGTACGATGGTAAAAGTGAAACATGACCCAAAGTACGATGGATAAAAACAAAGTTTTACATGCAAAAAATAAAGCAGGATGGTTAAAGTGAAAGTCAGGTGAAAGTACGATGGTTGAAAATGAATTTAATACTTGTTTTTTATATGTAGCGATATTAGTATTTCTATTTTGGCTATTCATTTTCATTAAATTTGCATTAAAAAACAGTGAAAGAATTCTTAATCAAAATCATCCTCCGTTAACTAACATGCGACTTGCACGTGATACTTTAACGAGATTCTTTAACAAAATTCGTTAAAAACCCTAAAATGCTAAAAAAATGACAACATTGGAACCCATATTGTAAATAGTGAAATATTGGGGGTCAACCTGAGAAGACCTCTATAATTTGGGGCCTAAAATGCAATTTTCCCTAGTCCAGTCTCATAATAAAAAACGCCACTCTTATAATAAACAAACGCGACATGACATACACGAATAAAAACTAAACGCATTACAGTTATTGGGATACGGTTAATCTGCTCTCATAATAAACACATTATGGCATACAGGCATAGAAACTATACCCTACTTCTAAGTAGAAAGTTGTCTCTGACTTATATTAAAACATTTTACACCATTAGGCCAAAAAAGATTTTCTGATCTCAGTAAGATAAGGCTGCAAATGATATTTGCTTTAAGAGGACCTCATTTGCTGAAAAACAAATTCTTTCAAAAACTTTTCCGTTTCTAGTATCCATGGATATGAGCATAAAAAAAGTTATATACAAATTTGAGATAAAGCAATGATAATTAGTTATGTTCCCTGTAAAAAAGTTAGCTCATTTGCAGCCCTTTAATTTGGACATCCATCACATAAGCAAACAAATTAAGTAGAATCCGTCACTATGATAAAAGGATTGGCAATACCTGCAAGGATGCGTATCGAGCTTATTGGAAATTGAAAATGATCAACTAATAATTCTCTCATGTTGATTACATTATACATACTTCCCTTACGCATGAACTTCTGCTTGGTGTACGTTACACCACAAAGGAGTGCCCGCTTCCCACTTTTTGCCTCCCAGGTACTGATAGCCTCAAGTGATGACCAGTTGGTGTTTTGATAACCAGCATATGTGCTGCAATTAACTCTCCCAGGTTTATATGTCATGATTGACTTAGCATGATCTTGACCTGAATGTGTGCCCCCTTCCGTTGAAACAGATTCATCATCTTGGCAAATTGATATAACTTTTCCACATCCACCACAACGAATAGCTCGCATATGTTGTGCCGTTGGGTACGTTATGTTGCATTGCCAGCATACCACAACTTTCTCCATTTTTGTCATACGGTCCGATAATCCTGAAATTAAAAATAAATGTAATAGAGCACTGATGTGGTTATTTTTGAAGTTTTATGAAACCAATTGGAAGCGGAAGAGATACATTGAGCAATTGAAAATGAGGAATTGTATGCCTTGGTTCGAGCTCTTGAAACTCGGCAACATTACTTTACCTAAACCAGCTTGCTGGACTTTTTCCACTTGATAGGTTTCTTCACGTCCCGAGAGATAGATTGTTCCCATGTAGTACATGTTTGGAGGTATTACCCTGTATTGCGAGCAAGTGAAAGACTTATCCATTCTTGAAATAGACTGAGATCAAAATCCTGCCAAATAGCTCACAGGATCAGCTGTAGTGAAAGCAGAACATACACAGTACACAATATAAACAAGAAAAAGTTTCAGCTAAAACGAAGCTTGCTACAACTCCTTCACTAATAACCACCCTACCTTACTTAAGAGGGACAAAAAAGAGAATTTAAGTGTTCCACCCCAGCTCAATATTGTTGGCCATAAGAATTATGTGAATGTACTTATTGAAAAGTATTGTGAGTGGAAAGGTGTTGTTAGTACGATAAGTGAATGGGATTGGCAAGTGGAGGCCAAAATAATTGTGCGAATACTGTTGGAACAATTTTAATCCCTGAATGCCACACTCACTTTAGAATAGGATTGAGGAAGAGATGAAGCGGAAGCGTTTAAGAACAATACCTGTTGAATCCATAGATGATGATAGGGAGAAATGAAGATGAAGAACAAGTAGGGTGAATGCTCTTCTAAATGATGAATGTCTTTCCTCTTTTACTTCTTTAACACTTAATGAAGATTTATGGAGAGAGTACTAATGAAAAATGGAGTAGTCTTAAGGGTTGATGGAATGCCCTTTATATAGTAGACTTGGTGACATTTCATTTAGGGACCACACCCTTTCAAGCTTTATGATAATAAATTACCCTTTTGCCCATCACAATTAGGTAATATATATCCAGGAATTCTACACATTTTATTATCAACTATACTTTATAAATTAATATTATAATCATAACTTTATGAATGGAAGTCTAAACGACTTGTGTTGCAAGCCATGTCCTTACAATCTCCCACTTGGGTTGCAAAACAAAGTCCTTCCTTTAAATTATGAACATAACACAAATGACAACCCTTACGTGCGCACTTTATTGTCATTTATAACAATCTCGTCCATTAGCCATACAAGTATAGGACTAAAGGGGCAGTCGTTGTAATTGATTCGCAACTAAACCCACAATAATCACGTATACAAATCCAACTAAATGACATAGATCAAAAGTATAGATGTGTAGCATGGAATCATAATGAATATATACATATTCTTCCAACTAGTCCAACTTAACCAAATGAGATCAAAACTTTAAATAATAGAACAACTAATGAAAGAACAACACAAACTCCCACTATACTAAATGTTATCAAAAGTTGTTACACCCATATGAGCAACATGCTCGTGAAACACTGAAGATGATAACTTTTTCATAAATGGATCCTTTAAATAGAGTTTGTTTCTATAAGTTGTATCCCTTTCGTTCATTTTGTACTCTTTTCTTTATAACAAGATAATTAATGTCTAAATCCATAAACTCTTGTTAGAGTACAGAACTGCTACCTGATAGTCATTTCTTAATTGGTCTTTCGACACTTGTTTTGACAAATTACAGTCCATTAAAACATATGCAGCCATATATTTAACTAATGTCGGAATACCTAATGATCTCAAGATGATCCGACTTTAAAACATAGGCATGTAGTTCTTTAGTGTTTTTGTAAATACTTCTATCATTCTTTTGGCTGCTACTTAATGTTCTTTCCGGATTGCTTTGGTATTGACAAAGCATCCCAACGTTAAATGTAAGATTTACGTATACATTAAGCTTCCTACTGCTGATGTAAAGAGGGAATTTTCCATATACTTTGGATTCAAATTTTTTACCTTTAGGACACTGTTTGAGACTAAGAATGTCTCCTTTAAATTAGGGGTGTCATGTGGTTTACAGTTTTGCATGCTAAACCTTTTGTAATACATTTCCATATGGCCTTTTGTGATAATCCTAAAACATCTCGTGAGTGATCACGGTGAATTTGGATTCTTAATACAAAGATGCCTTACCAAGATCTTTCATTTCAAATAAGAAATCTCTTAGTTTCCTTAATAAGGTTTATATCATTACTAGCAAGCAAAATATCATCCACATATAAGACCAAAATTATAAATTTACTCCCACTGAACTTATGGTATACTTAATTTTTACCAAGATTCATTTCAAAACAAATGAAAGAATGACTTGGTTAAATTCTAAATACCATTAATGAGAATTTTTACTTAAGTTCATAAATGAATTTCTCCATATAGATAGTTTCCTTAATGTCTCCATTAAGAAAAGTTTTCTCTAATATCCATTTAATGAAGCTTAAGATCAAAGGTGCTATTAGTGCCATAATGATCCTAAGGAGCTTTTAGAAGATTCCGGAAAAGTGTTTCTTTCTTTATAATCAATACCTTTCTTATGAGTTAAAATCTTTAGCAACTGGATGGGCTTCATATCTTTCAACATTACTTTGTGAATCCTTTTAGGTCTTAGAGACCCATTTATAGGTTTCACATCCTTATGCAATGAAATAAGATCCCAAACGTTGTTATCTTTCAAAAGATTGTAACTCTTTATTAATGGCATTAATCTTCTTATGAGAATTAGGACTATTGATGGTTTTATGGAAGATAAATAGATTATCTCCCACTATACCTAAGTGTCCTTTATTCTCGACAAGATACACTTAATGAATATCCGAAATTGCATTCCTTCGTACTCTATTTGATCTCTATAAGGGCACCGGTTCTTACTAATTTTGAGGTTGTTGAATTTCCTTCTTATGATCAACATTTCCATGTTGTTCAATATTTATAGGGAAATCATATTTATTTTGAATTGTATGTTCTTCTTGAATGTCAAGTACAAAACTTGATATCCAATTAGAACTATAGGAAGTGGTATATAAATGGATTCCATATAAATGAATTCCTCTTCCTTTTCAAATTCAAAATTTTACTCCAAATTCTCCCATTAAATTCAACATCCTTAAAAGAACCTAGCATTTCTCGTTTTTCAAAACGTTCTAACTTTCGGGTTGTAAAATTTATATATCCCCTAGTTTCTCGGCTTACTCCATGAATAACTACTAATAATCTTACATCTAACTTGCCCTTAGTAGACTTATAAAGTCTATCCATATGCTAGACAACCCCATAAATGAATATGGTTTAAGGATGAATAAGGAACGCATCCTTAAATCATTAAGGGTTTATATTAGTAGCCTAAGAGGGAGCTTTAATGAGAATAAAGGTTGCGGTTTTAGCGTATCGCCCATAATGAGTGAGGTAAGAGAAGTATAAAACATACTTATTACCATATCCTTAAGGATTTCAATATGTTTCTATTACAATATTCATACTAGGCGTACCCGGCTCAATGTAGAGAGAGATAATCCCACACTCTTTCAAAATAGCGAGTAAAAAGGACCTAGACGTTGTTCCTTTTAACAATCATTCCAAAGATGTATACACCATCATGAATGACCCTAATGTTCTTAATAGTCTTCAAAGTTGATTTCCAACTTTGTCTTTATAAGACTTTTACAACGTCCAAACTCAATATTTTATGAAGCAAATAAATGTATTCAAACTAAGAGTTTAGTCATTTTGAACATAATAACTATTGTTGACCTTTTCCATGAAGGAATAATTAATGGCCTACAAATATCCGAATGCATTAGTTCATTGAGACACTTGATGCTCTCGAGAATACTACAATGTTTGTAAATTTACTTTAAGGCATTTAATGCAAAAGTATTTTCCAAATTATCAAGTTTGTTTAAGATATCCTTTAACATAAGCTTATCATTTTCCTTTCGAAAATATGACCCAAACGCTTATGCCTTTATAAAATATAAACTTTACTTGATAACTTTTGCTTTTACCACTTTGGTGTCATTATTTATGGAATTTATATATTGTGTAAATAATGTCAAGTAATTAAAGATTACCTGACTATGTACTAGTACCATCAACCTTGGAATAAAATAAAATCACATTTATTAAAATGAACAAAACAACCTTCTTTATTCAAAATTGTGATATATATCAAATTCCGTCCAAATGACGATACATTAAATGTAGTATTTATACAAATAATACTAAGTACTTTTAACAATATCCTATAAGATTCCGATGCCTTTTCCTTCAACCAGATCCCAGCTTCCATATAGATGATTCTTCATCTTCTCCAGGATTTCGGTATTTCAGGCAACCCTACATAGACATTCATTATGTGAGTTGTTGTAACAGAATTCAACCACTATGTATATGTAGGAAATGAAACCAAATTAGCCTTTATCACAAACAATACCAAATGACATACCTTTCTTAGCACGCCAAGCGTGATACTTAGGGCAGTCGTACTTCATGTGAGTGAGGTCCTTGCAAAAGAAGCATTCTTCATGGTCATTAGATGATCCCTTACGCTTCTTATTTCTTGCAACCGCAATTTCCTTCCATCTTCCTTTTGTCCTATGAGAAGAGGTAGATGCCAAACATCTCTCAATCATATCAAGGAATGTTTTAGCATCAACGTCCTTGGAGACACCGTCCAAAATGGTCTCCGGGACAACGATATTCATGATCATTAGGCTCACACGGTTGGAGCGTTTCCACTTCTCCTCATTTAAGCAATCTTCTTGAGTGCTTTCACTAGAGAGAGGAAGAGGAAACGGTTCCCTTAATGCGTGATCTATGTCCATATAGCCTAAGATCATCATCAATTTATTTTTCCAAGTTTTAAAATTAGTCCTGTTTAGCATCAGAATTGTACTCACAGCAGTGATTACGGACGAAGCAATAAGTAAATCTGTTGGGTTTTGAGAACAAAAAAGGAATGAAAACAAAAACATGAATAAGAAACTACAAATGAAAAATGATTAATTATATCAACGAAATCCATCAATAAGATAATCAACATGACATCAAAACTAATCTTTGGATTGCGAGTTGACTCATAAATGATTGCCTTAGGTAACAAGTAATTTGAACTTATATTTTAATAAATACTTAATCTTCCTTTGGGCCGACATAAGTACCTAAGAAAATATCCTAATGTTCATTTTGTTTGTTACCACATGAATGCCTAAGTTTAGTCAAATGTCAAGATCTTCTTTGAAAAATTCAAGTCATTCACATATTAACTTAATCATCCAACACTTTACAATTTAAGGGTTTAAATAACGTAAATCACTTAGGCGACAATATTATTTAAACAATGAATAAAATTGTCAAAGCATATAATTAATCAGGGCTTTAAGGTTTGAAAAATGAATGTTTTTTTTTTTTTTTTTTTGTTCAAGAGAAAACAACAAAATAGTGCAGAAACTTTATTTGCAGAACTTGTGTTGCTTTCGACATACTTAGCACGATCTTGCCAAACAAAGGGCACGACCGTGCCAAAATATCGGGAAAAAACATGTTTTCACGGTGCAGATGGCACGACCGTGCCAAATAATAGACACGACCGTGCCAAACGAAACGGTCCGACCGGTTTAAACAACACACCCGTCCGGACCAGCACCACTGTACACACCGGTTCAAGGTAATAGAGGCGCACGGCCGTGCCAAACAAAGAGCACGACCGTGCCATATAATCTGCACTTCTGAATTTTTGTCTAAATTTTTCTCAAAATCAAAGAATTGCAAGTAGATCCCCATGGTATGTCCTTAAAACATAAAACATGTTATTTAGGGATAATCTTGCCTTAAAATCAATGGAATCAAGTGAGTAGATCCACATGGTATGCACGAAAACATAAAACCATGTTATGAAGGGATAGTCACACTTGAACCATTTAGTTTTAATGAAAAAACTTTCAAACCTTTTCTGAATTTTAGATGATGATTATCAGTGCTCTATGAACGAATTAGAGTCCCTAATCAACATCAAATAACCTTAACGATTCAACAGAAAAAAAATCAATGTAAAGCGTTTTAAGGCTTTCTTTAAAGAACTCAATCTCAAACAAAATGAACCAGGCTCTGATATCAATTGTTGAAACAATTTTAATCCCTGAATGCCACACTTACTTTAGAATAGGATTGAGGAAGAGATGAAGCGGAAGCGTTTAAGAACAATACATGTTGAATCCATAGATGATGATAGGGAGAAATGAAGATGAAGAACAAGTAGGGTGAATGCTCTTCTAAATGATGAATGTCTTTCCTCTTTTACTTCTTTAACACTTAATGAAGATTTATGGAGAGAGTACTAATGAAAAATCGAGTAGTCTTAAGGGTTGATGGAATGCCCTTTATATAGTAGACTTGGTGACATTTCATTTAGGGACCACACCCTTTCAAGCTTTATGATAATAAATTACCCTTTTGCCCATCACAATTAGGTAATATATATCCAGTAATTCTACACATTTTATTATCAACTATACTTTATAAATTAATATTATAATCATAACTTTATGAATGGAAGTCTAAACGACTTGTGTTGCAAGCCATGTCCTTACAAATACGACAAGTGGGCTAGAGTGAATATAAAATATTTCCATGTACGAAGTGGGACTTATAAATGACACTACCCAAATGGGTAAGTGTGCACATTGAGCTGGGACCGAAAGAGTATGTCATATTGAACAAACACTTTGGAGTTTGGAACATAGTTCCTCATGTCTATCATATTAGAGTTGGGGAATTAGATTCTCCACTTGTATGTCTTGTGGATTAACCCTTACAATGTTTTGAGCATCAGATTCCATCTGGTACTCTAGAAACATATTTTATATATAGGATTAAGGAAGAAAAAGTGACCTCCTCAACATTAAAGGCTTCAATGGGTATATGAATAGCTACTTGTTTTGATGGTGGAGGGACCAGATGCTACTACATGTATGAGTGGGATGGATGGATAAGAATCCCACATATTAAGTTCCGTTTGTCAGAAAAAGATTTATATTACTCCAGCATTATACGAGATCAAACATTTTATATAGCAACATTTGATTAAATCTGCAAAGTACAGTATATGCATCCCTTTCAAAAAAGCTCTGTAGATTTCCGTATGATTTTAACTTATTCATA
Source organism: Campanula takesimana (assembly GCA_026119855.1). Taxonomy (NCBI): domain Eukaryota; kingdom Viridiplantae; phylum Streptophyta; class Magnoliopsida; order Asterales; family Campanulaceae; genus Campanula; species Campanula takesimana. Next base: position 2,449,425 of record JAOWBW010000037.1, read on the forward strand.
TCAACTACTCCCTCCGTCTCAGCTCACTTGACTGACACCTTTTGATTTAAATTGGTCAACTTAGGGTCGTTTTGACCAACACTTTATAAAAATATTTATGTTCCAAAAAAAAATAAAAAAACTGTTATTGAGAGGATTTTTAATGGTGATCATTTTACATTTTTAAAATTTTTATTCGGATCATAAATATTTCTATAAAGTGTTGATCAAACCGACCTTAAGTTGATCAGTTTTGGTCAAAATGTGTCAAGTGAGCGGGGACAGAGGGAGTACTCAACAACAAGAGGAATCACTCTGAAGCCCACCACTCATCATATTCCCACATCATACATAATATGGAACATCATTTTCCCTTTTATTTACCATAAATGCACACTGATTAATTAATTGCAGTAGATTCCATGAAATTAAGCAACAAGTAGACTAGGCACCTTAAGCAAATGCTTTGGGTTCAGCAAAGGCTGGAGCCTGCTTTACAACTCTTAAGTCTCCAAGAACAAACTGACTTTCTAGAGAAAAATAGTAAACAAAATTTAAACAATTAAATGTTATATAAACAAACGAAATCGTTCATAACAGACATGTTAAACGACATGAAACATGATTACTGAGTACATGCGTTTAGCTAAATCTACGTTTAACAAGCATTTGGTTACCTATTTTGAAATCAACATACTCTCTGATTATTATACAAAATGTCCTCTCTCTCTCTCTTTTCCCAATGATTTGGCGACATTTTGATATTTTCCTTATGATGTTTACTTTTTATTTATAAGTACAGATATAACAAGTAGGTGGCAATGTAATCTATGTAAGAGACAATTATCCCACATCTTTTAAAGGGAGAAACATGGACCGGTATATAGACTTGAGGAGTTACTCCCCTTATCACCAATTGGTTTTAAGGTGGAACCTCCAACACAGTCCATTGTCGGCCCAGTCCAGCCCATGCTAACACTCGGGCCTCTCGCTTCTTCTTACCCCATCTCTAATTCTAAGATGGTATCAGAGCCACCGATCTATGGTGGCCTGACTTCCGCTGCTTCTACATGGGACACGTGCAGGCCCAACGGCCCACGATTCTGCTCCGTGCCACCCGATTAACAAGTCCACGTTGTAAGCCTTGGCAAAGCCCGGCTACACGTGAGGGGGCGTGTAAGAGACAATTATCCCACATCTTCTAAAGAGAGATACATGGACCGGTATATAGACTTGAGGAGTTACTCCTCTTATCACCAATTGGTTTTAAGGTGGAACCTCCAACACAGTCCATTGTCGTAGACTTGAGGAGTTACTCCTCTTATCACCAATTGGTTTTAAGGTGGAACCTCCAACACAGTCCATTGTCGGCCCAGTCCAGCCCATGCTAACACTCGGGCCTCTCGCTTCTTCTTACCCCATCTCTAATTCTAAGAATCTACAGCTCCAGTACTATGTGGAAAATCATAATTTCTATGACAAAAGCAACACCTTTAAACCGAAAATGAAAAAGTAAAAGAAAAGCTGGTTTTCATAATCAATCAGGCTTGTTTTCTCTCTTTCAACAATTTATTTTCTGCTAACATTGGAACACGACCTAAAGAAACAACTTAAGTTATGGGGAGACCAAAGAGACATCAGGTCCACCTTGTATATCCACCGCATTTTCTTGAGTAGATGTGTTCACACGATTATTAACACAAGTAAATACAATTCCCCAACTAAGATTTGCATCATTCTTGGCTCAAATTAGGCTCTCGAGACCACTTTCTTACAACAAACACATTACAATTAATGTTATGTGTTTGAAACGTGGAAGGAAACTAACTATTTTATTATTGTGGTTATTCATTAAGCATTTCGATCTGCAGGTCTTTCCTGCAAAAGCATTAACTGCTTGTTACATCAAATTCGTCAGAAGATGACATCAAATCATTTTGAAAATTCAACAATTAAATGACTATCCAAAATTCTGACATATGAAGATGTAGAAACCCCGCCTTAGACCGCTCACCCCGATTGCATATTTCGTATTTTGATTTACTTGTTTTTCGTTAAATTCTATTACTTCCGTTAAGTCCTTGACTGACTTCGTTAGTTTTGGGGCTAAACTTAATAACATTGTTAACTTTTAAGGTATTTATGTCATTCTTAGAGTCGAGCGCCTTTGCCCTTTTGCCCCAGATGCGCACACCTTCTACCCCCTAGGCGGGAGGCGCACGCCTTTCAAGTGTCAGTTCCATCCTTCCCTCCATTCTTGATTTGTAACATCCACTAATGGTGTTGCTGAGTGTGCTTATTTTGTCGTTTGTGCACACCTCAGCACTTTGGCTCAATCCAAAAAGCGTAGCTTGTCTTGACGCTTTCCAAGCTTCTAGAATATGAGATCAGGAGATAAGAAATTTGACCAAGGTTGAGCATGCACGCACAAAGGCATGCGCATTGCCTGTGCGCAAGGATGCTGCGCATGGGGAGCATGCGCACCATGCTTGGTCATACCAAAGGAAGATCTCAACTTTTGAGTTGGGGAATAAGACCTTGAAAACTGAGCAGGGTCAAAAGCTGCGCAAGAGATCTATGCGCAGTGGCGACCTGCGCAGAGAACATCCTGCTCAGTGAAATGAATCCTGCTTAGAAAATTTTCGATCCTTCATAGCTTCAAGTCCTATAATCTAAGCCTATACTATAAAATGGACTTGGCTAAATTGAAGTTATAAACTTCTTACATAAGGTCCTAAAGTCCATAAAATACTCATAGGTGATAGTATCAATCAATTTCTAACATAAGTGAGAGGGTTAAAAGATAAGCATACCCAATAGGAACAATGTATGGAAAGCAAGAACATCCGAAGACTTTTAGAAATCTATAATCAGGAATACGTTTCCACAATTTTTGATAGGGAGAAACAAAATTGTGTTAACGCATGGGAAGACGATTGATAAGATATACCGCGGTATTAAAAGCTTCGAGCCAAAACTTGTAGGGAGCGTTGGCTTTAGACATGAGACATAATCCCATTTCGACAATATGGCGGTGCTTATGTTCGACTACCCCATTTTGTTGTGGTGTATAGGGACAAGTAAGTTGATGTTTGATGCCTACTTTCTGAAGAAAAGAAGTAAAAGCTCGGCTAGTAAATTCGCCCCCCCCCCCCGGTCGGTTTGAATGGTTTTAACCGTGTGAATAGCAGAAATGCGACGAGATAATTGATTCTCAATTTGTGTTTTGAAAGCAATGAAAATATCTGTGACATTAGATTTATGTGTTATAGGAAATAACCACACAAAACGAGAAAAATCATCAACAATAGATAAATAGTAACGAAAACCATTCATAAAAGCAACAGGGGAAGGACCCCAAACATCTGAATATAGCATATCAAGAGGATGCAAAGCATTAAATGTTCGAGAAGAAAAAGACAATTTACTAGACTTGCCTAAAGGACACCAGTGACAAGAGTGTCTATCAATAATTTTATCACTTAATGGGAGACTAAATCTGCTACTCAAAACTCAAGAACTGGATAGATGGGTGACCCAAACGGTCATGCCAAGTTGCTTGACTCGATCGTTCTCCAAGAAGAGCAACGGGACTACTTGAAGACGTGGAATTAAATGCGAGCTTGTAAGACCACCATAGTTACTGCCAGAAAGAAGAATCTCCTTCGTCCGATTGTCCTTGACACGAAAACTAGAGGAGTCAAGTTCAAAGAAACAATTATTATCTTTGGAAAATTGACGAATAGATAATAAAGGTTTATGAATGCAAGGGACGTACAAAATATTACAGAGATGAAAAGAACAATTATTAGCAGTAATACAAGAACTACCAATGCTATCAATTTTTAATTTAGAGCCATTAGCAACTGTAATTGAATCTTTACCTGTATATAGATAATACCCGGAGAAGGAAGACGGGTCCGAAGTCATTATGTGGTTTGTGGCTCCTGAGTCGAGAATAGTTGGTTCCGAGTGTGCAGGTGAGCATTATAATTTTTTCACTCACGGGCTCGATGACCAGGATAAAAGCACCACTGGCACGTGATGTTGGGTCGGGGTAAAATGCCACGGCCAGAATGAGGACCCGACCCACCCCGGTTTGACTGTCCATTACCCCTAGATCTGTTTTGCCCACCACGACGAAATCCACCATTGCCATTCCATGCTCCGTTCTCGCCACTATTGGAGCGATTACCATAGCCGCGACCTCGGTTCTGGTTGTGATTTCCACCACGATTGTTACCTCCTCCCCGATTTGCAGTGAAGGGCGGCGGCTGAGATAAAGAAGCCCCTTTGTGTTCGGCGACAAGGGCTGTGGATGAGGGGACTGGAGTTACAAATTTCTGAAGAAGGAGTTCCTCTTTTAACAACAGATCGGACATGACGTCGAAGGTGAGGGGGTGTTGGGCGTGGATGGCTGCAACAGAAGTCAAGAATTCTTTGTATTCTTGACCTAACCCACCCAAAACCCGTTGAATCAGAACTGAATCATCAACAGGGGCACCGGCGGCGGTGAGAGAATCGGAAAAGGAGGTGGCTTGAAGGAGATAGTCGGCGATGGAGATTTCCGGGGCCTTTTTCAGACCGTGTAACTTTTCTTTTTCAGGATATCGATCTGGAGTGCAGAAGCGGCACCAAATCGCTTGGCGAGGGCGGCCCAGGCTGATGGAGCTGTATCACACGAGTTGAGATAGGGCTGTACGGCAGGGGTAACAGACCCTTTGATCCAGCCGCAGACAAGGTGTGTACCTTGCTTCACCAGGGCATGTTGCGGATTTGATGAACCATCTGGCAATTGGGCTGGAGGTTGAGTGGGATCAATGATATAAAGTAAATCATGACTTGCCCAGTTGATATAGTTTTCTTTGGTGAGAAAAGTTTGCCCCATGATGGCGTTTGTGTTGTAGAAGAGGGGTAAAGCATTCCAAGTGGAGTGAGCCTGGGAAAGAGAAGAAGAGGAGTCTGTATCTGGAGTGCTCATGGTGGCCGAAGATCAAAGACACAGGATTTGAAAGAGGGACGTCTAAACTTGGATCGGGATTTAGACTGATACCATGAAAGAGTTTTAGAATGAGAGAGAGTTTTGGGAATTTTCCATCGTACTTTTTCTTATTCACAGAATGTGCAATATATAGATACAATAAGGAGACTTCCTTCCTTAACCTATTTTAGTAAACTAGGACTCTAAGTTAGGCTAAAATTCTATCACTAATGTAATCACAATATAGTCAAAATATATACAAATCATATCACTTATATGATATCCTGAGATCTCGGTCAATATACAGACACCCCCTCAAAATAGAGGTTTATTACCTCTAGTAGGTCGAGCACGAACACCACCCCTAGTTGAAAGATCTCCCCTACCCTAGGAAGAGAGGTAGAGGTTAAACACTGTAAGACATAAGAAGCAGGGTGAGGATGGTGGTGAGGGCATCGATGCCCGAGAGATGCTCAACCTCAAAAGAAGGATCGATGAAACAAATGGTGCTAGAGAAACGGAAAAGCAGAAAAAGAGGTCGACCTAGCACTCATAGTTATAAATCCCGTTTCGTACAGATTGGAACCGGCCGGTTTGCACCGGATCAGTCCAAAACCAATGCAAAACCAGAGTGAGTAAGATTATTTTGGAAGGTACAATATCTAACTTCATAAAGATAACAAATTAGATTCTTAGTCCACTATTATTCAGATTGTTTTGGAACAAAGAAGCAACATAGTAGCAAATGTCGTATCTGAAAAGTCAAAAGTGTGAGGGAAGTAGAAATTTTAGAGAATCTGGAGATTATCGGTTGTTGGAATACTTTTATAACTTTTAAGTCATACAAAGGCCCGCCCTTAGCGTTTACTATTCAATCCTCACTAAAGAGATCTATCTCAATCTGTTTCGATATCCTTTTTATTTGAAAGGTCAGGGGTCAATCCCCATAAGTGCAACCTTGTAATAGCTTAAGGCAATCAATGAAAAACTCAATTAAAAAAATAAAACTATTCAATATCACACAAGTAGTTTAGATATCATGTACTCAACAAGAATGATGACAAGTTCTTGAATAAAACTTTAGCAAGTAGTGACTTGTACAACATCTAATAACTTGTGAAATGCCTAGTGATGAAATCTTTAGGCTTGATCTGGAGTTTGTTGCTCATTTCCTTGATGTTTAAGAGCACCGTAAATACCAGAACCTGCAATGGCCCCAAAGGTTGGTGCAACAAAGTATATCCATATTCCCTTATAATTTCCAGTTGCTATTGCTGGGCCTAAAGTCCGCACGGGATTCATTGAAGCTCCGGTTGTTGGACTGTCAACAAACAACAAAACTCATAAGATCATATTAGTGATACCACTGGTCAAAAAGAAAAAAACATACAAATAACAATCAGAAGTATATATATTCACAATCTTCTTAACATTCTAAAAGAGAAAATTGATAGAATGAGATGTGTGGAGAGGAAAGAAGAGGGTAATAGAAAGGAAAAAAAATGAAGGAAGAGAGAGTACGAATAAAATGATGGCACTTACAAACTTTCAAACACTCACTTTTAACACTTACTGTGTATTAATAAGTGTCAGTGTGTATTAAAGAGTATCAAAGTGTGTGTTATAGAATGATGATGTGTGTTAAAAAGTGCTATTGTTAGTGTTTATAGTTGCCAAATTATTTTAATAAGTTTTAGTTATTTACAAATATGTTAAGCAAGACCGTAGTAACAAGAATGTTAATCAAGAGATATTCATATAAAAGATAGCCTTTCTAGTTTCATACTAACCCAGCAACAAGAATGTTAAGCAAGACCGTAGCTCCAATTGCTATACCAGCTAATTCTCCTACCTGCCAAAACATGTCACACAAGAAGAGAGTACAATAAACAAAAGTAGAGCTCCAAAACAAATGTAAATAAGCTATTCTCAAATTTCTAGACAAAAAACATTGCAGTTAGTGTGTATTAATACTCCCTCTCTCATTGTCCAAAAGTGAATGTCAGAGTTGACTTGTCAACATTTTAAGATTTGTATAGGTAAAAGTGTAACAGTAAAAGTGAAACACTCCTGAGATTATAATAAATGAAAAGGAAGTTTGCCGAATAGAGAAATTGAATATTGCTGACTTACCGCGCGGGTGTCCGTTGCAACTGCAGTGATGACAAACATGAGACTAAACGTTACGATGAACTCAAGGGCGAATGCTTGACCAATGCTAACAGAAGGGACAGTAACACCACCCCCCATAAAGGGGTGGAAAACGCCCTTAAGGGCAAACGAAGCACATAGGGATGCGGAGACTTGTGCAAATATGTAGGCCGGCACTTGGGCCCATGGGAAGTGACGAAAAGTCGCAAATGCGATGGTGACCGAAGGGTTTAGATGCGCTCCTGATATATGACCTACAGATAGAATAACAGTCATCACGGCCAGACCAGCACTTGCAGCATTACCGAGAAGAGTTTCGGATCCAGCATATTTTTGGTTTACAATTGGCGCAGCTGCCGCTGCAAATACCATAAGGAATGTACCCACAAATTCTGCACCAGCCTATATTTGTCACAAACATGAAAGTTCGTAAGGGTTGGTAGAGCTTGAAAATTGCATATTAGTATTCACTTTACAAGAAAAAAAATCAATATCTACTTTTTCATAACAGAAACAACACAACCAAAAAAAAAAAAAACAACTATTGAAAATAATAACAATAATGATACTACTACTACTACTAATAATAATAATCTTTCTTATATATTATTTTCTTGAAATGTTTGATAAAATTTTATTAGCATTGTTAGATTGACAATAAATGCTTGGTCAAAGTTTACTCTTGTTGACCAAAAGTGAACAGACTAAAAAAACAGAGTATATATATATATATATATATATAGGAAAAAATGCACCAAAAGTACCTGAACTATAGGGGTTGTTTGGATTTAGTAACTTATCTCTTTTATGACCCATGAAAAATACCTTAACTTTTTTTTCGTGCAGCGGAGGTACCTATTGCTAACGCCTTCCACTTTTTGCCGTTAACCATGCATGTGACTGACCACGTGACTTTTTTTAAGGGGTAAAACTGGAATTACAGGTACGAGAACATTTTACAAAGATAAAGGGGGTTAAAGTAACTTATTAAATTTCAAATAACCCCCCTCCCCTCCCCTTCCCCTCCCCATCCCCTTTTCCCCTTTCCCATTCCCAGGCGAAGTATGAACAAAATCGAAATCAAGGTTTTGCAAGACCAAAATCGAAACCCAGATCATTTGTTCATGCTCTTGAAATTCGAAATCAATATTTTGATATGGGTTTCAAAATCAAGAACCCAGATCTTGAAATTCGAAATCAATATTTTGATATGGGTTTCAAAATCAAGAACCCAGATCTTGAAATTCTTCAAAATCATCAAAATTGATTGTTGATAACAGCGAAGAAAAGGGAGGCTTGGAAGCGGTCGGGGGATGAGGCGTTGCAGATTAGGAGGCGGGGACGACGGTGGATGACGCGGCAGAGGTGTTGGGTTGAGACTTGGGCTTCGCGAAGGATGAAGGTGATGACGGAGACGACGTTGCAGATTAGAGGAGTTTGTCTTGGAATTCGTTGGTGGTGTAAGGGTTGTTGTGGTGACGGTGGTCGGAGGGGGAAGGTGTTTGTGGGACTGGGGAGGTTGGGGATTTTGGTGGGACGAAAAGAATGGAGGATTTGGAGGAGGTGGGAGGTGGGAAATGGAGGTTTCTTGAGAAATTGGGTTGCTTGGAGGGAAAATTGAGTTTGGTTGTGGTGGGGGAGAGGTGGTTGACGGCGGCGGCAGCGGCGATAGAGGATGGCTGTGGTGTTGAGTGGCGGTGAGGGGCGGTTCTAACTATTACAAAGGTAGTATTGATTATGAAAATGTTAATGGAAATTAAAAAGTAATGGCTAAAATGAAAACGAAAACTAGTTATTGGAACAAATAGGAAAAAATCAATAGTTTAGGGGCCTTTTAAGAATTTAATGATAATAAATTGGAGGGGGCATTGTGCTTTGACCTTTTTGCCCCTAAAAGGAAGTCATGTGCCATCACACGTGGATAGTTAACGGCAAAAAGTGGACGGCGTTAGCAATGGGTACCTCCGCTGCACAAAAAAAAAGTTAAGGTATTTTTCATGGGTCAAAAAAGAGATAAGTTACTAAATCCAAACAACCCCTATAGTTCAGATACTTTTGGTGCATTTTTTCCATATATATATATATATATATATATATATATATATATATATATAGAGAGAGAGAGAGAGAGAGAGCCGTTCAGGTACGGATAAGTCCGTACGGACTTGGAAAATAAAACTCACCGCAGAGGAAAAGAAAGAAAACGCGTATAATTTTTCTCTCTCCCTCAACAACGCAAACAAGCTTCTTCCTCTAGCTGCGATCTCTTATCCAATTTACTGATTAAACTCGATTTCTCATCCCTGCGTGCGGTGTATGGGGTGAGAAAAAAGCGGCGTTTAACTTCACTCAAATACGTACGCACTGGTCCGTACTTGAACGGTTCTATATATATATAAATTTTTAAAAGTTTACTCTCTCTCTCTCTCTCTCTCTCTCTCTCTCTCTCTCTCTCGCTTTCTCTCTTGTGAAATGGCAAAAAAAAAAAAAAAAAAAAAAAAAAAATAGCTGTTGTTGAGGTGATTTTTTTTTAGTTGTTGAGGTGATTTTTTTTTATTTGTTGAATTCACATAATATGGGGAAAATTTGATTTCACTTTAGGTATAATAAAAAAAAAAACGGTTTTTCTATCATATGCCCTTAGGGCATAGGTTAAACACTTTTATTATGTTAATAATATTGCCTTTTTTTTTTCTCACCAATTGACTTTTTTTTTTTTACCAGACAATTAAACCATTTAACCAATTGATTTTCAAAAGTTTCATTCAATATTTTTTTATAAATATTTCTTCACTAAAAACTACTCTCTTTGTTTTAAAATAGATGTCACTTTGAGCATTTGCAAATTCTTTAAGAAATATAGTTAATGCATGTGAAAAAGTCTCATATTCAATTATCTAGACAATTAAATATAGTTTACTATCATTAATAATGGTATAATTGATTTACAACAATAAAAAAATGGTTAATTACAATTTAGAGCCTGAACTCCATATGGTGTTCCCCAAGCAGGGCCTCCAGTTATTTTTTTGGCGAATCTTTTTTTCATCAATCTAGGGCTTTTTGACAGAAATCGTTAGAAAAGTCTATTAAATCCCATGTGCCTTGCACATGATCCAGAAATTGGATTAAATTGCAACAAAAATTAGCTATTAGGGGTCAAACTGTAAATTCTGATATTTGAAGGGTAAAACCTTACTGAATTTTTTACAATATTTAATAATCATTTGTTATGTACTTAGTATAAATTTTATATTTGATATTTATAAATCAAATATTAAAGTTAAAGATTTTAGAATGCCAATTATTTTTTAATGTAAAATATTTTTATACATAATTTGTCATATTACATTTCAAAATCACTATTTTTGAATGTACAATATTTTATGCTTAATTTGGAAGTATAAATTTTGAGCAAATTGAAAATATTAATCCTACTCCGTACTTAACCCTACAATTTGAAGGGTAAAACGTCATTGTTTTCTAATAAATATTTTTATTCATTATTTAAATAGTTAAAAAAAAAATTGAAGCAAATAGCCAATTTTTTAAAATATAAACATAAATTATTGTACATAAAATTTTTTTAAATATATTATAGATGCTTAATATTATTATACAACATTTTTTAAAAAAAAACAGACATTAAAACATAAAAAAAGTCTACATTCTTTTTATTTTTGAAGGAAAAAAATCCACATTCTTATTTAAAAGGATCAATTACAAGCAATCGGTTTGTCATCTATGTCGACTTCGGCCACGACGTCGTTGAAGAGGTCACGTGCTACCGCACCGCCAGCACCACCTCTTCTCCATCCAAATACCCCAAATGCACAAACCCTATTCAAACTCTAGATTGACTTAGACACTTAACAGACTCCCTAATCCACCAAATCCTCTCCCTACTCCCAATCAAATATGCCGTTGCATCCAACCTTCGATTTGCTAGTAAAATTACGTCGTGTCTTCGATTTGCCACGAGTCGAATTGTTGAAGAAATTGATTTGTATTTCGTGGGTGAACGAAATCGAAAACAGGGGAAATTAAAAACTGAAAAACAGGGGACGGTGAATGTTAAATCTGGTCGGTGGCCGGAGTCGTTACTGAGGCGTTGTTTTGATCTGGGAATGGGGATTAGGGTAGGGGTTTTTATATGAAGAAGAAAGTATTTACTTCTCTCCTCCCCTTATTTCTACACTTTTACATTTGACCCCCTAAAGCATGAAGTCAACTTCGAATTAACTGATATGTTGATCACGTGCACGACACGTGAGGATTTAACAAGATTTCTGACGAAATCGTCAAAAGGACCCAAATTGGGGGAAAAAATTACATATCAAGCCTTGATTCAAAAAAAAAAAAAAAAAAAAAAAAAACTGGAGGCCCCGCTTCGGGAACACCCTATGGAGTTCATGCCCTAAATTGTAATTAACCCTAAAAAAACCTTAAAATAGTAAAACGACAAAGTAATTTGAGACAAAAATTATCTCCGAAAACGACATGTATTTTGATTTTGAGACAGAGAGAGTAGTATCTTAAAAAATATTATGTAAAACAATACAACATTAAATTATTTTTTTGAAAAGTACTGTGTTTTTATTAATGCAATGTACGTGACAGTAATTTGCTGCCCCAGAAAGATAGTCTCATTTTGACTTTTTATGATCAACAAAATTGAACTTTGATTAAACATTGGTGTCAATCTAATCATCACAACAAAATTCTAAAATGTGTTATTGATAAATCACTTAATGATTAATCAATTACAACTTTTAGAATTTCACTAGAATGATTAGATTGACACTAGTGTTTGGTCAAAGTTTATTTTTATTAAATGTGACAAACATCTTTCATGCCCAAGATTGTGAAGAATTAAACCTTGTACTTTATTTAAATTTTATCAAACTAATAAAAAAATGTTACATATGTATTGTGACATTTTAATTTTGAAGGAATTTTTGGAACAATATTGATTGAATAGTGTAATTGTCGGGTGAAAAAAATATGTTGAGGAAATAACGCTGAAAACGGATGAATGTATGGACACATTAAAATTTAGGAGAGAAAAAAAAAAGGGGATTATTTAGATAGATATTCACAAGATTTAATCAATTTGTTTCAGATAAATATCAATAACATTACCATAATAAGAGTGCTTAACCTATGCCTTAGTAGGGATAGCCAAATCGGACCGGAACCAGACTGGAGAAGCACGGAACCGGAGGGAACCGGCGAATAAACCGGAACTGGAGTTCATCAGGGCCGGTTACGGTTCGGGAATTCATCAGGGCCGGTTACGGTTCGGGAGTTTGAAAACCGGTGAACCGCCGGTTCGTCGAACCGGAACCGGTCCAAAGAACCGCGTGGGACTGACCGACTGCGAGTGGTGAGTGGTGAGGTGACTGGTCAGTTGGCTGGGGCGCTGGGCTCAGTGGGGCGTGGGCTGGAGTCTGGCGTGTTTGGGCTGGCATGCGTGGCGCGTCAAACTGTCAGACCCGACCACCAGCATGGCAGCAGCACTGCACCTTTTTCCTTTTTGACTAGGTAGGCCCACCTCCATTAGATCCCGTTGGAAATTTAATTTTTTGACCGTTTATTCCCATTAACTAACGGGAGTTTGACCAAATATAGCCGTTTTGACTGCGTTTTTGACGATTTTTCAGACTTAAAAAAAAAACAAATTGTTATCCTAATTAAATTTCCTAACTATAAATATTATTTCCCTCTCCAAATAAATTACTTCATCAAAACTCAGTTATCTCTCTCAACTATCTCAAACGAAAATTGTTGACTCAAGACTTTCAAGTACTACCTCCGTCCCAGTTTAAGGTTCTTACTTTGTCACAGTTTAAGGTTCTTAGTTTTTTAGAGGCTTATTTGAATGAACTTTGAGCAAGTGATGAAAATTTTAAAACTTGTTATTGGTACACCATTATAAATACTATCAATAACAACTTTTAGATCTTCATTACGATAATTGGATTAAATAATAATTATTGCTCAAAGTTGCTTCAGAGAAACAAAAAAAAAAAAAACTAAGAACCTTAAACTGGGACGGAGGGAGTACCATTTAAGCATTTCTAAACCCACAATCTGATCATATTTTCCACCCAACATCTTCCTTTCATCTTCATTTCTCTCTACGACATATTTTCCATCATGAGTAATTTTCTTAAAAAGTTGACAAGCAACAAGAGTAATGCTAGTAAGGGCAAAGCCTCATCTTCATCACCCCAAGCACCACCACCACCATCATTTGTTGATCCCGAAGGTTTCTACTATCATTTGTTTTATTTTTTCTATGTTTGTTTTTCAATATAATGTTGATTTTTTTTTATATAAATAAATCACTTATGAAATAATTTTATTAATAGTAGATATAAACAAATAGAAAAAAGAAGGTAAAAAGCAGTTTCAAATTTCAACAAATTAGCCAACAAGGTAGTCAGTAGTAGTACTCAGTAGTCAAGCCGAACTCGTCAGATCATTTTTTTTTAAATCAGTCAGATCAAGTTGAGAATTGAGATGATAAAAAAAAAAAAAAGAGGGAACCGCGAAACCGAATTGGGATAACCGGAACCGGATCCGGTGTAAGCAAGGGTCGGTTAAGGTTCACCTATATGCCGAACCGGAACCGCCGGTTTCGAACCGGAACCGGCGTTGGCCATCCCTAGCCCTTAGGGCATAGGATAGAAAAACCGTTTTTCTATTATACCTAAGGTGAAATCAAAATTTCCCCCATTATGTGAATTCAACAAATAAAAAAAAAAAAAACCACCTCAACAACTGCTATTTTTTTTTTGCCATTTCACGAGAGAGAAAGAGAGAGAGAGTGTGAGAGAGAGAGAATAAAATTTTTAAAATATATATATATATATATATAGTTGGTTCCGAGTGTGCAGGTGAGCATTATAATTTTTTCACTCACGGGCTCGATGACCAGGATAAAAGCACCACTGGCACGTGATGTTGGGTCGGGGTAAAATGCCACGGCCAGAATGAGGACCCGACCCACCCCGGTTTGACTGTCCATTACCCCTAGATCTGTTTTGCCCACCACGACGAAATCCACCATTGCCATTCCATGCTCCGTTCTCGCCACTATTGGAGCGATTACCATAGCCGCGACCTCGGTTCTGGTTGTGATTTCCACCACGATTGTTACCTCCTCCCCGATTTGCAGTGAAGGGCGGCGGCTGAGATAAAGAAGCCCCTTTGTGTTCGGCGACAAGGGCTGTGGATGAGGGGACTGGAGTTACAAATTTCTGAAGAAGGAGTTCCTCTTTTAACAACAGATCGGACATGACGTCGAAGGTGAGGGGGTGTTGGGCGTGGATGGCTGCAACAGAAGTCAAGAATTCTTTGTATTCTTGACCTAACCCACCCAAAACCCGTTGAATCAGAACTGAATCATCAACAGGGGCACCGGCGGCGGTGAGAGAATCGGAAAAGGAGGTGGCTTGAAGGAGATAGTCGGCGATGGAGATTTCCGGGGCCTTTTTCAGACCGTGTAACTTTTCTTTTTCAGGATATCGATCTGGAGTGCAGAAGCGGCACCAAATCGCTTGGCGAGGGCGGCCCAGGCTGATGGAGCTGTATCACACGAGTTGAGATAGGGCTGTACGGCAGGGGTAACAGACCCTTTGATCCAGCCGCAGACAAGGTGTGTACCTTGCTTCACCAGGGCATGTTGCGGATTTGATGAACCATCTGGCAATTGGGCTGGAGGTTGAGTGGGATCAATGATATAAAGTAAATCATGACTTGCCCAGTTGATATAGTTTTCTTTGGTGAGAAAAGTTTGCCCCATGATGGCGTTTGTGTTGTAGAAGAGGGGTAAAGCATTCCAAGTGGAGTGAGCCTGGGAAAGAGAAGAAGAGGAGTCTGTATCTGGAGTGCTCATGGTGGCCGAAGATCAAAGACACAGGATTTGAAAGAGGGACGTCTAAACTTGGATCGGGATTTAGACTGATACCATGAAAGAGTTTTAGAATGAGAGAGAGTTTTGGGAATTTTCCATCGTACTTTTTCTTATTCACAGAATGTGCAATATATAGATACAATAAGGAGACTTCCTTCCTTAACCTATTTTAGTAAACTAGGACTCTAAGTTAGGCTAAAATTCTATCACTAATGTAATCACAATATAGTCAAAATATATACAAATCATATCACTTATATGATATCCTGAGATCTCGGTCAATATACAGACACCCCCTCAAAATAGAGGTTTATTACCTCTAGTAGGTCGAGCACGAACACCACCCCTAGTTGAAAGATCTCCCCTACCCTAGGAAGAGAGGTAGAGGTTAAACACTGTAAGACATAAGAAGCAGGGTGAGGATGGTGGTGAGGGCATCGATGCCCGAGAGATGCTCAACCTCAAAAGAAGGATCGATGAAACAAATGGTGCTAGAGAAACGGAAAAGCAGAAAAAGAGGTCGACCTAGCACTCATAGTTATAAATCCCGTTTCGTACAGATTGGAACCGGCCGGTTTGCACCGGATCAGTCCAAAACCAATGCAAAACCAGAGTGAGTAAGATTATTTTGGAAGGTACAATATCTAACTTCATAAAGATAACAAATTAGATTCTTAGTCCACTATTATTCAGATTGTTTTGGAACAAAGAAGCAACATAGTAGCAAATGTCGTATCTGAAAAGTCAAAAGTGTGAGGGAAGTAGAAATTTTAGAGAATCTGGAGATTATCGGTTGTTGGAATACTTTTATAACTTTTAAGTCATACAAAGGCCCGCCCTTAGCGTTTACTATTCAATCCTCACTAAAGAGATCTATCTCAATCTGTTTCGATATCCTTTTTATTTGAAAGGTCAGGGGTCAATCCCCATAAGTGCAACCTTGTAATAGCTTAAGGCAATCAATGAAAAACTCAATTAAAAAAATAAAACTATTCAATATCACACAAGTAGTTTAGATATCATGTACTCAACAAGAATGATGACAAGTTCTTGAATAAAACTTTAGCAAGTAGTGACTTGTACAACATCTAATAACTTGTGAAATGCCTAGTGATGAAATCTTTAGGCTTGATCTGGAGTTTGTTGCTCATTTCCTTGATGTTTAAGAGCACCGTAAATACCAGAACCTGCAATGGCCCCAAAGGTTGGTGCAACAAAGTATATCCATATTCCCTTATAATTTCCAGTTGCTATTGCTGGGCCTAAAGTCCGCACGGGATTCATTGAAGCTCCGGTTGTTGGACTGTCAACAAACAACAAAACTCATAAGATCATATTAGTGATACCACTGGTCAAAAAGAAAAAAACATACAAATAACAATCAGAAGTATATATATTCACAATCTTCTTAACATTCTAAAAGAGAAAATTGATAGAATGAGATGTGTGGAGAGGAAAGAAGAGGGTAATAGAAAGGAAAAAAAATGAAGGAAGAGAGAGTACGAATAAAATGATGGCACTTACAAACTTTCAAACACTCACTTTTAACACTTACTGTGTATTAATAAGTGTCAGTGTGTATTAAAGAGTATCAAAGTGTGTGTTATAGAATGATGATGTGTGTTAAAAAGTGCTATTGTTAGTGTTTATAGTTGCCAAATTATTTTAATAAGTTTTAGTTATTTACAAATATGTTAAGCAAGACCGTAGTAACAAGAATGTTAATCAAGAGATATTCATATAAAAGATAGCCTTTCTAGTTTCATACTAACCCAGCAACAAGAATGTTAAGCAAGACCGTAGCTCCAATTGCTATACCAGCTAATTCTCCTACCTGCCAAAACATGTCACACAAGAAGAGAGTACAATAAACAAAAGTAGAGCTCCAAAACAAATGTAAATAAGCTATTCTCAAATTTCTAGACAAAAAACATTGCAGTTAGTGTGTATTAATACTCCCTCTCTCATTGTCCAAAAGTGAATGTCAGAGTTGACTTGTCAACATTTTAAGATTTGTATAGGTAAAAGTGTAACAGTAAAAGTGAAACACTCCTGAGATTATAATAAATGAAAAGGAAGTTTGCCGAATAGAGAAATTGAATATTGCTGACTTACCGCGCGGGTGTCCGTTGCAACTGCAGTGATGACAAACATGAGACTAAACGTTACGATGAACTCAAGGGCGAATGCTTGACCAATGCTAACAGAAGGGACAGTAACACCACCCCCCATAAAGGGGTGGAAAACGCCCTTAAGGGCAAACGAAGCACATAGGGATGCGGAGACTTGTGCAAATATGTAGGCCGGCACTTGGGCCCATGGGAAGTGACGAAAAGTCGCAAATGCGATGGTGACCGAAGGGTTTAGATGCGCTCCTGATATATGACCTACAGATAGAATAACAGTCATCACGGCCAGACCAGCACTTGCAGCATTACCGAGAAGAGTTTCGGATCCAGCATATTTTTGGTTTACAATTGGCGCAGCTGCCGCTGCAAATACCATAAGGAATGTACCCACAAATTCTGCACCAGCCTATATTTGTCACAAACATGAAAGTTCGTAAGGGTTGGTAGAGCTTGAAAATTGCATATTAGTATTCACTTTACAAGAAAAAAAATCAATATCTACTTTTTCATAACAGAAACAACACAACCAAAAAAAAAAAAAACAACTATTGAAAATAATAACAATAATGATACTACTACTACTACTAATAATAATAATCTTTCTTATATATTATTTTCTTGAAATGTTTGATAAAATTTTATTAGCATTGTTAGATTGACAATAAATGCTTGGTCAAAGTTTACTCTTGTTGACCAAAAGTGAACAGACTAAAAAAACAGAGTATATATATATATATATATATATAGGAAAAAATGCACCAAAAGTACCTGAACTATAGGGGTTGTTTGGATTTAGTAACTTATCTCTTTTATGACCCATGAAAAATACCTTAACTTTTTTTTCGTGCAGCGGAGGTACCTATTGCTAACGCCTTCCACTTTTTGCCGTTAACCATGCATGTGACTGACCACGTGACTTTTTTTAAGGGGTAAAACTGGAATTACAGGTACGAGAACATTTTACAAAGATAAAGGGGGTTAAAGTAACTTATTAAATTTCAAATAACCCCCCTCCCCTCCCCTTCCCCTCCCCATCCCCTTTTCCCCTTTCCCATTCCCAGGCGAAGTATGAACAAAATCGAAATCAAGGTTTTGCAAGACCAAAATCGAAACCCAGATCATTTGTTCATGCTCTTGAAATTCGAAATCAATATTTTGATATGGGTTTCAAAATCAAGAACCCAGATCTTGAAATTCGAAATCAATATTTTGATATGGGTTTCAAAATCAAGAACCCAGATCTTGAAATTCTTCAAAATCATCAAAATTGATTGTTGATAACAGCGAAGAAAAGGGAGGCTTGGAAGCGGTCGGGGGATGAGGCGTTGCAGATTAGGAGGCGGGGACGACGGTGGATGACGCGGCAGAGGTGTTGGGTTGAGACTTGGGCTTCGCGAAGGATGAAGGTGATGACGGAGACGACGTTGCAGATTAGAGGAGTTTGTCTTGGAATTCGTTGGTGGTGTAAGGGTTGTTGTGGTGACGGTGGTCGGAGGGGGAAGGTGTTTGTGGGACTGGGGAGGTTGGGGATTTTGGTGGGACGAAAAGAATGGAGGATTTGGAGGAGGTGGGAGGTGGGAAATGGAGGTTTCTTGAGAAATTGGGTTGCTTGGAGGGAAAATTGAGTTTGGTTGTGGTGGGGGAGAGGTGGTTGACGGCGGCGGCAGCGGCGATAGAGGATGGCTGTGGTGTTGAGTGGCGGTGAGGGGCGGTTCTAACTATTACAAAGGTAGTATTGATTATGAAAATGTTAATGGAAATTAAAAAGTAATGGCTAAAATGAAAACGAAAACTAGTTATTGGAACAAATAGGAAAAAATCAATAGTTTAGGGGCCTTTTAAGAATTTAATGATAATAAATTGGAGGGGGCATTGTGCTTTGACCTTTTTGCCCCTAAAAGGAAGTCATGTGCCATCACACGTGGATAGTTAACGGCAAAAAGTGGACGGCGTTAGCAATGGGTACCTCCGCTGCACAAAAAAAAAGTTAAGGTATTTTTCATGGGTCAAAAAAGAGATAAGTTACTAAATCCAAACAACCCCTATAGTTCAGATACTTTTGGTGCATTTTTTCCATATATATATATATATATATATATATATATATATATATATATATATAGAGAGAGAGAGAGAGAGCCGTTCAGGTACGGATAAGTCCGTACGGACTTGGAAAATAAAACTCACCGCAGAGGAAAAGAAAGAAAACGCGTATAATTTTTCTCTCTCCCTCAACAACGCAAACAAGCTTCTTCCTCTAGCTGCGATCTCTTATCCAATTTACTGATTAAACTCGATTTCTCATCCCTGCGTGCGGTGTATGGGGTGAGAAAAAAGCGGCGTTTAACTTCACTCAAATACGTACGCACTGGTCCGTACTTGAACGGTTCTATATATATATAAATTTTTAAAAGTTTACTCTCTCTCTCTCTCTCTCTCTCTCTCTCTCTCTCTCGCTTTCTCTCTTGTGAAATGGCAAAAAAAAAAAAAAAAAAAAAAAAAAATAGCTGTTGTTGAGGTGATTTTTTTTTAGTTGTTGAGGTGATTTTTTTTTATTTGTTGAATTCACATAATATGGGGAAAATTTGATTTCACTTTAGGTATAATAAAAAAAAAACGGTTTTTCTATCATATGCCCTTAGGGCATAGGTTAAACACTTTTATTATGTTAATAATATTGCCTTTTTTTTTTCTCACCAATTGACTTTTTTTTTTTTACCAGACAATTAAACCATTTAACCAATTGATTTTCAAAAGTTTCATTCAATATTTTTTTATAAATATTTCTTCACTAAAAACTACTCTCTTTGTTTTAAAATAGATGTCACTTTGAGCATTTGCAAATTCTTTAAGAAATATAGTTAATGCATGTGAAAAAGTCTCATATTCAATTATCTAGACAATTAAATATAGTTTACTATCATTAATAATGGTATAATTGATTTACAACAATAAAAAAATGGTTAATTACAATTTAGAGCCTGAACTCCATATGGTGTTCCCCAAGCAGGGCCTCCAGTTATTTTTTTGGCGAATCTTTTTTTCATCAATCTAGGGCTTTTTGACAGAAATCGTTAGAAAAGTCTATTAAATCCCATGTGCCTTGCACATGATCCAGAAATTGGATTAAATTGCAACAAAAATTAGCTATTAGGGGTCAAACTGTAAATTCTGATATTTGAAGGGTAAAACCTTACTGAATTTTTTACAATATTTAATAATCATTTGTTATGTACTTAGTATAAATTTTATATTTGATATTTATAAATCAAATATTAAAGTTAAAGATTTTAGAATGCCAATTATTTTTTAATGTAAAATATTTTTATACATATTTGTCATATTACATTTCAAAATCACTATTTTTGAATGTACAATATTTTATGCTTAATTTGGAAGTATAAATTTTGAGCAAATTGAAAATATTAATCCTACTCCGTACTTAACCCTACAATTTGAAGGGTAAAACGTCATTGTTTTCTAATAAATATTTTTATTCATTATTTAAATAGTTAAAAAAAAATTGAAGCAAATAGCCAATTTTTTAAAATATAAACATAAATTATTGTACATAAAATTTTTTTAAATATATTATAGATGCTTAATATTATTATACAACATTTTTTAAAAAAAAACAGACATTAAAACATAAAAAAAGTCTACATTCTTTTTATTTTTGAAGGAAAAAAATCCACATTCTTATTTAAAAGGATCAATTACAAGCAATCGGTTTGTCATCTATGTCGACTTCGGCCACGACGTCGTTGAAGAGGTCACGTGCTACCGCACCGCCAGCACCACCTCTTCTCCATCCAAATACCCCAAATGCACAAACCCTATTCAAACTCTAGATTGACTTAGACACTTAACAGACTCCCTAATCCACCAAATCCTCTCCCTACTCCCAATCAAATATGCCGTTGCATCCAACCTTCGATTTGCTAGTAAAATTACGTCGTGTCTTCGATTTGCCACGAGTCGAATTGTTGAAGAAATTGATTTGTATTTCGTGGGTGAACGAAATCGAAAACAGGGGAAATTAAAAACTGAAAAACAGGGGACGGTGAATGTTAAATCTGGTCGGTGGCCGGAGTCGTTACTGAGGCGTTGTTTTGATCTGGGAATGGGATTAGGGTAGGGGTTTTTATATGAAGAAGAAAGTATTTACTTCTCTCCTCCCCTTATTTCTACACTTTTACATTTGACCCCCTAAAGCATGAAGTCAACTTCGAATTAACTGATATGTTGATCACGTGCACGACACGTGAGGATTTAACAAGATTTCTGACGAAATCGTCAAAAGGACCCAAATGGGGGAAAAAATTACATATCAAGCCTTGATTCAAAAAAAAAAAAAAAAAAAAAAAACTGGAGGCCCCGCTTCGGGAACACCCTATGGAGTTCATGCCCTAAATTGTAATTAACCCTAAAAAAACCTTAAAATAGTAAAACGACAAAGTAATTTGAGACAAAAATTATCTCCGAAAACGACATGTATTTTGATTTTGAGACAGAGAGAGTAGTATCTTAAAAAATATTATGTAAAACAATACAACATTAAATTATTTTTTTTGAAAAGTACTGTGTTTTTATTAATGCAATGTACGTGACAGTAATTTGCTGCCCCAGAAAGATAGTCTCATTTTGACTTTTTATGATCAACAAAATTGAACTTTGATTAAACATTGGTGTCAATCTAATCATCACAACAAAATTCTAAAATGTGTTATTGATAAATCACTTAATGATTAATCAATTACAACTTTTAGAATTTCACTAGAATGATTAGATTGACACTAGTGTTTGGTCAAAGTTTATTTTTATTAAATGTGACAAACATCTTTCATGCCCAAGATTGTGAAGAATTAAACCTTGTACTTTATTTAAATTTTATCAAACTAATAAAAAATGTTACATATGTATTGTGACATTTTAATTTTGAAGGAATTTTTGGAACAATATTGATTGAATAGTGTAATTGTCGGGTGAAAAAAATATGTTGAGGAAATAACGCTGAAAACGGATGAATGTATGGACACATTAAAATTTAGGAGAGAAAAAAAAAGGGGATTATTTAGATAGATATTCACAAGATTTAATCAATTTGTTTCAGATAAATATCAATAACATTACCATAATAAGAGTGCTTAACCTATGCCTTAGTAGGGATAGCCAAATCGGACCGGAACCAGACTGGAGAAGCACGGAACCGGAGGGAACCGGCGAATAAACCGGAACCGGAGTAACCGGAACCGTCATTCATCAGGGCCGGTTACGGTTCGGGAATTCATCAGGGCCGGTTACGGTTCGGGAGTTTGAAAACCGGTGAACCGCCGGTTCGTCGAACCGGAACCGGTCCAAAGAACCGCGTGGGACTGACCGACTGCGAGTGGTGAGTGGTGAGGTGACTGGTCAGTTGGCTGGGGCGCTGGGCTCAGTGGGGCGTGGGCTGGAGTCTGGCGTGTTTGGGCTGGCATGCGTGGCGCGTCAGACTGTCAGACCCGACCACCAGCATGGCAGCAGCACTGCACCTTTTTCCTTTTTGACTAGGTAGGCCCACCTCCATTAGATCCCGTTGGAAATTTAATTTTTTGACCGTTTATTCCCATTAACTAACGGGAGTTTGACCAAATATAGCCGTTTTGACTGCGTTTTTGACGATTTTTCAGACTTAAAAAAAAAACAAATTGTTATCCTAATTAAATTTCCTAACTATAAATATTATTTCCCTCTCCAAATAAATTACTTCATCAAAACTCAGTTATCTCTCTCAACTATCTCAAACGAAAATTGTTGACTCAAGACTTTCAAGTACTACCTCCGTCCCAGTTTAAGGTTCTTACTTTGTCACAGTTTAAGGTTCTTAGTTTTTTAGAGGCTTATTTGAATGAACTTTGAGCAAGTGATGAAAATTTTAAAACTGTTATTGGTACACCATTATAAATACTATCAATAACAACTTTTAGATCTTCATTACGATAATTGGATTAAATAATAATTATTGCTCAAAGTTGCTTCAGAGAAACAAAAAAAAAAAAAAACTAAGAACCTTAAACTGGGACGGAGGGAGTACCATTTAAGCATTTCTAAACCCACAATCTGATCATATTTTCCACCCAACATCTTCCTTTCATCTTCATTTCTCTCTACGACATATTTTCCATCATGAGTAATTTTCTTAAAAAGTTGACAAGCAACAAGAGTAATGCTAGTAAGGGCAAAGCCTCATCTTCATCACCCCAAGCACCACCACCACCATCATTTGTTGATCCCGAAGGTTTCTACTATCATTTGTTTTATTTTTCTATGTTTGTTTTTCAATATAATGTTGATTTTTTTTATATAAATAAATCACTTATGAAATAATTTTATTAATAGTAGATATAAACAAATAGAAAAAAGAAGGTAAAAAGCAGTTTCAAATTTCAACAAATTAGCCAACAAGGTAGTCAGTAGTAGTACTCAGTAGTCAAGCCGAACTCGTCAGATCATTTTTTTTTAAATCAGTCAGATCAAGTTGAGAATTGAGATGATAAAAAAAAAAAAAAGAGGGAACCGCGAAACCGAATTGGGATAACCGGAACCGGATCCGGTGTAAGCAAGGGTCGGTTAAGGTTCACCTATATGCCGAACCGGAACCGCCGGTTTCGAACCGGAACCGGCGTTGGCCATCCCTAGCCCTTAGGGCATAGGATAGAAAAACCGTTTTTCTATTATACCTAAGGTGAAATCAAAATTTCCCCCATTATGTGAATTCAACAAATAAAAAAAAAAAAAACCACCTCAACAACTGCTATTTTTTTTTGCCATTTCACGAGAGAGAAAGAGAGAGAGAGTGTGAGAGAGAGAGAATATAATATTATTAATATATATATATATATATATATATATATATATATATATATAGGTAGGTGCTCAAATGAGAACCTAAATATCGTGAGAACCGTGAGAACTTGGATACATTAGGTAAGAACCTAATGTATCCAAGTAATGTATCCAATGTATCCAAGTGAACCATTGGATACATTAGGTAAAAAACCTAATGTATCCAAGCTCTCACAGTTCTCACGATATTTAGATTCTCACAGGAGCACGACCCTATATATATATATATACTCCTATATTATATATTTTTTTTAAATCACCTATTTACTTTTATTTTTGAAAGCATTAAACCAACTATTTTACAATATTAATTTTTGTAAAACATGCAGTTGTAGTCTAACCCACCTTCAACCTAAAAGGAAAAATATGACTCTTCTGTTCAGTTGTAATGATTAATTGATGGTTTGAGTAATTTTATTTCAATTCGAGAAACTTTATAGGAGTATACACTATCCTACTTTTTGTACCCATTGCTTTGCCCATTGGAGATGCTAGTACTTCAACATAGGTATTAAAATTTGTATTTGACCCTTACCATTAGAGTTGCCCTAAATGATTGTCCATTTTCAAGATATTTTTACCCCAAAATGAATGACTTTTTTTTAAAAAAATATCTCCCTAGACCTTTTTTTAACAAATTTTCTTCACTAGTCTCTTTATATGAATCTTTGCCACTCCGTTTGTTTGGAGGAAAACATTTTTCGGAAAACATTTTCCGTATTTTCCGGTGTTTGTTAAGCATCGGAAAATGAGGATAATGTGTTTCCGAAAAATGGTTTTCCCCCTTTTAACGATTTCCTTACCTCCACATAAGGAAAAAATTTTCCGGAAAAGGTTAATGATAAAAAAATATTTTTGAACACTCTTCCACCTCCGCCTCGCCCTTTCCCACACCACCCATCCCACCCCCTACCCTACACCCCCCACACAAAAATAAAAATAAAAGGCAAAAATGCAACAAAAGTACCTAAACTATAGGGTTGTTTGGATTTAGTAACTTATCTCTTTTTGACCATGAAAAATACCTTTACTTTTTTTTTTTTGCAGCGGAGGTACCTATTGCTAACGCCGTCCAAATTTGGCCGTTAAGTTATCATGTGCCACACACATGAAGTCTTTCTTAAGGGCAAAAAGGTCAAAACACAATAAGGATAGTGTGATATCATTTCACAAAATAAAGGGGTTAAAAGTAATTTTTCTAGTTTCAATTAACCCCCTTCTCCTTCCCCTTCCCTTTCTCTTTCCCAGTCCTAGCCAAACCGCCACCCACCACCGCTCATGTCCAGGAACGGCAGCCACCATCAGCACCAGTTCACCACCACACTATTCGCCACCAACACCCAACACCCAGCACTGCCCCTCACCACCGTCATTCACAGCCACCATCAAAATAACACCACCAGTAGGAACTACCATCACCACCAAAAAAAAAAAAAAAAAAATCAGATCTGACCTAAGAATGCCAAAATTGAAATAAAAAGTAGGTTTGCAGTACTTGGTGGCTTCCTTGAATGCCTTATCTCCCCAAGATCCGGTAACAATGTAATCAACCGGGTCATCAGGTTTGCAGACGTTTGAAGGGACGGTGGCGAATTGGGTGGTGGCACCGCCTTGGAGGAACAAAACGGCATAATTTTCTGGGATGTTAAGTAGCTGGCGGAGGTCAGATTCAGCTTTTTGAATTATGGATGTGAATTCCTTACCTCTGTGGGACATTTCCATGAAGCTCATACCAGACCCACAATAGTTGTAGAGCTCTGATTCGGCCTTACGGAGGACGGATTCAGGGAGGGTGGCGGGTCCGGGGGCGAAATTGGAGACGCGATCTGATGATTGGGAGGCGGAGGCAGCAGCGACGGAGAGATCTTGGAGTGGGGTTGTGGTGGCGGTACAGGTGATTGAGATGGGTTTGAGTTTGATTGGGAGGCGGGAGGGGGTGAGGTGGGCGGTGGTGGCAGCTGTTCTGGAGAGGAGGTTGGTGGGGATTTTGAGGAGGAGGCCGGTGGGGGTGGGTGCTGACATTGCCTTGGCGGCGGCGGTGAAAGATCTGAGTTTTAGAGGGAAGGGGAGTGTTACAAGATCTGGGTGTTGGGAAGGGGAAAGAGAAAGGGAAAGGGGTTATGTGAAATAAAAAAAAATATTTCAACCCCTTAGTTTTTTGTGAAAATTCTCTCACATTGAAGTTCCGATTTTACCCTTTAAAAAAGGTCACGTGAGTTGTCACATGCGTGGATAACGGCCAAATTTGGACGGCGTTAGCAATAGGTACCTCCGCTGCACAAAAAAAAAAGTTAAGGTATTTTTCATGGGTCAAAAAGAGATAAGTTACTAAATCCAAACAACTCCTATAGTTCAGGTACTTTTGGTGCATTTTTTCCAAAATAAAAATAAAAATTCTTTTCACTCATATTAAAATTATTTTTGAACACTTCCACCACCCCCACCCCCACCCCCACCCTACCTACCATCCACCCCAAAAAAAGAAACTTTCTTTTCACTCACATTAAAATTATTTTTGAACACCTACCCCACACCTACCTCACCCCTATCCCCCCACCTCCCCTACCCCCCCCCAACACCACCCATCCCACCTCAACCCCCAACCCCCATCCTCATTCAAATTTTTTCTCATACTAAATTATTTTTTGCTCATATGAAAATATTTGCCGGAAAACATTTTCCTTAGATTTACCAAACAACAAAAAATATGTTTATGTCATTTTCCGGGAAATCATTTTCTCATACTAAATTATTTTTTTCTCATATGAAAATATTTTCCGGAAAACATTTTCCTTAAATTTACCAAACAACAAAAAATATGTTTATGTCATTTTCCGGGAAATCATTTTCCGGAAAATGTTTTACTCCAAACAAACGGGCTTTAAAATTGCATGAAACGTAAAGATTTTCAGATGTCCATTAAAATAAAGAGGGGGTCTCTTGTACACCCGTCGCACAGCGTGCGGCGGGCAGGGAGCTGACATCCCTTTTTTTTTTTTTTTGCCAAGATTTTTTTTTTTCCACCACCAACTTTTTTCCTCCCAACAAAAGTAACACTTATTATAACAAAATGTAACACTTTTTCCTTTTCAAATGTAACACTTTTTTTTTTCAAAATGTACCACAATTTTGCTGCAATACATTAAAGATAACACAAAGATTGACAACTAAACTAATGTCACACTTTTTGTAAAGGAATGTAACACTTTTTTTTTAAAATGTAACACTTTTTTTTTCAAATGTAACAATTTTTTTTTCAAAATGTTCCATAATTTTGCTGCAATAGATTAAAGTTAACATAAAGATTGACAACTAAACCAATGTCACACTTTTTATAGAAGAATGTAACACTCTGTTTTTCAAATGTAACACTTTTTTTTTCAAAATTAACATAAGATTAACAAACTAAACCAATGTTTACATTTAATAAAAAATGAATGTAACATTTTTTTTTATCTCAATTGTAATAGTTTATATTCTTAAATGTAACATTAGATCTTAAATGTAACAATTGAAATTGAGAAAGTAACATTTGAAATGTAAACCCATTTTTTTTTTTTTTTGTAAAAATTGTTGTTATCTTTAACAGTAGAAAGTGTTACTTTTGAAGATGAAATTGTTACTTTTATAAGAACAGAGTGTTACATCTTAACTGATAAGCAACTCAAACTTTTTGTGTGTAAAAAAATGTATTTTTTTTAAAAAATAAAACCGTATCATGACCTATGTATTTTTATTCGTCTCGTCGAGACGAACACAACGGTATTTTTTTTAAAAAAATTCTGAGTTATAAATATCAAGATATAGCATTTTAAAGTTTTTGGAGGTATTTTTTTTACCGCTGGGCAAATGGATGGACCAGTTTTAAGATGAACCGCTGGGTAATAACGGATGGATAACGCCTTGAACCGATGAACAACGTCTTGGACCGTTGGACAAAACCGTTGCACGGTGATACAACCGTTGTATATAAGATTTTGTCTAAAATAAAAGTTGGACATTTATTTAGAGACCTAATGAGTATTTCAATCCCTGATTTGATTAACAAAAATATAGGGGTTCATCTTAGGAAGTCTTACGGTTCCAACCCTATTTTTTCATTAACCCGTAACTAATTCAATCCAGCAACTTGTAGTTGGCGAAGAAAAGAAGATTCGGAGTTAAAAGTTACTCCCTCTATCTCCGTTTAAAGTTTTTAATTCTTTTAATTATCCGTCTGAAAGAATTTTGAGCTATAATTATAAGTTAATTCAATTATCTTCATGAAAATATAAAATATGTTATTGATAGTAGTATATCAATAATAACAAGATTTAAATTTTCATCAACTAATCTTTAAATTAATCTAATCTATAATTAGTGCTCAAAGTTTTTTTGTTTAAGCAAATAACAAAAAAACTATAAACTTTAAACTGTGTGACGTAAGTACCTTTCGGGCAAGAGATATGTCCGGTGCCGGAAAATCAACCACGCAGGCTTGATAAGAACCCCAAGATGGAGGTCCAATAGGCAAGCACTTGGGTCGGGATATTGACTTGCGCTCATAAGACAACGAGTCGACTCGGCCGGACGGGAATAGTGGAGTCGGCGTTCCAGGGGTTGGCGGCGCCGACACCATTGGCGTTACTATACCACCTTCTAATTCCGACATTTTCTCCGTTCAATCAGAAATGGTAGCAAAGTTTAGCAACTCTGGCTTTTTGTTCTCTTTCTCTCTCTCTCTCTCTCTCTCTCTTACATACAATACACCCTTTTAATTTTTTATTTTTTTTTTGGAACTGGAGTAGGAATTTATAGAGGGAGAGAAGTCAATGCCCAAACCTCAACTTGAAAATAACCTCATTTTATACTTTTCGTTTGATTGTGATGTCTTACTTTTTTTCTTCTGGTAACGCTAGGTGCACAAAAGAAGTTCACAAAATGATGGATATAAAATAAGGTGACTATATTTTATTAGTTAAATCGATAGTGGACCCAGCACATTCTAATTAAAAACACCTCTAAAATCTTGGCACATCATTTTGTAGACCAAATTTTGTGGCACTTTTTTGTGACTTTATATTTACTCTTTTTCTTCTAATCATCAATTTTAATGTATTTGAGTAATAATTCTTGATTTAGAACAAATTTAAAGTTTGTAATAATTATATTTATATTAAAAAAAATATAAAGTTTGTAATAATAATATTTATGATGATATATCAACACTAAAAAAAATTATGATTAAAAGAAAATACTGGTGTATTAAGAAATTTTACGGGTGTGAACAACAACACCCTAATTAAATTATCTTAAAATTATTATTTGAAATTCATTTAAATAAAAAAAATGAGGGAGTACTTCTTATGTTGCATAAAGTACTCAACCGACACCAATCGTGCCAAAATTCTAAATCAAGTACGCTGGAACAGATCGGATTGACCGGTGATGATCTGCAGTATACATTCATATATATGCACTGAAGGAAGAATATGCTGAAAATGTTCTTGTGGTGCAGTGGATTGGAGAGAAGAAAAAAATGGTGTAGAACTTGGTTGGAAAAAAAATAGCGTTCAAGATCTATTATTAGAAGCACCCACGATGGAGCTCCAACGGACAAGCATACATTTGCGTGGGGCCATTGATGTGCTATAAAAACTGTATTCTTAACTGCTCCAAACTCAACGTCCGTTTGATTAAAAGAAAAGGTAGTCGCTTGGTTCAAATTTTTTAGTTTGACTTTACATGTTTACGAAAGAACCAACTCAAAATGCATCAACAATATTTGAGAGTTAAAAACATACAACTGTCTAAAAGATTATTAGTAAATCAATTGGGTGATTTTGTTAAAAAAAATGGTTAGTAAATAACAATTTCTTTATGTATTTATAAACTTTATGAAAACAAATTGTCCAAAATATTATTTATAAAATAAAACAACTTAATTTTTTTAAATTGAGACATAAAAAAAATAATAATAATAATAACAGCACACTGGACAGGACCGAGGATGGTTAGTAAAGTCAACGCCAAAACCTTCAATATTCTTTCTAAAGTAACTGTCAATGCACCACAACAATTTGACTTACAACCTTCAAGAAAAAAAAAAAAAAATTTGACTTACAATAATAAACAACACGTAGGCTGTAGATCCAATGATCCATCCGTCTCAAAACGATCTACACACTTTTTTCGACGTTATTATGAAGAAACTATTTTAAATTTATTAATTTTTTATTAGCCCTTGATAATCAAATTCAACCATAAATACCACATTGATTAACCTTAACTTGGAAATTACAGTTTGGGATGGTGAAATATCAAACTTCATAAAGATAACAAATTAGATTTTTACTCCACCGTAACTTGGATTATTTTCAAACAAAGAAGCGACAAGGCAAAAGCCATATGAAAGACAAAAACTTGTGTGAGAACACTCCAACCCGTCTCATAGGTGAGACGGATCATTTTTTTGACCCATTACCCGACCCACAACCCTGCTCCAGGACCCATGGGGGATCCTGCCACGTGGCAGCCCCTCATTGGCCAAAAAAAAAAAAAATTATTTTTTTTTATTTTTGCTTTTTTTTTATATTTTTTTTTTTGGTTTTTTTTCGGTTTGTGAAAAGTACTCCCTCTGTCCCTAAATGAGTGTCCAAATTGCATTTTAAGGGACACTGAAAATCTCAGCTTTTTGAACAATTTGGTAACAACGATTCATATATAATCTTGTAATCTCATTTCCAAACTTTTAGTTTTGCACGTATAAAGAAACCGGTGAAAAAATTTTCGAAAAAAAATGTTTAGGGAGAAAGTTATGTTAAAAAAGACACTCATTTAGGGACAAAGATTTCTTGAAAATGGACACTCATTTAGGGACAGAGGGAGTAATAGTTACCATCTCTTAAATTAATAGTTACCATCTCTTAAAGTAATAGTGTTATTCCTATGTTTTCTTCGTTTGCCAAAAGTAATACTTATTATAACTAAAATGTAATAAACATGTTATTTATATGTAATAGTATTTGTACATAATTGTAATACATATGTATAGATATCTATATGTTTTCAAACAATAAGTTACAATGGGGTCAAATTTATCATGATACATGTAAAAGTATTACATTATCTATAGAAATCTGTTACAATTTCGTCAATCAAAGTGTTACATTTACTTGTATAAACTCACTATTACATTCATATACATAAGTTATTACTTTTCAAGTGGGTAAAAACGAGCTTTTGTTTTTTTAAAACAAGTATTACGTTACTTATGAACATGTTACTTTAAGAGATGGTAACTATTATTTTTTGCTAAACCATTGAAAAGCCGAAAAAAAAAAAAAAAAAAAAAACTCAAAAATAAAAAAAATTCGGCCAATGGTGGGTTGCCACGTGGCGGGTTCGGCCCATGGGTCATGGGGCAACCCGTCTCATGCATGAGACGGATCCCCTTGTTCTCATGGGAGACAGGCCCGGTTTTGGGCCTGTGCAACAAGCCCAATTGCACAGGGCCCACAAATTTTGGGGGCCCCATATTTTGAATGTATAGTATATATATATATATATATATATCAGATACCGAATTAGAACAAACAGGCTAATGTGGCATGTTGGTAAGGCGTTCATGATGTGCTTGGCATGTCCAGTGTTCGATTCCAAGGAGTTGTGTTATACCATTTTTATTTCATTTTTCCTCTTTGGACTTTTCTCCCATTTCTAATCTTGGGCTTCTTTTATCTTATTTGGGCTTTTCATTCATTTTAATTGTTGGACCTCTCTCCCCTTCTTTTCTAGTTTATGTTTTCATTCATTTTTTCCCCCAAAACTTAATTAGAAAGTTTGATTTTCTTTCCATTTTTATTTCATTTTTCCTCTTTGGACTTTTCTCCCATTTCTAATCTTGGGCTTCTTTTATCTTATTTGGGCTTTTCATTCATTTTAATTGTTGGACCTCTCTCCCCTTCTTTTCTAGTTTATGTTTTCATTCATTTTTTCCCCCAAAACTTAATTAGAAAGTTTGATTTTCTTTTAGTAACATATTTTAATTTTAATAAATTATTTTCTTATTACGTCAACATTATTGTAATTATTTTATTGTGTATTTTTTTTTATTACTAAGGGCCCCAACTTTCGTATATAGCACATGGTCCCTATAATTATTGAGACGGGCCTGATGGGAGACCACCTCCATATGAAAAGGGTGAAAAGTGCGAGGGCGTGAAGTTTAAGTTATACTACACAGTACTTACACCATCTTCAACGGCACTCTAAAATTTTAAAATAAAACATTGTTTTGTTCTGACGAAATTCTAAACATAACTTTAATATGAGCAACTCTATCCATTGCTTCAAATTTGGTGCAAAGGATAGTATCGCGCTATCCCGTTTTTCTTGTTTTTTTCTTTTTAAATATCAGTTTTTTATTTTTCTTTTTGATATGAAAAGATTTTACAATATAAAATTCATACAACCTAATATCTATCTATTAGTACTATATACTAAAACAAAAAACAGTTGACATCAGCAACGCTACCTGTCAGCACTAAATGAAAAAATTTCTCGCCAAAATCAATTGCTGACATCAGCATTTATTAATTAAGTTAATTAATTAATTTATACATAAATAATTTTAAAATGAGAGTTATTTATATATATTCATTAATTGCATTCTACAATTACTTCCTCAATTTATTGCTTTTACTTATTCAGATCAACTAATATACACGGCCCGATAAAATTAAAATCTATATACTATAATTAATAAGTTTTAAATATATACATATTTGCATTAATATTAATTATTGTTTCTTTGCAGTTACTCTATTTCTTAATCTTTTCTTTTAATTATTTAACTTAAACAATTTATATGTCGCCAATAAAATTCTATCTTAGAGATGAGGGTTGTGCAACTTTACTATGTAACATTTAAAACTAATTTATCAAAAATACGGCTATTAAAACCGTTAGGATTAATGCCTTTGAATTTGGGGACGCCTAAATTTAAATGAGTTAAATTAACAAGTTCGTAATTCCGAAACAGAAGGAGTAAAAGAGTTTTTTTTTGGCAAAGGCTTGAAGCTAGGGCCATAAAAACAGAGGTTGTCAGGTTGTCGACGCAGAGAATGGGCCGGCCAATTTGTGGGTTATTGGCAGAGACTTGTTGAAAGTCAACAAGGATTGTATCCTTATCAATTAGTATTAGGCTACTATTAGGACTCCTCATTCTTACGAATTTGCTATGGGATTTAGTATATACGTATTATGCACTCCCTCTGTACCGAATTTAGTTGCTTGAAAAAGTAACTCAGTTTGCTCAGTTTTACACAGAATAGAGAGATCAATAATTCTAGATCTAGGGTTTGCACAGTCAGGAATTTTGTGATCAAAATTCATGCAAAGTAGATTAGTGTGATCTTGTGTAATTGTTTCCCCAGTGATAATAATATTCTCTCCCCTCGCCGTGGACGTAGCCAAGTTGGTAAACCACGTAAATCTGTGTTCTTGTGATTGCTTTATTTTCTCATCAAGTCTTGTTCAATTGCTCTAACAAGTGGCACCAGAGCTTTGGTTCGTGGTTAGAGATTCAGGGATTTCGCTGCAGAGAACGAGGAGATGGGTCAAGGAGCAGATTCGATCGACAAGTTCAATGGGAAGAATAGTTTTTCTCTTTGGCAGATCAAGATGAAGGCTTTGTTGATAGACAAAGATTTAGGGAAACCGTTGGAGATTGCAATCAGGGATCGTAAGGATCCCAAGGGTAAGGCAATCACCACAGAAGGGTCAGAGAAGGACAAACAAGTAGCCGGCAAGGAGGAAGCAGCGTTGAAGAAGTTAGATCAGAAGGCTCACGCCAAGATCATCAGACAGTTGGATGATGAGATCCTAACCAATGTTGCAGGAACAGACTTCGGAAGCGATCTTTGGTTAAAGTTGGAAGATATGTACATGACACGTTCATTGACCAACAAGTTATACCTAAAGAAGAAGCTGTATGATTGTCGCATGACAGAAGGTACGCCCATAAATGATCATCTTGATAGATTAACTTCTGCATTACTTGAACTGCGTAATATAGGAGTTGTTGTGGATGGCGAGGATGCAGCCTTGCAGCTTTTAGTATCTTTACCTATGTATTATGAACACTATGTCGATTCGTGCATAAATCGTAAAGATGATATCTCTCTAGAGGAAGTGAAAACTTCTCTCAAGACGAGGGAGTTACGCCGAAAGGCGAGTGGGAATGAGGCAGGTACCTAGTCATCAGGTTTGGTTGCTAGTAGTAGTAATAGGGGTTCTAGTGGGAAGAAGAACAATCAAGGTAATTCTTCACACAAGAAGGGTCCAAGCCTGGGGATATCTGTAATTTCTGCAAGGAAAATGGGCATTGGAAGTTCGATTGTCCCAGAAAGAATCAAGGCAAGGCACCGGTCAGAGCAGAGGCCATGATGGCCAGAGATATCAGTTCAGAAGAGGATTATGCTCTAGTAACATCAGAATCAGTATGCGCATCTGATGCGTGGATTCTTGATTCAGGAGCTTCTTACCATATCATCTCTAGGAGAGAATGGTTTACCGGTTATAGGCAGATAGTTGGCGGTGAAATAAGCATGGCCAACAGTGAAGTCTAAAAGGTTGTCGTTATTGGTTCGATCAAGGTCAGGACTCATGATGGTAGTATTGTCACTTTGAACGAGGTTCGACACGTTTCGCTTATGATGAAGAATCTGATTTCTCTTTGTCAGTTAGACAGCAAAGGGTTCAGTTTCAAAGGTAAAGGTGGAGCAGTTAGTCTCTGTAACGGTTCAGAAGTGGTGCTGAAAGGCCTTAAGCGAGGCTCCTTGTATTTCCTCCAAGGAAAGACGCTTGCAGAGTCGACTATGGCTGCATCAGAAGAGGTGAACGAGGGAGATATGTCTAAGCTGTGGCACATCAGGCTCGGTCAGTTGAGCACTTGAGAGATGCACGAGTTGACTAAAATAGATCTTCTTTGTGGACTTAAGATCAAGGATCTTAAGTTTTGTGAGTATTGCGTGCTAGGGAATATGAAGCATAATAGTTTTCCCAAGGGCATACATAACACAAAAGGCGTTCTTGATTACATCCACTCAGAGTGTTGGGGACCTTCACGTCAGGAATTTCTAAGGGGGCACAGATATTTCTTGTTTATGACTGATGATTATTCGAGGAGGACTTGGGTGGTTATCATGAAGCACAAGGATGAGGCTCTAAGGAATTTCAAGGACTGGAAGACAGTAGTGGAGAACCAGACAGAGAATAAGATCAAAAAGCTCTGGACATATAATGGTTTGGAGTTCTGCAGCACTGAGTTCGATTCGTTTTGCAGAGAGGTGGAGATTTCTAGACATCTCACCAGCAGAGGCATACCACAGCAGAATGGTGTAGCAGAACGAATGAATTAGACTTTGCTTGTGGGAGTGTGGTGCATGCTCTCCAATGCAGAATTGTCTAAACGTTTCTGGGCAGAAGCGCTTAGTACAACATGTTACTTGATTAATCATGGACTTCATGCCGGTATTGGCCTCAAAGTTCCCTATGAGGTATGGACTGGTAAATCCACGATTGTTTCAAGTGTTGGCGGTGTTGATAAACAGGTAGTGTTGGTAGTGGTGCCCTAGGCACGTTTAATAAATGTTGTAATTGTTATCATTTATTTCATATCAATAAAGAGATGTTTTGATTATTATTGTTGTTCATGTTTACTTATAATAATCTCCGTCCCTAGTACTTGTTAAGCACTAGTATAAAGGCTAAATGATCATGGGATGATCATGTTAGATTTATGGGTACTTGTTTGGAACAAGGTACTGGACATGACCCGCTCTATGAGAATTATGTCATGGTCTATGTCATACATATATCTCATATTAGTTATGTCATTTGAATCCTTAGACATGAAGTTATTATAGTCTTCCACTTGATGAACATTATGTTTGACATATTCAAACGCTACTTTTAACCGAGTAGTTATAAAGGGTATGATTGGCATAATCGGATTCACGTAGGGAAGAATAATAAGCTAAATGGATTTGTCCCTCCTCGGAGAGATGTCAAGCTTGGGCCTCTCGTAGGAATGATGTTGATGAAATGTTCGGCCGGACTCAAATGAATTGATTGGATCAATGTCATTTGGATTATCAACATATTCGGAATCGAGAAAGTATTGAACAAAAACAAGTTGACTCTTTGACCATGACTTGTGTTCAATGATATCGTGGACAAAAGGATTATGACATATTCTAAAGGAATGCGAACTTGTATCTAGTTATACTATTTGGGTAGGTATGACGGTTTGCTAGAACCTAATCATATCTTATGGTTTCATGTTTGAACCCATTGCCAACTTAGTATAATCCTAGAGGGTCACACACAATAGAACGAATCTTTAAAAGGACTATATTGAAATTTTGGAAATTCTGGACATTCTGGGGAAGTGGGCGACCGCACAGTATGGACTGGGCGGCCGCACACTTAGCTCAATGTTGTACCAGTTTTGTTTCAGATAGTTGTGCGACCGCACAGAGGTTTTTGGGCGGCCGCACAGTACTGTCGGGTGGCAGATTCCTAATTTGATTAGGAAACGAATTTTGGACGGATTTTGACACAAGTTTCCTATTTGGAATAGGTCATATTTGTGTATAAAAGATCAAATTCGGCCAGCACTCAAGGCTAATGATTTTGTGAGTCTCAAAGAGTTTGAGAGAGGGTTTATTTTGTTCCAAGACATTCTTGGTTGAAGAACAAAATAAAACACAAAATAAATTCCATATAGTTCTTTTGATTGTGAAAAAGGGTTTCACAATTTGGTCTAGCAACCAAGATCAAAGAAGCTCCTTTGATATTCGTTCGAAGTGTGGATACCGCTAGAGGGTGAAAATCATCATCTTCAAAGTTCGTGTTCAAGCTTTGTGATCGTGATCAAGTCTTCAAACCTCCACCAAAGACCAAGAGAATTTGATAGCCATCAAGGGTTAGTTTATTCCTTTATTCTTATGTCGTATTTGATATAATCATATGAACGGATCCATGGCTTTGGGTTTCAAAATTTTAAATGCTAAATTCCGCTGCGCATGTTTGATCGAAACCCAACAGGTAGAGCAACAAGATACTGATGAGTTAGTTGTCCCACAGTCAGATGTTGAAAAACAGGTGGAGCAACAAGATACTGAAGAGTTAGTTGTCCCACAGTCAGATGTTAATCAGGATCCACCAACAGAGACAAAGACTGAAGCACCAGAAAGTTCAAGTTCAGTTCCCGAGGAACATGGGTTAGCAAAAGGAAGGCCTAGAAGAGTTAATTTCGGGAAGCCTCCAGAGAGGTATGTATTTGAAGACTTGGTGTTTTATGCACTGCAGGTTGCTGAGGAAGTAAAGCCCGTTCTTACGGAACCTTCTACTTTCAAGGAAGCAGTTACATGTTCAGAGTCATCTCAGTGGTATGCGGCTATGGGTGATGAGATGGAGTCTCTTTACAGGAATCAGACTTGGAAGTTGACCACAAGGCCAGAAGGCAGAAAGATTGTGACTTGCAATTGGATCTTCAAGAAAAAGGAAGGGATATCACCGGCAGAAGAGGTTAAGTATAAAGCTCGCGTTGTTGCAAGGGGTTTCACTCAAAGAGAGGAGGTGGACTACTAGTTTGAGCGCGATTTGTTTAGCCAAGGATCAAGTTCATCATGAGAGGACCAAGCACATTAATGTCAGATATCATTTCCTATGGGAAGAGAAACGGGTAAATGTGAAGAAGGTAGGGACGGCGGATAACCCTGCAGATATGTTCACAAAATCCGTGACGGGGAGAAAGTTCCAACATTGTTTGGACTTGTTTAATGTTCGTAGCTATTACATAGCAGAAGAGGCGAGGGGGGAGGAAAGATTTTTTATTTGGGAGATTCAAACTCAAGGTGGAGATTTGTTAGGATTAATGCCTTTGAATTTGGGGACGCCTAAATTTAAATGAGTTAAATTAACAAGTTCGTAATTCCGAAACAGAAGGAGTAAAAGAGTTTTTTTGGCAAAGGCTTGAAGCTAGGGCCATAAAAACAGAGGTTGTCAGGTTGTCTACGCAAAGAATGGGCCGGCCAATTTGTGGGTTATTGGCAGAGACTTGTTGAAAGTCAATAAGGATTGTATCCTTATCAATTAGTATTAGGCTACTATTAGGACTCTTCATTCTTACGAATTTGCTATGGGATTTAGTATATACGCATTATGCACTCCCTCTGTACCGAATTTAGTTGCTTGAAAAAGTAACTCAGTTTGCTCAGTTTTACACAGAATAGAGAGATCAATAATTCTAGATCTAGGGTTTGCACAGTCAGGAATTTTGTGATCAAAATTCGTGTAAAGTAGATTAGTGTGATCTTGTGTAATTGTTTCTCCAGTGATAATAATATTCTCTCCCCTCCCTGTGGACGTAGCCAAGTTGGTGAACCACGTAAATCTGTGTTCTTGTGATTGCTTTATTTTCTCACCAAGTCTTGTTCAATTGCTCTAACAAAAACTAATCAATATAAACAAGATAACATGTAGTATTAGTTGTTGTTTTTTTTTTTTTTTTCATTTTCAACGTTCGAGTTTGTTTTTAATTACAATATATTTTGAAAAATGTTACTTCCTCTACTCCAGTTTAAAGTTCTCATATTCCATTTAATTTGTCCTTTTCAAACACAAACATAAAAAACTACCAATTCAAACTAATATTTTGGCATGATATACTCATTTTTAAATAACTTGTCTAGATAACTTATTTGATTTTTTTATTACTAAAATAACAAAGTGGGAACTGCGCCATTTAGAAGCATAACAGAAAGAGAAAAAAAATACAAAAGAGAAAAAAAGCTGATTAGAGGTTAAATATATTAGAAGCTAAACAAAATAGAGGCTAAACAAAATATAAATAAAGCCCTTAGCGTTCTCTGTTTATTAACAGGAGTTGTCAGTGTTTTCTTTTTGTTGTTATTTCTATAGTGAGAATTTGTAATTTGAGTATTTATTATTAAGTTGATATATTTTCTTTTTATTGTTATTTCTATGGTGAGATATTATAAATTTTTCTTAAATATAATTTTTTTAAAATAATCTTTCATTACCTAAATAAATGTGTACTTTTATTTATAAAATCTATAGTAATTGTCTATTATTCCGAGAAATTAATAATTTTTTATTTTCATGAACATGTTATAATTTATATTTAAATTTATGATGTAGTATGGTGAGATCATAAAAATAGTTTATGTGTGCTATTAAATTCGCTTAAATATTCATCAAAATTAAAGTTTAAGATTTATCTAAAAATATTAAAATTAATAAAATTTGAAAAAAAAAACGTGCATCGTACGGAAATTAATCTAATTATTTATATATGTGGAAACAATAATGAATACTTTCACAATATTCTTATCTAGTGAGTTTTGAAGCAAATTGTTGGAAATGTTTGGTGCAAAAATCGCACCATTGTAAAGAATAATGCAAGTTTTGCACTAAATTATTGGAGATGACCTTAGCCCTTAGTATTTAATATCACACAAATAGTTTAGATATCATGAAAAGTAACAAGAATATTGTCAACGATAAATCTTTGAATAAAACTTTAGTAAGTAGTAACTTGTACAATACGCCCTCCATCAATTATTGTTGACGACAAATCCTTGAATAAAACTTTAGTAAGTAGTAACTTGTACAATACAATATTTAATAACTTGTAAAATGCGCTTTAGACTTGATTTCGAGTTGGGTGATCATCTACGTGATGCTTAAGATCATCGTAGATACCTGAATCTGCAAAGGCCCCAAAGATTGGTGCGAGAAAGTATATCTATATTCCCTTGTAAATAATTACCAGTTGCTCTTACTGGGCCTAAAGTTCACATGGGATTCATTGAAACTCCGGTTGTTGCACTGTCAACAAACGACAAAACTCGTAAGATTATATGTATTATACCATTAGTTAAAAAATACATAGAACACTCAAAAGTTTATTCTCTCTAACCCCAATTCTAAAGTATTCCTAACATTTCGAAAAAGAAAATTGATGGAATGGAATGTGTGAATTGTTGGAAAAATATGTGTAT
Source organism: Campanula takesimana (assembly GCA_026119855.1). Taxonomy (NCBI): domain Eukaryota; kingdom Viridiplantae; phylum Streptophyta; class Magnoliopsida; order Asterales; family Campanulaceae; genus Campanula; species Campanula takesimana. The sequence goes on from JAOWBW010000037.1 coordinate 2,489,544, forward strand.
ATGTGAAGGAAATTATGCACGTTTCCTTAGGAAAGTCTTTTTTCGGTTGACAAAGATTAAATTGGATTTTTATTTTCCTCCATGTGAATATCAAATTGGTGTGTCCAATTTGAATATTGGATGTTTGGAATTTTGAAGCTCAAAAGTGCATGAGTAAAGTTAGAAAAAGTGAGTTCTTCCACTGTTAGTACCCAGTCTGAAAAATGAGTTATTTGACATTTCAGAACTCACAAAGACCTTACAAGTATTTGGAAACTGTGCAGGACTCCTCCGGAATTTTCTGAAAAGCCCGGATAATGAGATAAACGTGTCTGATCAGATTATTCTCGAAGTTAAACGCAATCTAGGGTTTTTCAGAGTCCAGATCTAGCTCAAACCTTGGGAACCACGCCAATCGGCTAGAGCGGCCGGGTGGCCACATCTTCCAGGCCCAAATCCCTATAAATAGAGATCATCATCTCATAATTTCAAGACACAATTCTCTCCTCCGAGTTCCAGAGTCAAAACTGACGAAAGAGCTCTAAGTCTAAGCTTTTCTAACAATCCCGAAGGTTCGACAAATCTACAAGAAGATTCGGCTTCGTTCTTGCCAAGATTGGTGAGACTTCTTACCTTTCTTATTATGTCCTTGCTATGTTATTAGGGTTAGATCTATTTTATGCATATGCTTATTGTGTTATTCATATATTCATGATGGTTTTCATAATATGCATGCTAGATCTAGGGTTTATACATTCATAAATGCTAGATTTAGGGTATTGTTCTTCCTTTATACATGTTTGTTCATATGTTCTTAGATCTAAGCTCATGTTACATTGCTATAATTACGGTTTTAGTCTTTATATGTACATGTTATAGCCTATGATGATCTAATCAGATCTAGGGACTACTTCTAAACCCTAACTTTAGGTAAATACTCCCATGATCATTAACTCTCCTAGGATGAGTGACGATGATCACACATCGATCATATCGATGGTGTAATCATCACTCTAGGATGTGATCATCTTGTATGTTTATTTATCCTCCCCCTACTATATGCATGATCCCGGTTCATCCTCATATTCTCTACTCTATGTGCGAACTACGCTGACCTGAGCTTCTCATATGAGAGGAACGTAGGCAATCTTCGAATCCAGTCTAAAACACTAACACATAACTAACACTTTCCTTGATCATGATAGAAAGTCCTATTTCTCAGGCGATAGGAGTGATCACTGTAATATTCTTCTCTTATCGTAACTTGACCCCCGAACCCTCATACTTGTAAATAATAGCCCTTTTCAATGTTTTAGCTCAATAAAACGGCGTGGCGACTCTAATAAGTTAAATGCTAACTTGAATATCCTGTCCCATAGATAAATAAAATAAGATAAATAATAAGAAACTTCCCATGCGTCGCTGCATCGGAACAGGTAATTCACAGTGGCGACTCTGCTGGGGACTAGATGAAACGTTTTCAAACATATAGGGTCTAACTTTCGTAAGATATCATGATTATACATGCTTTCATTTACCACCCTTGTACTTTATTACTTGCATATATTCACTGCTTCCCTTGTACTTTAGTGCGTTGTACATACTACTGCTAACCCCCATGTACTATACTACTTTCTACATTGCATGCATATAAAACAAAAAAACTCTCTCTTTTCTCTCTAAAAATGACTAGACTACCTTTGCACACTACCACTAGTTCGTGTCACACTGCACACCCTACTCTGGATAATCCGCCGAGTGCACAGATTTTGGCGATCCTGTCGCCTCTTTCTTCGTGGCACCCAAATTATCTAACTCACCGTGTACGCTTGCGAGCGGTTGAGGTTTACCCTTGTCCGTGTCTGGACCATGCACTCTTTTAGAGTCTAGAACACTCCAAAATTTGACCGGTTGGTTTGACTAGCTTTTCTTTATAAACAAATAACGTGTCGTTCATGTCATCATCCGTTAAGTCATTAATGAGTCGAGATCTTTTGAGAGAATATCACAAAAAATTGATTCCCCACGAGGAACGTGCATAATGTAAGAGGAGTGAAACTTTGTACAAAGATCTCTACTCGTTAATAACTTAACGGAAGTAACATCAATGTTATGTTAAATTCCTATAAGCAAGGGTTAGTCGTTAGGATCTGTTAGGTCGGTGGAAGCCGCTTGCCCTATAGGACCCTCGCACAAATTGCCCATTTGGGGGTGTGCAATAAAGGTTAAAAACGAGGGGTCTATAGACGTAGTGATGGCCTCCACTGATCCAGGTTTTGTAGATAGCAACCCAAAAAGGAGTATCCCTACCAACTAATTAGGATGTAAATAATGTACCTTTTTGTAAATAACAAAATACATTGCATGAGCCTTTCCCGTCCTAAACTTCACCTACCCTACCTCTACAGAGAAGCAAGTTTGGGTCCATTCCGGTGATCGACTACAATGTTCGAGCCCTCATCAACCGCCTTCTTCAGACTCTACTCCGGTAATGTCTCCATCATCTGAGCCTGCTACTCCCAACACCTCCGCGCCACCAGTTTCTGCTCCTCTCATTGATCCTGAGATCGCCGCTGTCATTAAGCTCTCCGATGTCCCACAACATCTCCACCACTACCTTGCCAGTCTTATGCTTAAGATCACTAAGCTCGAGGATCAAAGTAGTACCCTAGAGAATCACAACCAAGAGCTCAAAGATCATCTCCAAACTAAAATGAAGAAGAAAGGTGTGGAAACTAGGTTTCATGGGGAAGAAGTGGTATTTATCAAGGATGAAGAGGTTCCTACCACCTACCCTTCTAATGTGGATATTATCCCCTTCAAGCTGTCCAACTACCAAAATGCTCCTCCTCCACCGCTGTATGGTATGAAGCAGACTACCTCCTACACTAAGCTAAAGAATCCTTGTGAGCCGATGGGTGGATGTTCCTCCACTAACAAACTCCCTCCTCCCTCATTACCACTGAGTATTGGTGCCGTTACAGTCTCCACCACTCCTCCTGCTACTCAAGTCAACTTCGAATCTAATATCTTCAGTCATCCTCTGGTAGTTGCCATGCAAGAACAGATCCGCCAACTGATAGACACGGTTAGCAAGAAATCCGCTCCTACCGTCAAGACTATCAACCTAAGCAATGTGGGTGCTCTCTCTAGAGACTTCAAGATGTCGAAGGTATCCACCTTCCATGGAACCTCTTTCCCCAAGACTCACCTTGACAACTATGTACTAGCCATGAGAGCTCAACACTGCACCAACGAACATATGGCTCGAGTCTTCCACACCACTTTAAACGGGATTGCCCTCCGTTGGTTTCTGGGTCTAGACCCCGCCGAAAGAGAGACATGGGATCAGATCACCACCATCTTTGTGAGAAGTATCAGTCAAATCTTTACTGGTATGTCAACCGCACTGATTTGGAGAACACTATGCAGAGGCCCGACGAGCCTATTTACGACTTTTACAAGAGATGGAATCACAAGCTAGTGGAAGTACAATATCCTAAGGCGAAGGAACAAAAGAAAATATTCTTCAAATGCTTTTTGCCTGAGCTTAGGGTGGCAATCGGTAATGGGTACTTCCCTGATCTGAGGGAAATGGTTGATGCTGGAGTAAGACATGAAGCTGGCATCACTGGTGTTGCTAGAGAAACTGCTAAAAGTGGAAACAACTCCTTCCGCTACAAAGCTCCGACAAGAACCGCTCCTAAAGTTAAGGAAATCATTGGTCAAGTAATCATGGTCCAAGACGACTCCTTATTCGATGTCTAAGCGGTCACAAACAACCCCTCGCGCGAAATAGAGCACTTTGATGACTTCAGTATGCCTACTGGCCGAGTGTCTGAGGTCTTAATGAAGAAGGTTTTGATCAAGCCACTTGAGAACTACAATCCTGCGGTTAAGAGGGCCGACCTCGATGCAACCAAGTATTGCAAGTATCACAAGTACCCTGGCCACAATACCGACAACTGCTTGTAACTGAAACGGGCAATTCAGAAGCTAATCACCGAAGGAAAGATTGAGAAACCTAAGGGGCCAAACACGGTAGTAAACCCTCTCCCCAAAAATGGTGGTGTCAACATGGTTGAGATCATTGGTGGCGACATTGGTATTCTCGAGATGGTAGATGCCTTCGCAGAACTGGGGCTGGATATGAGTAACTTATTCGGAGGCCTTGTCAGGATTGGACTCATAACACCATTAGAGCGTCGCTGTCGCTGGCCTAAGCACGGATGTGACTTGTCGAAGTTCTATTACTACCACAGAATGTCGGGACACACCAACAACGAGTGCTTCGCCATCAAGCAAGTCATACAGAAGCTTATCGAAGACAACGTCATAGCTGATCCTAGAAATATAATTGCCATGGACGTCAATATGATTGAGAATGATCACGTCAGCATGCTAGAACTCGAAGATGCTCTCAAACGTGCAAATATCTCAATGAAAAACCTTCTCCGAGTACTTGCGAAGAAAGGGCTGCACACACCATTGGAAAGTTATTCTCCACACATAGGAAGCAACACCTGGAAATATTGCCATTATCATCAAGCCAATGGCCACAAAACCAAGGAATGTTTCGCTTTGAAAAAGGACCTCCAAAGGCTCATCCCTGACGGTCTCCTCGAAGATCCTCGACTATCCCTGGATAAAGAAAATGTTTCTTTGATTGAAGTACTAGAGATAAATGAAGACCTTGCTGATCTGACCAAGCTTATTGTGGCAGACTGTGAGGCACCTATTGATAATGAGTCAGTTTGTACCTCAGATTCTATTAATGATAGTGAATTTTCTTGTTACATGTTATCTTTAGAAGAGCCATCTAGGGAAGCCTCCCTCTTAGAAGAGTATGATTTTGATCTACCTAACTCTCCACCACTATCTCTAGCTGAAATTCATACAGAAGCAATGAGAATTGACACTACACAGTCTCCATATGACACACGTGTAGAGGTTAACCTACTTACAAGGTCTGAACAAGTCTATCAGTCAGATCTCAAAGGTGCTAAGAAACAGATCCCGAGAAGGAGGACCCCATCCTTACTCAACTAAAACAAACCCAGGCATATATCTCCCTTTGGTCTCTACTCACCTCATCCCTCTCTCATCGCCTAATGCTTAAAAAGAACTTGGCCGCTACAATGGTTCTATCAGATACTACTCCCGAGAACGTCACACAGATGATTGGGAACATCCACTTTGGGAACATCATCACATTCTCAGAGTTGGACATACCCGTGTTTGGGAATGATCACAATGAGCCTCTTCACATCACCATCGAAGTGGACTGGAAGAAAATCCCTAGGGTGTTTGTTGCTAACAAATCGGCCATCAATATACTACTATCACGAATGATGGATGTGGTTGGAGTTAGTGCAACTAGTCTAAGGCCGTCTAAATAGACCATTAAGGCTTACGATTCAACCTGCAAGTCAGTAATGGGGATCATCACTCTGCCCATCTCCGCTGGTACTTAAACCATGCCCACAAACTTCCAAGTGATAGACATACCATCCACCTTCACTCTCCTGTTAGGCCGACCATGGCTCCACAATTCAAGTGCCGTTCCTTCCTCCCTACACCAGTGCATCAAATTCTAGTAAGGAAATGAGGTGACAGTCATCTACAGTGATCTAGTAACAGCTCAAGGTACAGAAACGAAAGGAGTGCCAGTATTACAGATTCAGCATGATGAAGACTGCAGACTATTCAGTGGCTTCGAGATAGTGGCCCAAGCTCAAATTTTCAAGGAAGACCTCACTAAAACATCTGACAAGGTATTGCTCGTAGTTAAGATACTTCGAAACATGGGCTTTATACCGGGGTTGGGGCTAGGTAAAAACTTGCAAGGACCCACAGACTTAGCAGAAGAAGTAGACCACCGAGGTCTGTTTGGTCTAGGATACAGCATCACTCCCACAGACAAAGTAGAGCAAGAATGTATTGAGCTACTCAAGAAGAAACAATTGTCTTACAAGAAGTCTGATATGCCACCCTACCGCCTTTTCCTTAATAGTTACTATGTTAGGGAAGGCGAGGAGTACTCAAACTTTGAGTTTGCGGAACCTTGGTTCGACCACAACGGGAGACTTGAGAAAGGCTTTGATATATTAAAGGATGTAGACTTTTACAGGACCAATATAGAGCTAAGATATATAGAATCCCCAAAAGACTACTGGCAGAGTCATCATATTTTAGAACGAGTACATCATCAAAGTGGACAAGGACCTGACTGACCAGATGGAATTTGTGTCATTAAATGAGCCAATGGTAGAGAACACCGAGATTCCAGAGGCATGGGATGGTCAAGACCTGTTTCAACATCTCATCCTGGATGATAATCTTGTAGTTGTGATAGAAAGGGGGCCCGTGAGAACGACTATCGAGAATCTGGGGCTCACTACTGATACTGCCACTTCCTTTATTGACTTTCATGTCAACTCCCCAAAGTCATTACCTTCCTCTAAGTGTTTTATGCCTGATGTATTCACCTTTGAATTTTAGTCTTCGTCTAAGTCTGACGACCTCACGTCGGAAGACCAAAGCATAGTCGCAAATGTCGTTTTCCCCGTCGCTGTAAATGAAATACTAGACATTTCTGAGTATCCCACTGTAGTCACTCTTATGTGTGATAATTTATCTAACAACCAATCTAACGGGTACATTCATAGTTAATAACGATTCATTAAAAGAGGCAAACACAAACAAACCAAATAACGAACACATTAGAGAGATCTCAGAACAGGTTATTAATCAAAGGGAAAGCCGAGCCCAAGTTTTCGAGAGGTGTTACATGTGTGAATATAGGAACTGACGATGAGCCAAAGGAGACACAGATTGGAAGCTTATTTCAAGGTGTAGAGCAGAAAGCACTGATTGGGTGCTCAAGGAGTATGTTGATGTGTTCGCATGGCCTTATAGAGACACAATCATGGCAGAACGTAGAATCCCAACAACGACCACCCCCACATCAGTCTGACAGAGTTGGCACAGCATTAAACCAAATTGGTCCCTATAGAAGGAAGTAAGAATCAACAGGTTACTCAAGAAGGGACTTACTCAAATGACCATGCACCCCGCTTGGTCGACATACACCTTTAATGTCAAGAAGGCCAACGGCAAGGTCAGAACCTACATAGACATATGGGATCTCAGCAACACAAGCCCAGAGGACATCCTAGGTGCACCGAAGGTAATCAAACTGGTCAAAGTAATATGAAGATATGAAGACCAGTCATTTACAAGCTATAACCGATAAATAACTCTCTTCACCACTCCTTGGGGCACCCACTGCCACGTAAGAGAGCCATTTGGAAGACAAGGTACTTCAGTTACATACCAAATACCTACCCTAACTAGAAGATAGAAGATAAAACTCCACATAGACAGCAAGGTATTGCATAGAGAAGAGCCTAGCAAAGAGCACCTCTAGGAGCTTCATGAAATCTTCCATCTACTCCTAGAACAAGTAATACACTTGAACCACGCCACATGCGAATTCGGGACGGTCAAAGATGAAGCCTTGGGTCCCCGTTACGCTGCAGCGACGCATGGGAATAATCTCCAAACAGTCAGTGCTTTAGACTGGTGGCCTTAGGATAACGGAAAGGAACCAAGCGAGGATCTTCTAAACTTCTTCAGCAACAATCCCATCCCCTTTGAAAGCTATACATACCCGGATTTCCCTTTGGCTTACCTATTCAAAGTACTGGTGAAAATTGGTAAACTAAAATCACTACGAGCACATGGCCCTTCCTCTGAACGGCCACCACTACAGCTATTTGAGCCAGGAAAATGGTGCAGTTACCACCAGAGCGAGGGGTATGACGTTGAGAAATGCCAAGCTTTAAGAAGTAAAGTCCGACATCTCATCGAGTTAGGATACCTGGTCAAGCGAAATGAAGAATGGACGTATGTGGATGACAAAGGAAACCTGCTAATCAAAGCCTACAGACTCAGTCACTATTACAACTGACCACTACGGTCTTCTCCTGCGATGGCTATCTCCTACAAAAAAAATCGCTCGCTAGGCTGAAAACCTGCAAGGGCTGTCTAGGCGAAACTTAGAGCAATAAAAATATTCTCCCTCTTTTATTTCCCTCTTCTCTCTTCCCTTTCTAAATTATCAATGAACTACAGTGAACTGAGCCCCTTAGCCCTACTTGTATAAGGGGAACGTAGGCATCCTTCAATGGTGCGGTCTCAAAAATAAATAAAACCCTAAATCTGGTTATGAGCAATGATCAAGCAAAAACTGTGTGTAACTAAAAGCAAATCTCTATTTCCACAAGTCACTAGACGTTAACACTTATTTGATGAGCCTAAGCTCAAAAGAACATGCGACTAAATAACCTGCTATGAAATTTAAATAAACTAAAACAAAATAAAAGATAAATTATGTGTCTACATGAATGTGGTCGGATACTCAGAGTCACTCCATCGAGTCTTCCTCCTTCCTCTGCTTCTTCTCTCGTTGTCCTCGTTTAGCTCGCCTCGTAGGGTCCACACAAAAAGCCTTCGCAAACATTCTCACCTTCTTAGGGCCTTCCCTCTTGTAGATACCCCGGGAAGGCCCACCACTTGGCTAGAGCGGCGGAAAGATCCTAGGATGTCTAACTTGTTTTAGATTTGTAGAGTCGCCACATATGTTTTAGAGGAACATAAGAAAAACCTAATATTTATAGCCTAAGTTTGATTATGAAAACAGAGATTCTTGTTATGAGGTTAGGGGGTTAGGTTACGAGATGGGAAGTACTTAAACACCCATCTCGCCCGACTAGTGTTGGTCTTGCTTGATCAAAGTCTACATAAATGATGAAATGTTCTTCTTGTTCTTGATGATAAAAAGGGGGGTTTTAAAAGGAGTTTTGGAATGTAGGGAGATGACTCCGTGACTAGCTTCAATGAAGTGAAGTAGTCTTTGGTGTCATGTCCCAAAGTATTTGGGTGATTGCACTTTTGATTAAGTAAAATAAAGAGAGCAGAGATGAAGTAAAAGAGGAGAGGAAAGAGTAGTCTTTTTACATATACTTCAAAGAACTTCAAAGACTTCTTCTAGAGGTTCTTGAGAACTATCTTGTAAGTATTTGTGTAGATTTTTTGCTTAGTGATCAAAATATTCCTCCTTTCCAATGGTGGATTAGAGGGGTTTTTATAGGTAAAAGAGAAGTGTTTTTGGTGCCAAAACCAAGCCAAAAAGATCAGTTTCTCAGGCAAATCCTGTTAAAAGGAGCAAGGGAGGGATTCTTGGACAGAAATCTGTAACTGACGCCCAGGTGCGCGCGCCTCTGGCCCCAAAGGGTGAAAGCGCGCGCCTTGGAGATGGCAAAAAAGACAGAATGGACTAAAAAGTCAGCACTGTTATTCAGTTTGGTCCCTGAACTTAACGAAGTCAGTTAGGAACTTAACAGAAGTAACGGAAACTAACGAAAACACATAAAAAGGGAGAAACACAAGATCAAATGTGCAATCGGGGTGAGCGGTCCAAAGAGGAGTATCTACAGAGCCCCTCGGCGACGTGGATTGCAAAACAAAACGCGTCGACGAAAGAACAAAACTCTGCCGAGGACATCACCAGGAAAAAAGCAAAGACTCGATGAAAACAAGAATCTTGAAATTACAAGAGATAGGAGTGTGTTCCCTGTGTGAGCGAATTTTACTGATAGTAGGGGTGCGGTGATAGAAATCGGCCCACTGTGGCCAATATTTAAAGTCCGTATAAGGGACAGGAGGGACTCGAGAGTCCGCCTGCTGATGTAGGGGGACTCGAGAGTCTGCCTGCTATTGTAGATGGACTCGAGAGTCTGCCTGCTGATGTAGAGGGACTCGAGAGTCTGCCTGCTGATGTAGACGGACTCAAGAGTCTGCCTGTTGATGTAGAGGGACTCGAAAGTCTGCCTGCTAATTTAGAGAGACTCGAAAGTCTGCCTGCTGATGTAGAGGGACTCAAAAGTCTGCCTTCTGATTTAGAGGGACTCGAAAGTCTGCCTGCTGATGTAGAGGGAATCGAAAGTCTGCCTGCTGATTTGGAGGGACTCGAGAGTCTGCCTGCTGATTTGGAGGGACTGGAGAGTCTGCCTGCTGGTGTAGAGGGAGTGGAAAGTCTGCCTGCTGGTGTAGAGGGATTGGAAAGTCTGCCTGCTGGTATAGAGGGACTCGAGAGTCTGCCTGCTGATGTAAAGGGACTCGAGAGTCTGCCTGCTGATTTAGAGGGACTGGAAAGTCTGCCTGCTGATATAGAGGGACTCGAGAGTCTGCCTGCTGATGTAGAGGGACTCGAAAGTCTGCCTGCTGATTTGGAGGGACTCGAGAGTCTGCCTGCCGATGTAGAGTATAGGGGACTAGAGATGAATGTGAATTTGTTGAGTAGATTCTGCTGATGAGGTGGTGATTTTAGTGGTTCACCGCGGACCAAATTTGCTGTTTTTGAAGCTGTATTTTGATGTACGCTATCTGGAGTAGCGTTAGCAGTTGACTTTTGTGGGGTGCGGGCACAGTTGGCTACGGACCACTTATTCTATATACTCTTTTGAAAGGAAAAGCCGAGATCGACCTTGACTTTTGTAACCGTCGGAGAGAGACACAACCTACTTTTAGTGGGAGTTTCTATCTTACTTTGATTCAGACATGCCTTAAGGGCGAACCAAATTAACGCGTGCCCAACTGTATATTCGAGGGCAGAGATTGTTGTGGCTTTGATGAAGAATTTCGGGCCTGTTGATTTTGGGAGTGTCCGGAATTTTCGAGAGAGCTCCAATCGGCTTGGGGCGGTGACCGTCATCGGTGGGCTTCCGTCCCTACTCATCGGGGTAGCATTTCTCTTCCCGAGAGTTACTTGGACTATTTGTTTGGTACCCTCTGTCATGGTATCACTTGGGTAGACACTCTTCGGGCTGAGCTATTGGGAAAAGATTTTGAGCCTAGCAGTGCTTTAAGGTATAAGGAAGCTGCTGCTGATTCGAATAACATTCTAGCCGACCCTTTTGGAACTCCCTTGGATGACTTTTATGCTCGGAGGCGTTCTGTTGCGCAGAAGGTTTCGGTCCATCTTAGCGTTCCTAGACCTCCCAAGAAGAGTAGGATTGAGAACCGTTCGGGTGGCCCTTCAAAGGCTAAGAAGAAATTAAATTTTTCCTAGTACCCCAAGATTGCAATTAATAGACCACTTGTTTAGGATTTTAATGTTTTATTGTCTTTTTATTGCTCAACATATCCGTTATAATGGCAAGAATGATTTGAGAGATGAATAAAAATTGCATTTTGTTATGACATGATTGGGTACAGTTTTATGTTTTAGACCGCACCCGAAGGTTGCCTACATTCCTCTCGTAGAGAGGCTCAGGTCTCCGTAGTTCGAACAAATGAAGATCATTTTTTTTGTGCACCCTGTTTTTTTTACCTAAACCGCCCTTTCGGGTTTTCAATCTAGCGGGCTTCTTTTTTGCACGTGCTCTAATTTTTACCTAGGCCGCCCTTGCGGGTTTTCAACCTAGCGAGCGTTTTTTTTTTTTTTTTTAAATGGTCTTTATTTGTTAAGCGTAGAACTTCTTGAGGTTGTCGAGGTTGACCTCCTTTGGCAATTGATCACCATCCAAGTCTACGAGTCGGACTGCACCGCCGTTTAATATCTTCTTGACCACGTAAGGACCGATCCATCGAGGTCCCCACTTCCCAAGGGTATTCATGGCATTGGGAGGATGTTGTCTTAGGACCAAATCTCCCGCTTTGATATTTCGAGGCTTCACCTTCTTGTTGAAATCCCTTGTGCATTAAAACGCTCTTAACCTATTTTCGTCGAGTAAGGCTAGTTGTTCGTATCGACTTTGTATCCAATCGACATCGTTGACTTGGTTCTCGAGTAAGACCCGTAGAGAGGGAACCTTGAGTTCGACTGGGAGTACGGCTTCAGAGCCATAAACTAAGGAGTACGGAGTTTCTCCCGTTGCTGACCGTATTGACGTGCGGTATCCCCACAATGCTAGTGGTAATTTTTTGGGCCAATCCCTTCCGGTTGAAGCCATTTTTCGTATGATGACCTCGATCGTTTTATTTGCTTCTTCGACCGCTCCATTGGCTTGAGGGCGGTACGGGGATGACTTTTGCTTGGTGATTTTGTAGTTAACCAAAAGTGCATCCATTTCTTTCTCGAAGTGAGACCCATTGTCGGAGATGATCTCATGAGGAATACCGTATCGGCACATGATGTTGTCCTTCACGAATTCAGCCACTTTCTTGGCATTGAGAACTCGGTAAGCTTGTGCCTCGACCCATTTTGTGAAATAATCCACGGCCACAAGGATGAATGACTGTCAGTTGCTCCCCGTATGATGGACTTTGCCGATGATATCTATGCCCCAACAAGAGAATGGCCAAGGTGTGGTCATGTTGTACAGTTGTGAAGGCGGAGCATGTTGCAGATTAGCATGGAACTGGCACTTGGAGCACTTCTTAACTTTCTCGATGCAGTCTCTTTCCATGGTAGTCCAATAGTAACCGATACGGAGTATCTTCTTGGATAACATAATCCCATTCATGTGGGGTCTGCACTCGCCTTTGTGGACTTCGTGCATGATTTCTTGAGCTTCGGACTCATTTGCACACAAAATATTAATCCCTTGATGATGTCTCTTATAGACTCGGTTCCCAATCAATACATATCTGGCGGCTAGCTTTTGTAGTGCTATTCGAGTTTTCCCATTGATGTTCTCGGGAAAGGTGCCGCTGTTGAGAAAATTCATGATGTCCGTGTACCATGGGGTGTTATTTTGAACTTCATTGATATCAATACTCATGCAGTATGCCGGACTAGTCCTTCTTGAAATTTTGAAGGGTTTCACCATTTTTCCTTTGGGCATTCAACCAATGAGGCTATGGTGGCTAAAGCATCGGCAAAGCGATTCTTGTCTCTTGGCAAATAATTGAATGTAATGTCTTGGAAATGTTCACCCAATTCCTCGAGATGTTGACCATATTGTTGGAGGGTCGGGTCTTGGATTCACCATTTACCCGATGTCTGGTTGATAAGGAGCAAGGAATCACCACATACTTCTAGATCTGTGACATTTCTTTCTAGGGCTGCTTCCAGCCCCGTTATGCATGCCTCATACTCGGCAATGTTGTTGGTAGCTTCGAATTCAAGACGGATGGCAATTAGAGTGTAGATGTCCTTTGGATTGACAAGCAACATTCCTATCCCATAACCATGTTTATTGGCGGCGCCATCGAAAAAGAGTTGCCACTTATTTTCCTCGGTTGTAGTGCAAACCAAGTGCTCGTCAGGAAACTGTAAGTCCTCCCCCTTCACTCCGTCCCACAGAAATTCAGCAAACTGATCACTGAACACTTTCCCCCTGATGGATTTGAGTGTGACGTAAGTGATATCATAGCCGGCGAGCATGAAGTACCACTTGGATATCCTTGTTGACATGAAAGGCTTCTAAAAAATGTAGCAGAGCGGGTCCACTTTTGCTACTAGCTTGACCGAAATGGCTTCCATGTAATGTTTGAGTTTTTGAGTGACCCAAACCAGTGCTGCACATGACTTCTCTAAGACAGAGTAGTTCTTTTCGCCTCCTTGAAATCGGCGACTGACAAAATAAATGGCATTCTCCTTTGTGGAGTCTCGTTTCTCTTGTGCTAGCATAGCCCCTAGGGCTTCATCATTCACTGTGAGGTAAAGCAAGAGAGGCTTCTCTTTGTGGGGTGGAACCAAGACTGGAGGGAATGTCAAGTAATGCTTCACTTGGTCAAAAGCTGCTTGGCAAGCGTCGGTCCATTCTAGAGCCACATTCTTCTTGAGTAGCTTGAAGATTGGCTCACACATGGAAGTAAGCTGGTATACGAACCGACTGATATACTGAAGTCTGCCCATGAAGCCTTTTATTTCTTTCTGTGTCTTGGGAGGAGGCATGTCAATGATTGCCTTGATTTTTGAGGGATCTGCTTCAATTCCCCTCTCGGTAACCATGTATCCAAGAACTTTGCCTCGGATAACCCCAAAAGTGCACTTTGTGGGATTGAGCCTCATCTTGTGTTGTCGAAGTCTTTCAAAGAACTTGCGGAGGTCGATCAAATGTTGACCGTCGGTCCCCTTCGAGTGGATAATCATGTCGTCCACGTAGACCTCGATCTCTTTGTGAATCATGTCATGGAACAAGTCTGTCACGGCCCTTTGATAAGTAGCCCCATCGTTCCTTAGCCCAAACGGCATAACTGTGTAGCAAAAGGTGCCCCACGGTGTTGTGAAAGCAGTCTTGTGTTGATCCTCCTCGGCCATGAGAATCTGATCGTACCCAGCGAAACCATCCACAAATGAGCGGACCTCGTAGGCAGCAGTGGAATCTACAAGCATGTCAATGTTGGGTAGTGGAAAGTCATCCTTTGGAGAAGCTTTGTTCAAATCCCGGAAATCCACACAAACACGGACCTTGCCGTTAGCTTTTCTGACTGTCACCACATTGGCTAGCCATGTCGGATATTCAATAACTTTGATGAATCCCACGCTGAGAAGCTTTTCTATCTCTTCTTTGACTTGTAGAGACCATTCTGGATTGAACTTTCTGAGTTTCTGCTTTGTCGGCTTAGCATCCCCTCTGATCGGAATTCTATGCTCAGCGACTTTTCTATCTAAACCCGTGATGTCCACGAACTCTTTGAGCAGTGCAGTCAATCTGTCTTTCTCTTCCCCCTTGAAGAAGCTTCCGATCTTGGTTTCTTTCGGCTCTTCGTCGGTACCCAGATTAACAACATGCAGTTCTTCGTCAGCCCCTGGACCATTTTCACCACGACTACGGACCTGTTGAGCAAGTTCATTTAAGTATGTTGTGTTTTCATGGTCTATTTCATCATTATTTGAATCGTTATTAACTAGTTCATTAAATTCGTTATTAGTTAATTCATCATTCATGATGTTTGCAATCTCGGGGTACTCAGAAAGATCAAATTTTTCATTAACAAAGAAAGGGAATACACGCTCGGCTATGGCCTCCATATCCTCTTGGGTGAGGATGTCGGAAACACTCTCGGACTCGAAAGTGAAAGTGAACAAGTCTTCCTTTGTAACCTTGCGCGGAATGCAACCCATCTTCTTGATCAGGAATTCCTCAGATACCACAGGCCCCTTTGTAGAATACCAGTTGTTGATTGGCTTGGAGCTTGGCTGGATCTCGCTGATAGTTTCCCTTCTCGTGTCGGTGTCGTAGATGGTATTGACTTGGCACTCATCCATGAGGGCAAGTTCCTCGAACATGGTTGCTAAATCCGTCAATTCTTCCCCTACGGTAATCTCTGTCTCGGATTCTATCGTCACTTTCTTACCCCACCACTCTCGGGGTGACATGGGAGTCTATTCCCCCCTGATTTCTGAATCTCACAATCAGAAAAGACTTCAAGACTGGGATTTCTGATGCCCTTACTGTTGACCCATGGCTCGGGAAAGATCATGTACGGGATGTCTTCCCCTTGACGGACAAAGTAGCCATTCAGTGTCTTGCGGTAAGGCCTTAAATTGGGAATCTCATAATGATGGCCTTCCTTTCGAGCCCGGGTCTTTTCATTCTTGACGTATTGCTCATATTTTAAATCATCTTTGGAAGGCTCGTATCCCAATCCGAACTTGTTTTTGACAAATGGGACCTCTACGGGTTGCATTCTCCCTTGTTGATATTTCCCTAGGCCTAAACCGGGGAAGTAGTCCATATTCCTCATCATACGGAGGACCTTGCGATTGCCGAGGGTCCAAGATTCATTTTTCCCTTCTTTGTCAATGGCGTTTATTGAGACGCCGGAGAGAGTAGAATCTGCTAAACCATGCTGTATTTGGTGAACGGGTTCCCCTTTTCTATGGATGGTGACATTTTCTGCCATAACGGTCACTATTTCGTCTCCATTTTGGAACTTGACACACTGATGGAGAGTCGAAGGGACGGTATTAGAACTGTGTATCCACGGTCGGCCCAAAAGAAAATTGAATGAGGAAGGGACATCGAGCACTTGGAACGGGACGGACATGACCATGCTCCCAAACTCAATGTCTATTTCCACCATACCCATGACTGTGCGGGCAGTGCTGTCGTAACCACGGATCACTTGAGTAGAGGGATTTAGGTATGAATTCTTAAGCCCCAGTATGCCCATGATTCGGTCGGGCATCAACTTGAGTGCGGAACTACCGTCAACCAAGACTCTTGAAATAGGTCTCCCCCTTGCTCTTACTTTGAGATAAATGGCCTCATTGTGATCGGACCCAAATGGTGGGAGGTCCATGTCGGCAAAAGTGATGACATTTCCAAAATGAATGTGGCCTATCATTGCAGTGAGATCTTCGGGAGTTGTATCAGGAGAGACTGATGTGTCGTCAAGATTACTGATGACAAGATCTCGGTGCTTCTTAGAGGATGCAATGAGGTCCCAAATGGAGATGTTAGCTTGAGTTGTATCAACAAAGGATCTTCGGGAGCTTGCGATCTTCGAGAAGAGGAGCTTGGTGCAGAAGTAGTGGGGTTGCTTGCTATGACTCGCCCGGATCGAGTTAGCATGTTGACGTTCCCCTCTTGCCTCTTTTTCCTATTCTCTAAACTTCCCTCATTACCTCATCGTAGGTCACAACGTAACAAGAATTGTCAAATTTATTCATCACATTGGAGCCCTCATTCGCAATTGGGATTGAATGAGTGGTCTCCTCAAACTCTCCTAGCTCTATTACATTGACATTGTCACCACTAGGTACTATGAACTCTTTCTTATCTATAAGATCTTGGATGACGTTGCGGAGGACAAAGCATTCCTCGGTGGTGTGGCCACTATGTTGGTGGTAGTCACAATGCTTGTGGCAGGCATGGTTGGGACGGATCGTCTTGGGTTTGTACCCTTGGAGAGGAGTAACTTGACCTTTGGCCTTGAGAGCTTCGAAGGTCTCGGTGATAGTCATGCCTTGGAGAGGCGTGTAGACACGATCATCTTGAAATTTCTTGCCTTGTGGTGGGGGAACCTTTTTGTAATTCCCCTTGTCGGTAGTGACGGCATTAACCGAAGCCTATTTGTTTGAGTTAGAGGCGGCCTTGTAACGAAAGCGAGGATCATTTTTCTTGATCTCTTTGAGAAATTCATCCATTCGGATTCCCGCCTCATACATTTGAGAGAAATCGGCATATCAAGCCCCACTTAGGTGGGTGCGGAGATCAATCTTTAGACATTTAAGGAAGATTTCCATTTGCTCTTTGGTGTTAGGCCTCTCGAAAATCTCAGCAATCTTGTCATTCCACCTTCTCGTGAAGTCAATGAAGGACTCGTTGTCCCTTTGAGTAGTGTTCTCGAGCTCTTTCTTGGTTGGCCGGTGGGTGGTGTTGCCTTGGTATTTACTCTTGAAGGAAAGCATAGCGGCGTCCCAATCAAGACGGACTATGAGTGGGAGAGTAGCATACCAATCCTTTGCCGCCCCCTCGAGAGTAAGAGGGAAGCATTGTGTCATAACTTTAGGAGAGACCTTCTTCGGTACCGTAGCCCAAATGTAAGTCTTGATGTGTGCCATAGGACAAAATTTGCCCTTGAACTTGCTAATGTCGGGCATCTTGAACTTGTCGGGGAGAGCGGCCATTGTGCTCATGAGAATGGAGTACTGATAAAGGCTCGTGTCAGGATTTTTCCCCACGTTGAGGCCGTTGAAACGTTGATCTATGTAAGCCATAATTGAATCAACCATCTTGTGCACATTGTTCTCGGTGCTCGGTTCCCCCACTCTCTTGGTACGGGCACTAACATAAGGGCTTTGAAACAAACCCTTAGTCCATTCGAACTCTTCATTGTTCTCTTTGTCTTTACCACTCGAGAGCTTGGTGAGCTTCTCTTTCATTTTCTCCATCTCGGCCTCGTGGGCCTCTCTTTGGTTGTCGAGGTGAGATTGCCAAATATCATCTTTATTTTGGGCCTCCTTATTAAGAGTGGAGACTTGATCTTGGAGCACTTGGACCATAGCTGAAAGTTGCTCGAGAGACATGGTGTTGCTGCTGCCGGTCATGTTTGTTGTTGGAGCTGTTGGAGTAATCACTTCACGAACTAACCGATTCGCTAAATCCCGGTAGACTCTGTAAGTACCAATTGAACCTATATTGCAGAAGAGGCCCTTGTCAGTCTTGAGTAACACTTTCGGTCCATGAAGAGGCAACACACAGTGGGCACACGACTCAAACCACATAAGAAAAAGACCTTATTTTTTTTATATAAGTCGGAGGGACGGGGTCCCTTTTGAGTTTCTAAGGAAATAATGGAATCGTCACACTAGTATATAGACCTTCTCGCGGTCCCATATACTCATCGGATTCCATCACGCTTATGAATCCTACACATGTCGGGATTAAACTAAATAAATGTAGTAAAGCATACATGCGGGGACGGATTTTTTATTTTCGCCCATAATAACCACTTGGGGATGGAGTTTTATTTCGTTCATGATAACCACTTGGAATGTATGTTTTGAAGACATTAGTTTAGGGAAATCTCGGCACATGAAAACCAACTTAGTCACGGAGTGTTAGACCCTAACTAGAATTGTGTTGGCTTGTGCTCGGCTAATGAGAGGCTTAAGGTCACCCCCGGCATGTAGTCATGAACTACGCCACGGGTTGAGGTTTACCGCTTCGAAAGAGTCAAGGTCTGGTGGAGCTTGAAACTTCCTAGGACGGGCCTCAACGGGTTTGGGGTTATGAACTTGTACGACTCGATAGTGAGCAATTTATAGGAATTTGTGCACGTAGTGTGAGTCCAACATGTGAAAAACATTTTTTACTTTTTTTTATGAAAGAAAAGCAAGTAAGCACGTAATTACAACTCTCGAATAACCCGTGTGACCGATAAAAAAAACACAAAACAAAATAGTTTAAGAGGTCCAAATCAGTCCCTGATGCAGCAACTGTGCCCACACCCCATTCACTCTGCTCTGTTCTGAAGCTGTTCCTATTCTGGAAAACCACCCAGAAGCGCGCGCCTCTGGCCCGCGTTGTGAGATGCGCGCGCCTGGCGCAGAGTCTATGGGAGGCGCCCGCTTCTGGGCAAGCCTGTCAGATTGTCAGACTTTGGACTCAGAGGATTGCCCTAGTCCTGAATGTATATTGTAACCCCTGCAAAAATGATTAGTGTAGAAGAAAGAAGAAGAATAGGAATAACATTAAGAAGAGGGCGACTCTGATCCTTGATGTGGACCGCGCGCGCCTTAGGCCAATAAGGCCAGAGGCGCGCGCTTCCCCCATCAGGAATCAGAATGCCCAAAAAATGAAGTCTTTGATCAGAAACGCAAGTTTAACCCTCAAACGTCCCCATGGAAAAATGATGAAAAGTTGTCTAAACAAGTTTTAGAACGAAAGCCATCACTTGAACGCCTAGGGGCTAAACATCGTGACGAAGGCGACAACATCAACGACAAATCCAAGACATCAAGCGACAAAGAAAGGTGGAGCAACAACCATGGAGAAATCAAGTAATGTTTCAAAGGGGGATTAAAAAAAAAAAAAAAAAGCTCGCTAGGTTGAATCTTCAAAACAACCTAGGAAAAAGTTAGAGCACAAAAAAAAAAAAAAAAAAAAATAAATCCCCCCTCATTCAAAGAAGTTCACAACAAGATCAACATCATTACACCAACAAAGGACGAAGCTACATCGACAACCATCGCGGCGAATGGAGCATCCACAAGAACTACGGTGACCTGAGCCTCTACACTGGAGGAACGTAGGCAATCTTCGGGTCCGGTCTCATGCAAAAAAGAAGATATGTTTAGCCCTATTGCATTATGGTGATTGACCTTCATCTCGAACTTGTCAAGACATCTTTGTGCGAGTCATTTGCCAATGAATTAATCACCTCAAGATTGAACAACTTTCCTAGATTTGAAATCATTTCACGTTCCTTGTCGAGTCTAGGGGCTTCTTATCTTTCAGCTACGCTTCCAGTTTCTTGCAATCAAATTGGGGCTTTCTTTCTCTTCTCTCTTAATGGCTTACTTGCCTTCGTGAGTCATTCAATAAATAAAAATACATGTCAATACTAGGGGCTATATCCCTAGTCGAGTCAATGTCACTCATCATTAGTGACAAAAGGTCTCCACCGCAAAATCACATGCCTCTCATCCTCAGCTAGAGTTAATGCACACTTCCTCATTAATTGAGTAAAAATAAATAAAAATGATGAAGACGCAAAAGAGATGCCCGCTAGATTGAAAACCCGAAATGGCGGTCTAGGCAAAAAACAGGGTGTGTCATAAAAAAAATGAGAGAGTGAGAGAGAGAAGGGAAAGAGAAATGGAGATCCCCGACCTCTAAAGAAGACAACTACACAAGTTCTACATTGAATCTCCTCAGCAAGTCAATTCCCCGCCGAGTCAACTTGGGAATCGCAAAAGGCTCGACAAGATATGGCACAATCAGAGGTCGTTCTGGGTTATTGGCATAAGAGAGGTTGTTCTTGCAATATCTATTTTGGGTTCATGTGAAAGAGGCCCCATGGTAACCGAGATCCATCCGAGAATGAGACCATCATTAAGGGGTACGAGGTTGCACAAATAGTCCCCATTAAGTCAATTGGTTTGGGCAGCAATTGGTCGTTCTTCAAGCATGTGCCCCTACAGTATGTCAAAAGGCTTCCCGAGAATGGAGTATCTCTTTCCATGTCATCTTATGTTTGTTCCCCCACACGAGGACGAGTCTCTTGGTTTGCTCGACAAATGATAGCCCTAGGGGATATGTGACTCAAGAACGAGAGCTTCTTTTGCTACATTTGACAGTTAATGTGTCACACCCCAAAGACCGACATTGTACCGAACCTCGAGGAGCGACGAACGAAACCGAAATCAATTGATACTCGAAAATGAGACCTGAAATTTTTTCTTTTATAAAGAAACTGAAACGATACAATACAAAATTTCAAAGCGGGTACATCAGAGCAACTATCCTCTGACCAAAACCTCAAACTGGAACAACCTCAATAATTACATAATCTATAACTTTAATGACTTTACAAAAGTTTGCTTACACTAAAGCAAAAGCACATTATAATCAAAAGACTTAAGATCCACTCTTAACTTCACAAATGTACTGCAAAACCTTCACAATCTCAACTGCACTCCACCTGGAAGGGAAAGGGGTAACGAAAAGGGTGAGCACAAATTGCCCAGTAAGAGACTTGCCAACACAAATGTGTGTGGCACTGTATAAAAACCCAACCAAGAACAAATAGCAATAACTAACCCAACCACCCAATATATAAGTGAGGAGCGAAAGATTACAAATGAATCAAATTCCGAATCAAAGTTCCGAAGTCAAAGTCCATTACACTTGAGCTGTCCAAATGCCCAAAGTCAAAGTTGACTCTTCATCATAGTATCACTTGCGCAAATGATACTTTGACTAGGAGCCACAAATATAACAACCGGTGTTAAAGTCATCTCTTGTTGAGGAATTCAAATATCAAACACTCAATTTGTAATGGCAGAATAGCAAAAACGAATAACCGAATCCAAACGAGTTGATCTAATAAACGATCACGAATAACAAAGCAAACCAATACAATAATTCCGAAGCCAAATAATGAAAGGGTACTAGGTTGACAAGACCCTTACCTCAACTCCGAGCTAATCCAAAACAAAGTAATCAACTGAACTTAATCGTCTCAATCTAGCATATCAAAAACATAAATGGTACAAGAGTTAGTAATCATTAAAATACATTAAACTATTAGTAATTTATAACACGAAGTTACAAGAACATCAAAACACTATAATGTTACTTTGCAAAAATGATTATAAATATGCATTCTTAACTTTCATGAATGGAAAGCAATCTGAAAAACACTCAAATTAGATACAATATATAAATTATGCGAGTCTGATCATCTTTTGAATTCATCGACTGAGCACAACAAAGCATTGCTGTAAAAACTGACTTTCTGAAAATAACACAAACAATTTATTGATCTAAATGTCTTATATTTGGGAAGCTCTCCAAAAGTTATCCAATTTAGACTCAAAAATCACGTGATTCTGATTTAAAACGAAAAAGTTATGAGTTATTATAGTTTAACGAGTTTTCTTAAGGCACAGGGGCTAAAGATTAAACATTCAGCGTAACAGGGACCTAACTAGAATTGTAATAAACTCAGGGACTAAAATTGAATTTTCATGAACGGATGGATCAAACAGAAATCTATCTTATATCAGGGACTGGAATGAAAACATCACAAACCCAAAAACTAAACTGGAAACACTCAAAATCCAGGAACCAATTTAAACTCTTTCAAACTCAAGGATCAAAATGGAATTTCTAAAAACAGGGACCTGATTGCAATTCTCAGAAATTACCTTCTTCTACATGCTTAGCAAGTCTAGCCTCTGTTTTAATTTTTTTCAACTAACATGATATATTTTGAGACTTAAGATTTATAATCTTAAATGTAAAACCCCATTTACCGAATTAAAATCATTTCCATATTCTCAGTACTAACTAAGAGCAACGAATGTCTAATAACACCAATTAGAAAATATAAAATGCAATTTAGAATGATCATGACAAAATAATACTAATGATGCAGTTCTATTAATACAATATTATCATTTAAAATGCTATTAGTAATTATAATATCAACTGGGACAATAGGACAACAATAATACTTGCTTTAAAATTCTTTTAGCACAATTACCATACTAAATAGAATAAAATTAATAATACTAATTATGCTTGCTACTTCAACTATCAGTAATAAAATTAATCAAGCTATAGTAAATTAAATACATAGCATATACCATATAAGAACTCGCACCAAAACAGATTTTGATAGTTTATTTTTTTTTTCCTCAATTTCTCTTTCCTCCTCGTATAAGCTATCTCCTTTCTCCATATTTTCCCTGTTCTAATTTCTCTCTGAATGATACTACTTCTTCTAGAGTATAAAAATTTAAAGATTGAAAGGAGAGCTGACTCATACATGGAAATGAAAACGAGCACAATCTAATACCACCTCATCCTTGGACACGTGCAAAGGAAAGTTTGCAGTCAATATACATTTGTTTCATCATTGAAGGGACCGCCCAATTCTATCTACTTCTCCTTCCTTACATTTTATTTTTCATATATTTTAATTGCCAAAAATAAACATGACCATCACGAATATATGGCTATACTACTCCCTCCATCCCAAAATAAGTTGCACTAAGTAATAAATTATTATATTGAGTTATATTTAAAAAGTTACACTTTCTAACTCAAAATAAATTGTACTAATCATTAAGTTATTGTATTTAAAATAATAACATAATTCATAAATGCAAATTCAAATTAACAACTAATGCACACATATAATATTGTCAAGTATATACATGCAATATAGACCGACTAACTGGGGTGTCACATAATGAGCCCTAGGGGCTACGCTCAAGAAAGATGTGTGAGACTATCCTCAAAAGTCTCTCTAGAGGAATGTCGAAAAGCCTTCATGTCATGTGTGCTCGTGCCTGCTCCCCAATCAATGATAGGATTTTCTTGCTCTACTTGCAATCAATGGTGGCACTCTAGGGACTACACTCGAGTTTGAAAGGCTCCCTCAGCAAGAAGTAATTCACTTCACCTTCCCCAACGGTGGCCCTAGCAAAGTCATATGCAAATTGGAAGCTTCCTCAATTAGTTTGAAACCGAAGGTCTCAGGGGGCTTCATAATCTACAATCTTTTGGGCTACGGCATTACACTAATCCAAGCAAAGGGCAATATTGGGGCTTCGCAATTGACAATCTTTTTGGGGGATGATACCCGAGCAATGCAATTTGGAAGTAGTCTTATGGCTTCATGAAAGCGATCAAACTTCAAGGGTCTCTTTGTACTTCACGTCAAAGGTCTTCTGGTTTGAAAGGAGGGCTCCGATGTTATGAATGAATTTGATGATTCTTATGTTGTGACTTACGACGATGTTATGAAGAAAGTCTTAGAGAAAAGGAAAAAGATTCAATATGCTAAACTCTATCAAAACAGGGTTATAGCGGGAAATGTCATGGCCAATCCCAATGTTTCAATAATTCAGCACCCCCTCCTCCAAGATCAAAAGCAAAAAGTGTGGCTCTTGCGCCTCAATCACTAGTTGCATCCGAAGATCCGTCTTTAGTTCAACTCAAGAAGACTCAAGCAA
This sequence comes from Campanula takesimana, assembly GCA_026119855.1. Lineage (NCBI taxonomy): Eukaryota > Viridiplantae > Streptophyta > Magnoliopsida > Asterales > Campanulaceae > Campanula > Campanula takesimana. Next base: position 2,513,674 of record JAOWBW010000037.1, read on the forward strand.
GCATACCCATTTGGGGACCTTATCACACCAAGACCTTATCATCCGCGACCTCGACGACACCACAAGACACTGTAGATACCCCGGGAAACCACGGCTTGGCTAGAGCGGTGAATTATCCTAGGATGTCTAACTTGTTTTAATTTGTAGAGTCGCCACCTATGTTATTGAGGAAACATAAGAAAAACCTAAAGAAATAGCCTATTTTAATATTACGAAACTAGAGATTCGGGAAGAGAAGGGTTCAGGGGTTAGGTGACGGAGTGGGAAGTACTTAAACACCCACTCCGCCCCGCTTACGCGGGTCTTGCTACTTTTGGTGTTCTAATGCTAAATGTCATTCAATTAATTAAATAGAGCTAACAATTATAATGGAAAGAAAAGGGAAAAATAAAAGAGAAGTAAAAGAGAATTATTTTATTTATTGATTTATGCTAAAGATTACATTAAAAGGAGAATTGCACTAATTTATGCTAACAATTACATTAAGAAAAGAGTGGTAAACTAAAGTAGTTTAGAATGTTGGAATGTAACCTTGACCAAACTTCAATAGTGAAGTGGCCTTTTGGTTGTATTCCTTTTTATGGAGATTGCATACAATGACTAGACAAATAAAATAAGAAGAAGAAAAGGTGAAGTTGTACCTTAAGAAGGAGGACTTTAAACCTTGACTTGAAGATGGTATTGTGTTAGAGAAATTATTGTGTAGAGATTTGTGTAGAGTTTTGTTGTGTAAAACTCTTGTTGGGAGAATTTGTGTAGGGAAAATGATATAGAATTTGTGTAGAGAGAAAGTTCAAGGTCCCCTTTCTAAGGTAAAAAGAAGAAGTATTTATAGGTGAAAAAGTGAGGAAAAAATGGTCTTTCAACCAATAGGAAAATAGGAAGAGATTAAATAATAAAGAGAAAATCAAATAATAAATAAAAGAAATCAAATAAAATAAAATAAAGATCAAATATTTTGTTTAAGAAAAATGCTAGAATATGGGATTTGGGAGTTACAAAATAAAATAGGATGAACTTGGAGGTAAAAGAGGTCTTTGTGAACTAGAAAAGAAGGGAAAAACACTGGGATCCGTAACTGCCAAGATGGGAGGCGCGCGAGTCCCTCTTTTGGGGCGAGACGCGCACGCGGCCCATTGACAGTGTCGGAGGCGCCCGCGGCTGAAAAGGACAGAATGACAGAAATGACTCTAAAGTTAATTTTGTTATGCAGTTTAGTCCAAAACTAACAGAATCAGTTAGGAACTTAACAGAAGTAACAGAAATTAACAAAAAAAAGTTAAATAAAAAATATAAGTATGAGAGAGGCAATCGGGGTGAGAGGTCCAAGGCGGGGTGTCTACAGAGCCCCTCGGCGACGTGGATTGCAAAGCGAAACGCGTCGACGAAAGTAAAACAACCGCCGAGGACATCGACAAAAGAAAATAAAGACTCGGTAAAAAGCAGGAACTATTGAAATTGCGAGGGATAGAGATGCACTCCCTGTGTGAGCGACTTTTGCTGATAGAAGGGGTGCGGTAATAGAAATCGGCCCACCGTGGCCAATGTTTAGAGTCCGTATAGGGGACTTGTGAGATCCGAGAATCCGTCTGCTGATACAAAAGAGTACGGTGATAGAAATTGGCCCACCGTGGCCAATGTTTAGAGTCCATATATGGGACTAGCGAGATCCGAGAATCCGTCTGCTGATTTAGAGTCCGTATAGGGGACTAGCAAGATCTGAGAATCCGTCTTTGCTGATTTAGAGTCCATATAGGGGACTAGGGGATCCGAGAATCCGTCTGCTGATGTAGAGTCCGTATAGGGCACTAGCGGGATCCGAGAATCCGTCTGCTGATTAAAGTCCGTATAGAGGACTGGCGGGATCCGAGAATCCGTCTGATGATTTAGAGTCCGTACAGGGGACTAGAGATGAATGTGAATTTGTTGAATAGACTTTGCTGATAAAGAGGTGGTGATTCCGGTGGTTCACCGCAGACCAAATTGTTGTTTTGAAGCTGTGTGCTACTTGGAGTTGCAGTTGACTTTCGTGTGGTGCGGGCACAGTTGACTGCAGACCACTTTCTGCTGGGGATAAAATGCCTGAATTGCCCATGCTGTTGACTTTGTGTTGGTACCTGTTATGTGTGTTCTTGGTAGGTATACGTGCTTGTACGGTGAAATGTATGATTGATGTGAAGTATAAATTGTGAGAGAAAATATGCTTGTAGTGTGAAATGTGATTTGAAAAGCAGAGATTGCTTGAGAGAGAGATTTTGCAGAGATGGAGAAATTGTTTTTGTATGTGATGTGACTTGAAAGGAGCTTTGATGAATGATGTTCATACCTTCACTTACCATGGCCGCTTGATTTGGGATGGATTTCTGATGCTGTGGCTTTGATGAAGGATGTCGACACTTTTGATGAAGATGAGTCACTTGTACTTTGATGGAGTGTCGGTGAGATGACATTTTGGATGATGGGTTGGTCGTGCCAAAAGGATGCCTATGTATCCCGTTAAGAGAATCAGACCAGCGTAGTTCAAGGATGATGGAGAACGCTGGGGGAGAAGCTAGGAGCAAAGCAAAATGAAACACATACTTTTTATACAAGTAAGAAAAAGAAAAATAAAAATAAAAATAAAAAACTTTTTGTCATTTTTTTTAGTTCGTGGGTGAACCATTTTAACCATTGTGTGTTTGTAAAGCCAACCCAAGATCAAATCATGTTCGGTCGAAGTCCGGATTGCCTTGTTGAATTATGTCGGTGTTGCCATTGTGCCCAACGAAGATTGATGTCTAGCCCCAGGAGATTTGCCGATTGTGGGGCTCCAATAGACTTTTGATGTCTAGATAACAAGGGGTTGCTGATTGTGAAGCCCCTAGAATGCTCTTGATGCCAAACTTTGAGTGACTTGCGTAGCCCTAAGATAAATCAGCTTTTGGCCCATTTGAATAAATTGTCTTTTGTCGATGTGAGCAAGCCCCAAGCTTCGAGAGATTGTTAAGCCCCAAATGTCATGTACTTGTTGTTTGCGAGCTTCAAGACAGTGGAATGTGAAGACCTTTTCGATGTAAAGCCCCAAATCATCTTAGCATTATATTGAGAGCGGATGATGGAGATCTCCTTTTTACTCTTACTGGGGGGATGAATGGACTCATTGTGGTCGGTACCCAAATGGTGGAGGGCTTATGTCAAAAGATGCAGTAATGCCTTGTGGTGCCGTCGAGATCGCGGACGGTAAGGTCTTGGTGTGATAAGGTCCCAAATGGATATGCTTGCTTGAGTCTTCTTGTGTTGAACTAATAACGGATCTTCGGATGCAACTCGTGCGGATGCAACTTGTGCTTTTGATCTCAAAGAAGGGGATGCTGAATTGCAGAAACATTGGGATTGGCCATGGTATTTCCCGCTATAACCCTGTTTTGATAGAGTTTAGCATATTGAATCTTTTTCATTTTCTCTAAGACTTTCTTCATAACCTCGTCGTAAGTCATAACATAAGAATCATCAAATTCATTCATAACATCGGAGCCCTCCTTTCAAACCAGAAGACCTTTGACATGAAGTACTGAGAGACCCTTGAAGCTTGATCGCTTCCATGAAGCCATAAGACTACTCCCAAATCGCGTTGCTCGGGTATCATTCCCAAAAAGATTGTCAATTGTGAATCCCCAATATTGCCCTTTGCTCGGATTACTGTAATGCCGTAGCCCAAAAGATTGTAGATTGCGAAGCCCCTTGAGACCTTGAGGATGCTTCCAAATGACAAGGAGGCTTTTTGACATTCCTCTTGAGAGACTTTGAGGGTAGTCTCACACATCTTTCTAGAGCATAGCCCCTAGGGTTCATTAACTGTCGAGAGTAGCAAAAGAAGCTCTCGTTATTGAGTCACATAGCCTCGAGGGCGTCATCATCTATCGAGAAAGAGACTCGTCCTCGCGTGGGGGAACAAATATAAGAGGACATGGCAAGAGCTACTCCATTTCTCGGGAAGACTTTCGACATACTGTAGGGGCATATGCTTGGAGAAGCTTGAAAATTGAGTCACACGTTGTTGCCATTTGCTGCCCAAACCAATTGACTCACTGGGGACTATTTGTTCAACCTCGTACCCCATATCAATCATGAGCTCATTCTCGGACGGGCCTTCTTTCACATGAGCCCAAAAATGCACATTGCAAGAACAATCTCTCTTATGCCAATAACACAAGACAACCTTTGATTGTGCCGTATCTTGTCGAGCCTTTTGAAATTCTGAAGTTGACTCGGTGGTGAATTGACTTGCTGAGGAGATTTAATTTCTCTTTCCCTTCTCTCTCTCACTCTCTCTTTTTTTTTTATGACGCACCCTGTTTTTTACATGGACCGCCCTTTCGGGTTTTCAATCTAGCATGCATCTCTTTTGCGTCTTCATTTTTTTTTTTTTTTGAATCAATTAATGAGGAAGTGTGCATTGACTCTAGCTGAGGATGAGAGACATGTGATTTTGCGGTGGAGACCTTTTTGTCACTAATGATGAGTGACATTGACTTGACTAGAGAAGTGGTCCCTAGTTTTGACATGTATTTTTATTGAATGACTCACGAAGGCAAGTAAGTCATTAAGAGAGAAGAGAAAGAAAGCCCCAATTTGATTGCAAGAAACTGGGAGTGTCGCTGAAAGATAAGAAGCTCCTAGACTCGATAAGGAACGTAAAATAATTTCAATTCTAAGAAAGTCGTTCAATCTTGTGGTGATTAATTCATCGGCAAATGACTCGTACAAAGATGTCTTGAAAAATTCGAGATGAAGGACAATCACCATAACGCATTAGGGCTAAACATATCTTCTTTCTTGCATGAGACCGGACCCGCAGGTTGCCTACGTTCCTCCAGTGTAGAGGCTCAGGTCACCGTAGTTCTTGTGGATGCTCCTTTCGCCGTGATGATTGTTGATTTTGCTTCGTCCTTCGTTGGAGAATTATGATGATGATCTTGATGTGAACTTCTTTGAATGAGGGGGATTTTTTTTTATTTTATTATTTTTTTTTTATGCTCTAACTTTTGCCTAGGTTGTTTTGAAGAGTCAACCTAGCGAGCTTTTTTTTATTTTTTAATCCCCCTTTGAAAACTTTGCTTGATGTTGCTCCACCTTGTTTTGCTTCTTGGCTTTGTCGTTGATGTTGTCGCCTTTGTCACGATGTTTAGCCCCTAGGCGTTCAAGTGATGGCCTTTGTTCCAAAACATGCTTAGACATCTTTTCATCATTTTGCCAAGAATTAAATTGAACAACTTGGAAGAGTGTATGAGGATAAGAACGACTTTTTATTTGATAATTGGCTCAAAATTTAGCATTGACGAGAAGGAAGAAAACTTAATTCACACAAAAGAGGACTTTTGACTCTTTTTTTTTTTTTTTAATTCCTACTACTAGGTAGAGAAAGAGAAACGGAGATTGTTGTCGTCGTCTTTTCCGTTGTAGTCTCCTTGTGGCATGATCTCTTGTTGAAGCCCCATTTCAAATCTTAGCCTCTTCCTTGATGAGTTTCTCTTCACCCAAGGTAAATTCACCATTGTCGATCAAATCTCTGATGATGTTTCGGAGAAGGAAGCATTCCTCGGTAAGATGGCCACTGTGTTGATGATAGCCACAATATTTATGATTGGCATGGTTGGGACGCATTGTCTTGGGTTTGTACCCTTCTAAAGGCTTGATCTTTCCACTTGCCACCAAAGTTTCAAATGCTTCGCCTTGGGTTACTCCTAGGAGAGGAGTGAAAACTCGGTTGTCGGCGGTACTTTTGTGGCTTTTGAGGGACGGGCCACTTGAGCATGTTTTACCGTTGACCTTTGCCTTGTTGTCGGTGAACTCTTGCAGGCATGCTTTGATTTCGGAAACCTCTTCCTCGTGAATTCTCCTCTCGAGATCAAAACGGGCTTGCCACAAATCGTCTTTGCATCGGGCATCCTCGACAAGCCTATCCATTTATTCCCCCATGGCTCTTATTATGTTGTAAAGCCTTTCGTTGGACACGAAAATGTTCTCACCCTTGATGTTGTTGCCGTTGGAAGACATTGGACCTATTGAGAGAGCACGGTTGATCTTAGATTGGCCCACAAACACTTTTTGAATAAAATAATTTCACCCACAAACAAGAAAAAGACTCAACCACATAAGAAAATGACTCTTTTATTTATTTACAAAAGTCGGAAAGACGTAGTCCTTTTTGGGGTTTCTAGAAAAATAGTGGAATCGTCACACTAGTATATAGACCTTCTCGCGGTCCCATATACTCATCGGATTCCACCACGCTTGTGAATCCTACATGTGTCAGGATTAAACTAAATTAATGCAGTAAAGCATACATGCGGGGACAGATTTTTTATTTTCATCCATAATATCCACTTGGGGACGGAGTTTTATTTCATCCATGATAACCACTTGTTTCTCTTGGAAACGGCATGCATGTTTTGAAGACATTAGTTTAGGGAAATCTCGACACATGAAAAACCGACTTAGTCACGGAGTGTTAGACCCTAACTAGAATTGTGTTGGCTTGTGATTGGCTAATGAGAGGCTTAAGGTCACCCCCGGCATGTAGTCGTGAACTACGTCACGGGTTGAGGTTTACAGCTTCGAGAGAGTCAAGGTCGGGTGGAGCTTGAAACTCTCTAGGACGGGCCTCGACGGGTTTGGGGTTGGACTTGTGCGACTCGATTGTGAGCAATTCATAGGAATATATGCATGTAGTGTGAAGTCAAGCCAAGTGACAAAATATTTTTTTTCAAAGAAAGAAAAGAAAAACAAATAAGCACATAATTACAACTTTCGAATCACCCGTGTGACCGATAAAATAAACAGAAAATAAAAATTGTTCTGTGCAGGCCCGGTGCCCACACACTGTCATTCTGTGCATTCTGTTCACTGTTCTGTTTCTGTTTCTGGAAAATGGCCCAGAAGCGCGCGCTTTGGGCTGTGAGAGTGGGAGGCGCGCGCCTCCGAGCGAGAGAGGACGAGGCGCCCGATTCTGGGCAGTACCTGCAAATCAGTGGGTTCAAGGGATTGCCTTGACCCTAAATAAAAATTATTTCCCCTGCAGACATTGTTAGCACAGAAACATGGAATTGAAGGACATGGATGAGAGGCGGGCGATTCTGGTAATTGGGGTCGGACGCGCGCGCTTTAGGCCAAGATGGCCAGAGGCGCGCGCTTCCAACCCTTTTTACCAGAATGCCCAGAAAACAGAAATAAGAACACCATAAGTAAGAAACGCAAGTTTAACCCTCTAAATCTTCCCCAGCAGAGTCGCCACTGTAGATACCCCGGGAAACCACGGCTTGGCTAGAGCGGTGAATTATCCTAGGATGTCTAACTTGTTTTAATTTGTAGAGTCGCCACCTATGTTATTGAGGAAATATACGAAAAACCTAAAGAAATGGTCTATTTTAATATTACGAAACTAGAGATTCGGGAAGAGAAGGGTTCGGGGGTTAGGTGACGGAGTGGGAAGTACTTAAACACCCACTCCGCCCCGCTTACGCGGGTCTTGCTACTTTTGGTGTTCTAATGCTAAGTGTCCTTCAATTAGTTAAATAGTGCTAACAATTATAACGGAAAGAAAAGGGGAAAATAAAAGAGAAGTAAAAGAGAATTGTTTTATTTATTGATTTATGCTAAAGATTACATTAAAAGGAGAATTGCACTAATTTATGCTAACAATTACATTAAGAAAAGAGTGGTAAACTAAAGTAGTTTAGAATGTTGGAATGTAACCTTGACCAAATTTTAATAGTGAAGTGGCCTTTTGGTTGTATTCATTTTTATGGAGATTGCATACAATGACTAGACAATAAAATAAGAAGAAGAAAAGGTTGAAGTTGTACCTTAAGAAAGAGGACTTTAAACCTTGACTTGAAGATGGTATTGTTGTAGAGAAATTATTGTGTAGAGATTTGTGTAGAGTTTTGTTGTGTAAAACTCTTATTGGGAGAATTTGTGTAGGGAAAATGATATAGAATTTGTGTAGAGAGAAAGTTCAAGGTCCCGTTTCTAACGTAAAAAGAAGAAGTATTTATAGGTGAAAATGAGAGGAAAAAATGGTCTTTCAACCAATAGGAAAATAGGAATAGATTAAATAATAAAGAGAAAATCAAATAATAAATAAAAGAAATCAATTAAAATAAAATAAAGATCAAAATATTTTGTTTTAAGGAAAATGCTAGAATATGGGATTTGGGAGTTACAAAATAAAAGAGGATGAACTTGGAGGTAAAAGAGGTCGTTGTGAACTAGAAAAAGGAGGGAAAAACACTGGGATCCGTAACTGCCAAGATGGGAGGCGCGCGAGTCCCTCTTTTGGGGCGAGACGCGTGCGCGGCCCATTGACAGTGTCAGAGTCTCCCGCGGCTGAAAAGGACAGAATGACAGAAATGACTCTAAAGTTAATTATGTTATGCAGTTTAGTCCAAAACTAATGGAATCAGTTAGGAACTTAACCGAAGTAACAGAAATTAACAAAAATAAGTTAAATAAAAATACTATGTATGCAATCGGGGTGAGAGGTCCAAGGCGGGGTGTCTACAGACGCTACTGCATCTTTTAAACTTTCCGCCATTTGGATACCGATAACAATAAGGCTATTCATCTCCTCAGTTAGAGTAACAAGGAGATCTCTACCCGACGGTGCATCCGCTCTCAATACCGTGCCGATCCCAAGATAATTTGGGGCTTTACATCGAAAGGTCTTCACATTCCACCATCTCCAAGCCCGCAAACAATAAGTACATGACATTTGGGGCTTAGCAATCTTCGAAGCTTGGTATCAATAATCTCCTCTTGAGGCTTGCTCACGTCAACGAAAGGCGATTTATCTGAATGGGATAAGAGCTGATTTATCTTGGGGCTATGCAAGTCACTCAAAGTTTGGCATCGAAAGACATTCTAAGGGCTTTAGAATCAACAACCCCTAGTATCTCGGCATCAAAAGTCTTTTGAGGCCCCATAATTGACAAGTCTCTTGGGGCTAGACATCAATCTTCGTTGGGCACAACAACGACAACAGAATTCAAGCGAGGGAATCCGGATTTCGACCGAACATGACTTGATCTTGGGTTGGCTTTACAAACACACAATGGTTAAAATGGTTCACCCACGAACTAAAAAAAAATGACAAAAAGATTTTATTTTCCTTTTTCTTCTTGTCTCCTTACTTGCGTAAAAGTATTTTCTCCTAGCGTCTTCCCCAGCATTCTCCATCATCCTTGAACTACGCTGGTCTGATTCTCTTCAAGGGATATGTAGGCAGCCTTTGGCACGACCAACCCATCATTAAGAATGTCATCTCATCAACATTCCATCGAAAGCAAGAGCAGTTCATCATATTCATCAAAGCCACGACATCTCCATCCCGAATCAAGCGACCATGGTAAGTAAAGGTATGGACATCATTCATTAATACTTTCCTTAAAAATCACACAGCACACAAAAGCAATTTCTCCATTCTCGAAAAATCTCTCTCAAGCAATCTCTGCTTCCCAAATCACATCACACCACAATCACAATTTTCTCTCAATTTCTATTTCACATCTCACACAAGCACATATATCTGCAAAAGCATATATATATAACAGGTACAAGCATTCGACAAATGGATTCACAAACGGATTCAGCAATGGGGGTTCACAAACGGACTCAGCCATCGGATTCACAAACGAATTCGACCAATGGATTCACAAACGGATTCAGCAAAGGCTTCACAAACGGACTCAGCCATCGGATTCACAAATGGATTCGACCAATGGATTCACAAACGGATTCAACAAAGGGTTCAGAAATGGACTAAGCCATTGTATTCACAAACGGATTCGACAAAATGGATTCACAAACGGGTTCAGCAAAGGGTTCACAAACGGACTCAGCCATCGGATTCACAAACGGATTCGACCAAGGGACTCACAAACGGGGTTCAGCAAATGGATTCACTAACGGATTCAGCCAACGGGTTCATAAACGGACTCGTCCATCAGATTCACAAAAGTATTAGACCAAGGGACTCACAAACGGGTTCAGCAAATGGATTCACTAATGGATTCAGCCAACGGGTTCACAAACGGACTCGTCCATCGGATTCACAAACGGATTCGACCAAGAGGCTCACAAACAGGTTCAGCAAATGGATTCACCAACGGATTCATCAAGCGGATTCACTAACAGATTCGTCAATAGGGTTCACAAACGGACTCATACAATGGATTCACCAACGGATTCATCAAGCGGATTCACTAACGGATTCAGCCTGCAGATTTACAAACGGATCATGACACCTCCTCTATCAACAAAAGTCGCTCACACAGGGAGCGCAACCCTATCTCTCACAATTTCAAATTCCTGCTTTCATTAAGTCTTTGCTTTCTCTTTTTATTTTCTTTTGTCGATGTCCTCGCCGGTTGTTTTACTTTCGTCGACGCGTTTTGCTTTGCAATCCACGTCACCGAGGGGCTCTGTAGATACCCCGCCTTTGACCTCTCATGTCCCTATTGCATACACATTCTCTGTCTTCTTCTTTTCTGTTAAGTTTTGTACATTTCATTACGTTATGTTCTTGACTTATTCCGTTAGTCTTGGATTTGACTAAGTGACAAAGTCAACCTTGAGTCTTTGTTTACTTTGTGAGAGGCGTGCACCTCCCATAGGGGGTGGGACGTGCGCGCTCCCCACCTCCAGAATCTCAGATTTTGCCAAATTTCCCTCTTCTGATTTGTAACCCCCAAGGCCATTATGCCTTAGCTTGATCCGGTGAGAGGCCATATTTGTGACCACAAACACTCTTCCTACACCTATAAATACCTCTTCATTCCATCATGGAAAGAGAGGAAGGATTTTAACTCAAGAATACTCTAAAAAACACAAAAGTTCATTTTTAAAGGGTGGTTACTATAGACAATTTTGGTTCTTACCCATTCAAGCACAAGGGACAAATGCCCACTTTCTTCTTCTAAAGTCTTAATTTTATAACTTCTCTTTGTCAAGACTCTTTATTTTCTTTCTTCATCTTTCATCTCTTCTAATGTGTATGCAATCTCCATAAAAAAAGGAACATAACCCAAAAGGCCACTTCACTATTGAAGTTTGGTCAAGGTTATATTCCAACATTCAAAACTCCATTTTAATTTATCATTCATTTCTTAATGTAATTTTTTGATATGTAATCATTAGCATAAATTTATAAATAAAACAATTCTATTTTATTTCCCCTTTTCTTTACATTATAATTGTTAGCACTATTCAATAAAAGGACTTTTTATATTAGAACACCTTTAGTAGCAAGACCCGCGTAAGCGGTGCGGAGTGGGTGTTTAAGTACTTCCCACTCCGTCATCTAACCCCCGAACCCTTCTCTTCCCGAATCTCTAGTTATGTATATAAATTTAGGCTATTTCTTTAGGGTTTTTTTATGTTCTTCTAAAACATAGGTGGCGACTCTACAAATTAAAAAAAGTTAGACATCCTAGGATCCTTCCACCGCTCTAGCCAAGTAGTGGGTTTTTCTGGGGTATCTACAGGAGTAAAATTAATCTTGAAGAGGTTCGAGAACCCACAAATAATATAGAACCGATCGTTGGATCTGAACAAGTTTCACAAGGAGTTGAGGAATGCATTCAGAATACACAAGTTCCTCGCAGAACTGGTGGGGTGCGATCCGAACCTGAGAGATATGGATTTTTCATGACGTATAGAAATGAAGAAGAAATCATTGATACTGATGAAACTACTTCCTATAAAGAAGCGATGGCCGCTCATGATTCAGATAAATGGCTTGGAGCCATGGAATCCGAAATCAAATCCATGTATAATAATCAAGTTTGAAAATTGATAGATGCACCCGAAGGTGTAAAAACCATAAGATGCAAATGGGTTTTCAAAAGGAAAACTGACATCACTACAACAAAAATGGCTTTTCCCGACGCTTATTTATCGGCACTTTCATATGTGCCGCTAATTCCCGGCACTTTTTCAAAAGTACCGCTAATTTCTGGAACTTTTTCATAAGTGCCGCTAATTCCCGGCACTTTCTAACAAATGCCGCTAAATTTCCGGCACTTTATAAAAAAGTGTCGGGAATTAGCGGCACTTATGAAAAAGTGACGGGAATTAGCGGCACTTTTGAAAAAGTGCCGGTAATTTCTAGAACTTTTTATAAGTGCTGCTAATTTCCGACACTTTTTTATAAAGTACCGCTAAAAACAAGATGTTTGTTTTAAAATTTTTATGTAATTTTTAAATTTAATCATATTTTTCATGTAATTTTGCTTTAATTTGTTACTTATATTAGATTTTTATGGACTACAATAATAGAAATGCCCTAATATAAGTTTTTGGTTTGTAACAAATAATTGTATGTGAAAATTTATAACAAAAAATGATTTAGCCTAGCGGTAGAAGGTGTACTTCGTATGCAAGAGGTCGTGGGTTCGAATCCGGGTAAATTCAACAATATTTTTATTTAAAATACGGAACTTTAAAAAGTGCCGGAAATTAGCGGCACTTCTGAAAAGTGCCGGAAAATTCTGGCACTTCTGAAAAGTGCCGGTAAATATTGCCAACACCACTTTTTCCGGCACTTAAAAAAGTGCCGGAAATAGATTTTCCGGCACTTTTTTTTACATTTCTGGCACTTTTTAAAATGCCGCTAAAAGTCATTTTTTGTTGTAGTGCATGGATGGAAATGTGCATACTTATAAAGCTAGACTTGTAGCGAAAGGCAATAGGCAGATTCATGGTGTTGACTATGATGAATATATGCAGAGTACCAACTGAAGATAAAATTGCTGACCCATTGACAAAGGGTCTTCCACAATCGAAGCATGATGGTCATGTTAGGTCTATGGGTATTCGATACATTAATTAGGCTCAGTGCAAGTGGGAGATTATTGGTGTGTATGCCCTAGGCACGTTGTTTGAACGATTAATGTTGTCGTTTGATATTGAATGTTAGATTATTATATCTTTTGCATGTTTATTATAATAATCTCTGTCCCTAGTAATTATGATTAATTACTAGTATAAATTTAATGGATAATCATATGATGGTTATGTGTATGCGATACAATTAGACATATGGGTATTTGTTGGAGAACAAATACTGGACTGACCCCTTATGAGATTTATGTCATGGTCAAATGTCATAATTAAATCTCATATAGTTATATCATTAGACTCCTTAGACATGAGATTATTACATTCTTCCACATGATGAACATTATGTTGACACATTCTAACGTTAGCCTTAACCGGGTAGCAATAAGGAATGTGATTGGCATAATCGGAATCATGTAGGGAAGAGTAATAAGTCAAGAATGGATTTGTCCCTCTTACGAGAGAGATGTCAAGCTTTGGCCACTCGATGAATAAGTGTTGATGAAAATGCATGGCCATGCTCAATTGAATTGATTAGATCAATGTCACTTGAATTAATAAACATATTCGTGATCGAGAAAAGTATTGGACATTGTAAGTTGACCTAAAATCATGACTTACGTTCAATAACATCGTGGACAAAGGGATTGTGATATGTTCTATAAAGGATATACGAACTTTGAAAAAAGTTATATTAATTGGTAGTCATGATGGCTTGCTAGAGTACGCTCATGATTTATGAGAACAAATGTTTTAGACTCACTGCCAACTTAATATAATCCTATTGGGTCACACACAAAGAACGAATTGGAAAAGACTTGAAAAAATTGATCCGGGTCAGACATTGCCACGTGGCCACTTCCGCCTGTGGACTGATTTTCTAGGTTTTATTTTCTTGCACGAAAAACAAAACCTACCAAAATTAGGCCACTACTCACTATATAAAAAGGGGCATTCGGGTTTGAAAAAGCTATACCTTGATTTTAGAAATCAAAATCCTTTGTTTGAGAAACAATAACATATAGTGAGATAGGGTTATTAGTTTTATGATTTGAAATCATCAAAACTCAATAATCTTATGAGGCAAAATAATTCCAAGAAAGAAATTATTTCTTCAAGGTTTCAAGTCAAGATCTAGCAATCTATCAAGAAGTATTCTTGAGTCCGTTCGAAGTGTGGATACCGGTAGAGGGCATTGATCTCAATTCCTTTCAAGTTCGTGTTCCTGTAATCGTAGTACGAAGAACGCGAAGAAAGCAAGCAAGAAGATTCAAAGGTCCAAGCTTGAATATTCTAGTATTCGAAAATAAAATTAAAGCATCATCACGGTTAGTATTCTAAATTCAACTCTATATTAACTTAATCATCTTGAATGGATCTAGGCTTTTAGGTTTATTCCACTGCGCATGATTGTGCAAAACCCAACACCCGAGGCACTTGCGTCCTGATATACCGTCCTCGTTACCACTTTCGAATCCTACGATCCTGAGGTACTAGCATCTCAATATCCCGTAGGTTTCGCATACTTTCTTGATTCACGCGCCCCATAAGATTTTTTTCTTCATATACCGTGCGTCTCACTTTCTTTAGACATAAGATTTTAGTGTCTCTAGACATGATTATAGCATTTATTGTTGGGTTTCGTAGTAACATGCGCAGCGGAAAATAGCATTTAAAATTTTATAAAACCCAAAGCCCATAGATCCATTCATATGATTGAATCAAATACTTGTAATATGAATACTAAAAAACTAACCCTTGATGGCTTTGAATTTGGTCTTTGATCTTGGTGGAGAAATTGAAGCTTTAATCACGAACAAGTAAGAACACGAACTTTGAAGATGATAAGCTTCACCCTCTAGCGGTATCCACACCTTGAACGAATATCAAGAACACTTGATCTTGGTTGCTAGACCAAAATTGTGAAACACGTTTTCACAATCAATATGAACTATATGGAGTTTTATTTGTGTAATATTTTGTTCTTCAATCTAGGATATCTTAGAACAAAATAAAACTCTCTCAAACCCTTTGGAGACTTGCACAAAATCTTGGTATGATTCTGGCCCGAATTTGGCTGTTTATATACAAGTTAGACCTATTCCAAATAGGAAACTTGTGTCAAAACCCGTCCAAAATTCCTTTCCAAATCAAATTAGGAAACCAGTCCCGACATGGTGTGCAGTCGCCCAAAACCACTTGTGCGGCCGCACATCTATCTGGAAGGTTTCTGGTACTTTCTGAGCCAATCTGTGCGGCCGCCCAAGCCCTTTTGTGCGGTCGCAAACCTTCCCCAGATTTCCCTAATTTCCAAATTCCTCCAAAGTCCTTCGGTTCAATATTCCAATATAGTCCTTATTTAAGATTCGTTCTATTGTGTGTGACCCTCTAGGATTACACTAAGTTGGCAATGGGTTCAAACATGAAACCATAAGATATGATTAGGTTCTAGCAAACCGTCATACCTACCCAAATAGTATAACTAGATACAAGTTCGCATTCCTTTAGAACATGTCACAATCCCTTTGTCCACGATCTCATTGAACACAAGTCATGGTCAAACGGTCAACTTGTCTTTTTTCGATACTTTCTCGATTCCGAATATGTTGATAATCCAAATGACATTGATCTAATCAATTCATTTGAGTCCGGCCGAACATTTTCATCAACATCATTCCTACGAGAGGCCTAAGCTTGAGATCTTTCCGAAGAGGGACAAATCAATTTAGCTTATTATTCTTCCCTACGTGAATCCGATTATGCGAATCATACACTTTATAACTACCCAGTTAAAGGTAGCGTTTGAATATGTCAAACATAATGTTCATCAAGTGGAAGACTATAATAACTTCATGTCTAAGGATTCAAATGACATAACTAATATGAGATCTATATATGACATTGACTCAAACCGAAGTGTTCGAAGTCCTCAAAGCAAAGGGTCAAGTCACACCCGTACAAGGGTACCAACCCAAGACGGTCCACCCCAATCATGCTCACCACAAATATTGTGGCTACCACCAATATAGTGGCCACACCACCGAGGAATGCTTCGTTCTCCGCAATGTCATTCAAGATCTCATAGACAAGAAAGAATTTGTAGTGACTAATGGCGAACATGTCAATGTAATAGAGATAGGAGAACTCGAGGGGACCACCCATTCAATCCCAATTGTGAATGGGGGCCCCAATGTTATGAATAAACTTGACAATTCTTGTTATGTTGTAACTTACGATGAGGTAATGAGGGAAGTACTAGAGAATAGAGAAAAAAGAAGCAAGATGGGAACGTCACATGCTAACTCGATCCGGTCGAGTCATAGCAAGCAACCCCTCCACTTCTGCACCAAGCTCCTCTTCTCAAAGGCCGCAACCTCGCGACACTCCCGAAGATCCTCTACTTGTCCAACTCAAGAAAACGCAAGCCAACATCTCTATTGGGACCTCTTGCATCCTCAAAGAAACACTGAGATCTTGTCATCCGCAATCTCGATGATACATCAGTTTCTCCCGATACTACTCCCGAGGACCTCACGGCAATGATCGCGGTCACATTCATTTTGGCAACATCATCACCTTTGCCGATATGGACATTCCACCATTTGGTTCCAACCACAACGAGCTATACCTCAAGGTACTAGTACGGCAAGGGGGAGGCCCATCTCAAGAGTCTTAGTGGACGGTGGTTCCGCACTCAACCTCATGCCTAGCCGAATCATAGGCATACTGGGGCTTAAGGATTCCGATTTGAAGCCTTCTACTCAAGTAATACGAGGTTACGACAGCACAGCTCGTACAGTCATGGGCATGATCGAAATAGACATCGAGTTTGGGAGCATGGTCATGTCCGTTCCATTCCAAGTGCTTGACATCCCAGCCTCGTTCAACTTACTTTTGGGTCGACCATGGATTCACAGTTCTAATGCGTCCCGTCAACTCTCCATCAATGTGTCAAGATCTGAAATGGTGATGAAATAGTGACCGTCATGGCTGAAAACGTCACTATCCACAGAAAAGGTGAGCCCGTCCACCAAGTTCAGCATGGTCTACCAGACTCCACTCTCTCCGGCGTCTCAATCAACGCCATTGACAAAGAAGGGGGAAACGGATCATGGACCCCCAGCAATCACAAAGTCCTCCGCATGATGAGGAATATGGACTACTTCCCTAGTTTAGGCTTAGGGAAACATCAACAGGGAATCCTACATCCTGTGCATGTCCCATTTATCAAGAACACATTCGGTTTGGGGTACGAGCCTTCCAGAGAAGACTTGAAACAAGAGCACACGATCAAGAATGAAAAAGCCCAAGCTCGTAAAGAAGGCCGTCGTTATGAGATCCCTAATCTAAGGCCTTACCGCAAGACGTTGAATGGCTATTTTGTCCGTCAAGGGGAAGATGTTCCATACATGATCTTTCCCGAGCCATGGGTTAACGATAAGGGTGTCAAAAAGCCCGGTCTCGAAATCTTCTCCGATTGTGGGATCCAGAAATCCGAAAGGGAACCAACTCCCATGTTGCCCCGTGAATGGTGGGGAAGGAAGGTGACTATAGAGTCCGAGACAGAAATCATCGTGGGGGAAGAACTGACAGATTTAGCCTCCATGTTCGAAGAGCTTACCATAATGAATGAATGACAAGTCAACACCATCCATGGCACCGTCACCATGAACGAGACTATCAGTGAGATCCCGCCAGTTCCGAGCCGATCAATAATTGGTATTTACGAAAGGGCCCGTGGCATCCGAAGAATTCTTAGTCCAAGAAATGGGTTGCATACCCCGCACAGCCGCAAAGGAAGAGCGGCTCACACTTACTTTCGAGTCAAGAGTGTCTCTAATACCTCACCCAAGAGGATTTGGAGGCCATAGCGAGCGTGTGTTTCCTTTCTTTGCTAATGAAAAATTTGATATTTCTGAGTACCCTGAGATTGCAAACATCATAAATGATGAATTAACTAATAATGAACTTAATGAACAAGTTAATAACGATTCAAATTATGATGAAATAAACCACGAAACACAACATACTTAAATGAACTTGCTCAACAAGTCCGTAGTCGTGGTGAAAATGGTCCAGAGGCTGACGAAGAATTGCATGTTGTTAATCTGGGTACCGAAGAAGAGCCAGAGAAACTAAGATTGGAAGCTTCTTCAAGGGGGATGACAGAGACAGATTGACTGCACTACTACGGGAGTTCGTGGATGTGTTCGCATGGTCATACAAAGACATGCCGGGTTTGGACAGAAAGGTAATGGAGCACAGAATTCCGATCAGAGAAGATGCTAAGCCGGTAAAACAGAAGCTCAGAAAGATCAAGCCAGAATGGTCTCTGCAAGTCAAAGAAGAGATCGAGAAGCTCCTCAGTGGGTGGGTTTCATCAAAGGTCATCGAGTGTCCGACATGGTTAGCCAACATCGTGACAGTCAAAAAGGCAAACGGCAAGGTTCGAGTTTTGTGTGGACTTCCAGGATTTGAACAAAGCTTCCCCAAAGGATGATTTCCACTCCCTAACATCAACATGCTGGTCGACTCCACTGCTGCCTACGAGGTTCGCTCATTCGTGGATGGGTTCGCTGGGTACAATCAGATTCTCATGGCGAGGAAGATCACATAAGACAGCCTTCACAACAACCTGTGGGGTACCTTTTGCTACACAGTCATGCCATTTGGGTTAAGAAACGCTGGGGCTTCCTACCAAAGAGCCGTGACAGACTTGTTCACGATATGATTCACAAAGAAATCGAGGTCTATGTGGACGACATGATCATTCACATCCAAAGGGACCGATGGTCAACATTTAATCGATCTCCGCAAGT
>JAOWBW010000037.1:2532468-2607629 GCA_026119855.1 Campanula takesimana
AAAGTTGTTGAGGGTGGAGCATGTTGCAGATTAGCGTGGAATTGGCATTTGGCACAACCTTTGACTTTCTCGATACAGTCTCGTTCCATAGTGCTCCAATAGTAACCAATGCGAAGATCTTCTGACTAGCATAAACCCATTCATGTGGGGTCCACATTCTCCTTCGTGCACTTCACACATTATCTCTTGAGCTTCGGTCTCATGGGCGCATAAGAGATTGATTTCCCGTCGTGGTGCCATTTATAGATTCGGTCCCCAATCAGTACGTACCGAGAGGCTAACCTTTGCAGAGCTGCTTGAGACTTCTTATTGATGTTCTCGGGATAAAGTGCCGTCTTGAGGAAGTTCATGATATCCGAATACCACGGAGAGTTTGTTTGAACCTCGTTGGTCTCGATACTCATGCAATATGCTGGACTGTTCCTTCGAGCAATTTTGAAAGGCTTCACCATTTTCCCTTTGGGCATTTAACTAATGAAGCTATAGTGGCCAGTGCATCGGCGAAAGATTCTTATCCCTTGGCAGGTAGTTGAAAGTGATCTCTTGGAATTGTTCAACCAGTTCTTCAAGGTGCTGACCATATTGTTGGAGAGTCGGGTCTTGGGTTCGCCATTTACCCGATTGCTGATTGATAAGGAGCAAAGAGTTGCCACTTGTCTTCCTCGGTTGCAGTACAAATTAAATGCTCGTCGGGGAACTGTACATCTTCCCCATTCACTTCGTCACACGGGAATTCGGCAAGCTGGTCACTGAACACTTTCCCCCTGACGGATTTTAGTGTGACGTAAGTGATATCATAGCCGGCGAGCATGAAGTACCATTTGGCTATTCTTGTTGACATGAAAGGCTTCTCGAAGATGTAGCGGAGCGGGTCCACCTTTGCTACTAAGCTTGATCGGAAAAGCTTCCATATAGTGTTTGAGCTTTTGAGTGACCCAAACCAATGCTGCACATGACTTCTCTAAGACAGAGTAGTTCTTTTCGCCTCCTTGGAATCGGCGACTGACAAAATAAATGGCGTTCTCCTTTGTGGACTCTCGTTGCTCTTGTGCTAACATAGCCCCTAGGGCTTCATCATTGACAGTGAGATAAAGCAACAGAGGTTTCTCCTTGTGCGGCGGAACTAGAACAGGAGGGCACGTTAAGTAATGCTTCACTTGATCGAAGGCTTCTTGGCACGCGTCGGTCCATTCTAGAGCCACATTCTTCTTGAGTACTTGAAGATTGGCTCGCACATGGAAATGAGTTGGTGCACAAACCGACTGATGTATTGTAGTCTTCCCATGAAACCTTTAATCTCTTTCTGCGTCTTTGAGAGGATCATGTCAATGATTGCCTTGATTTTGGAGGGGTCTACTTCGATTCCCCTTTCAGTGACCATATAACCAAGAACTTTGCCTCGGATAACCCGAATGTGCCCTTTGTAGGGTTGAGCCTCATCTTGTGTTGACGAGCCTTCGAAGAAACTTGCGGAGATCGATTAGGTGTTGACCATCGGTTCCTTTGGAGTGAATGATCATGTCGTCCACATAGACCTCGATTTCTTTGTGAATCATATCGTGGAACAAGTCTGTTACGGCTCTTGGTAGGAAGCCCCAGCATTTTTTTAAAACCCAAATGGCATAACTGTGTAGCAAAAGGTACCCCACGGTGTTGTGAAGGCTGTCTTATGTTGATCTTCCTCGGCCATGAGAATCTGATTGTACCCAGCGAACCCATCCACGAATGAGCAGACCTCGTAGGCAGCAGTGGAGTCGACTAGCATGTCGATATTAGGGAGTGGAAAATCATCCTTTGGGGAAGCTTTGTTTAAATCCCGAAAGTCTACACAAACTCGAACCTTGCCGTTCGCCTTCCTGACTGTTACAATGTTGGCTAACAATGTCGGATACTCGATGACCTTGATGAAACCCACACTGAGGAGCTTCTCAATCTCTTCTTTGACCTGCAGAGACCATTCTGGCTTGATCTTTCTGAGCTTCTGCTTTACTGGCCTGGCATCTTCTCTGATCGGAATCCTGTGCTCCGCTACCTTTCTGTCTAAACCCGGCATGTCTTGTATGACCATGCGAACACATCCACGAACTCCCGTAGTAATGCAGTCAATCTGTCTCTGTCGTCTCCCTTGAAGAAGCTTCCAATCTTGGTTTCTTTTGGCTCTTCTTCGGTACCCAGATTAACAACATGCAATCTTCGTCAGCCTTTGGACCATTCTCGCCACGACTACGGACTTGTTGAGCAAGTTAATTTAAGTATGTTGTGTTTTCGTGGTCTATTTCATCATAATTTGAATCGTTATTAACTTGTTTGTTAAGTTCATTATTAGTTAATTCATCATTTATGATGTTTGCAATCTCAGGGTACTCAGAAATATCAAATTTTTCATTAGCAAAAGAAAGGAAGCACACGCTCGGCTATGGCCTCCAAATCCTCTTGGGTGAGGGTATTGGAGACACTCTCGGACTCGAAAGTAAGTGTGAGCTGCTCTTCCTGTGTTGCTGTGCGAGGTATGCAACCCATTTCTCGGACTAAGAATTCTTTTACCACGGGCCCTTTTGTTGAATACCAATTGTTGATCGGCTCGGAGCTTGGCGGGATCTCACTGATAGTCTCGTTCATGATGACGGTGTCATGGATGGCGTTAACTTGGCATTCATTCATCATGGCAAGCTCTTCAAACATGGAGGCTAAACCTGTCAGTTCTTCCCCCACGGTGATTTCTGTCTCGGACTCTATAGTCATCTTCCTCCCCACCATTCACGGGGCGACATGGGAGTTGGTTCCCTTTCGGATTTCTGGATCTCACAATCGGAGAAGATTTCGAGGTCGGGCTTTTTGACACCTTTATTGTTAACCCACGGCTCGGGAAAGATCATGTACGGAACGTCTTCCCCTTGGCGGACGAAATAACCATTCAAAGTCTTGCGGTAAGGCCTTAGATTAGGGACTTCATAACGACGGCCTTCTTTACGAGCTCGGGCCTTTTCGTTCTTGATTGCTTGCTCTTGTTTCAAGTCTTCTTGGAAGGCTCATACCCCAAACCGAAGGTTTCTTGACAAATGGGACTTGCACGGGACGGGATTCCTTGTTGATATTTCCCTAAGCCTAAAACCAGGGAAGTAGTCCATATTCCTCATCATGCGGAGGACTTTGTGATTGCTGGGGGTCCATGATCCGTTTCCCCCTTCTTATCAATGGCGTTGATTGAGACGCCGGAAGAGAGTGGAGTCTGGTAGACCATGTTGGACTTGGTGGACGGGCTCACCTTTTCTGTGGATAGTGATGTTTTCAGCCATTACGGTCACTATTTCATCACCATTTCGGATCTTGACACATTGGTGAAGAGTTGACGGTACGGCATTAGCACTATGAAATCCATGGTCGACCCAACAGTAAGTTGAACGAGGGGGATATCAAGCACTTGGAATGGAACGGACATGACCATGCTCCCAAACTCAATGTCTTTTCGATCATACCCATGACTGTACGGGGGTGCTGTCATAACCTCGGATTACTTGAGTAGAAGGCTTCAAATCAGAATCCTTAAGCCCTAGTATGCCCATGATTCTACCAGGCATGAGATTGAGTGCGGAACCACCGTCCACTAAGACTCTTGAGACGGCCTCCCCCTTGCTCGTACCTTGAGGTAAATAGCTTCGTTGTGGTCGGAACCAAACGGTGGAAGGTCCATATCGGCAAAGGTGATGACGTTGCTAAAATGAATGTGACCAATCATTGCCGTGAGGTCCTCGGGAGTAGTATCGGGAGAAACTGATGTATTATCGAGATTGCGGATGACAAGATCTCGGTGTTTTCTTCGAGGATGCAATGAGGTCCCAAATAGAGATGTTGGCTTGAGTTTTCTTGAGTTGGACAAGTAGAAGATCTTCGGGAGTGTTGTGAGCTTGCGGCCTTTGAGAAGAGGAGGTCGGTCGGTGCGGAAGTGGAAGGTTGCTTGCTATGACTCGACCGGATCGAGTTAGCATGTTGACGTTCCCATCTTGCTTCTTTTTCCTATTCTCTAGTACTTCCCTCATTACTTCATCATAACTCACTACATAACAAGAATTGTCAAGTTTATTCATAACATTGGGGCCCCCATTCACAATTGGGATTGAATGGGTGGTCCCCTCGAGTTCTCCTATCTCTATTACATTGACATGCTCGTCATTAGTCACTACAAATTCTTTCTTTTATCTATGAGATCTTGAATGACATTGCGGAGGAACGAAGCAATCCTCGGTGGTGTGGCCACTATATTGGTGATAGCCACAATATTTGTGGTGAGAATGATTGGATTGGATCGTCTTGGGTTGGTACCCTTGCACAGGTATGACTTGACCCTTCGCCTTGAGGACCTCGAACACTTTGGTTTGAGTCATGCCTTGGAGAGGCGTGTAGACACGGTCACTTCGGGACTTCTTCCCTTGAGGTGGAGGAACCTTTTTGTAATTCCCCTTGTCAATAGTGACGGCGTTGACCGAGGCCTCTTTTGTGGAGTTGGAAGCGGCCTTGTAGCGGTAAGAAGAGTGGTCTTCTTAATCTCCTTGAGCAAGTCATCCATGCGTACCCCCGCCTCATACATTTGGGAAAAGTCGGAGTAGCAAGCCCCACTTAGGTGAATGCGGAGATCAATCTTGAGACACTTGAGAAATATGTCCATTTGCTCTTTTTTGTTCGGCCTCTCAACAATTTCAGAGAGTTTGTCATTCCATCTCCTTGTGAAGTCGATGAAGGACTCATTGTCTCGTTGAGTAGTGTTCTCTAGCTCTTTCCTTGTGGGCCGGTGAGTGGTGTTGCCTTGGTATTGGTTCTTGAAGGCAAGCATGGCGGAGTCCCAATCAAGACGGACAGTGAGCGGGAGAGTAGCATACCAATCTTTTGCCGCCCCCTCGAGAGTGAGAGGAAAGCATTGAGCCATCACCTTGGTGGAGACCTTCTTTGGAACCATTGCCCAAATATAAGTCTCAATGTGAGCCATAGGACAAGAGTTGCCCTTGAATTTGCTTATGTCGGGCATCTTGAACTTATCGGGAAGAGCGGCCATAGTACTCATGCGGATGGATGATTGATAAGGCTTGTGTCGGAGCCTTTCCCCATGTTGAGCCCATTGAATTTTTGGTCGATGTAGGCCATGATAGAATCCACCATTTTGGGCTCATTGTTCTCGGAACTTGGTTCCCCCATCTTCTTGGTGTGGGTGTTGACATAAGGACTCTTGAACAAACCCTCGGTCCATTCGGATTCATCATCGTTGTTCTTGTTCTTTCCCTTGGCAAGGTTGGTGAGCTTTTCTTTCATTAGCTCCATTTCGGCCTCGTGGGCCTCCCTTTGGCTGTCGAGGTGGGATTGCCAAATGTCATCTTTGCTTTGTGCCTCCTTGTTAAGGGTGGAGACTTGCTCTTGGAGGAGTTGGACCATGGTTGAGAGCTGTTCGAGAGACATGTGTTGCTGCTGCCGGTCATGGTTGATGTTGGAGCTGTTGGAGTGATCTCTTCACGGACTAACCGATTTGCTGAATCCCGGTAGACTTTGTAAGTACCAATTGAACCTATATTGCAGAAGAGGCCCTTGTCAGTCTTGAGTAACACTTGCGGTCCATGAAGAGGCTTAGAACACACAGTTGGGCACACGACTCGAACCACATAAGAAAAGACTCTTTTTTTTTTTTTTTATAAGTCGGAGGGAATGAATCCCTTTGGGGTTTCTAAGAAAATAATGGAATCGTCACACTAGTATATAGACCATCTCGCGGTCCCATATACTCATCGGATTCCATCGCGCTTGTGAATCCTACATGCATCGGGATTAAACTAAATTAATGTAGTAAAGCATACATGCGGGGACGGATTTTTATTTTCGTCCAAAATAACCACTTTTGGGGACGGATTTTTATTGCGTCCATTTCAACAAGTTGGCATGTATGATTTGAAGACATTAGTTTAGGGAAATCTCGGTACATGGAAACCGACTTGAGTCACGGAGTGTTAGACCCTAACTAGAATTGTGTGGTTTGTGCTCGGCTTGAATATGAGGCTCAAAGGTCACCCCCGGCATGTAGTCTTGAACTACGCCACGGGCTGAGGTTTACCGCTTCGAAGAGCCAAGGTCTGGTGGAGCTTGAAACTTTCTAGGACGGGCCTCGACGGGTTTGGGTTGGACTTGTGCGACTCGATAGTGAGCAGTTCATAGGAATATGTGCATGTAGTGTGAGGTCTAACAAGTGACAAAATTTTTTTTTTTTTTTTTTTTTTTGAAAAGAAAGAAAAAAACAACAAACACATAAGCACATAAAATTACAACTCCCGAATCACTCGTGTGACCGGTAAATCAAACACAAAATTAAAACAGTCCGAGGGTTCAATTCTGTTCTGATGCCGGCAACTGTGCCCACACCCCACTGTTCTGCTCAGTCACTGAAACCTGTTTCTGTTCTGGGAACCAACCCAGAAGCGTGCGCCTCTGAGTGCTGATGTGGGACGCGCGCGCATGGCGCAATGATTATGGGAGGCGCGCGCTTCTGGGGCACACCTGTCAGAATGTCAGACTTTAGACTCAGGGGATTGCCCTGGTCCCATGTTCATATTGTAACCCCTGCAGAAGTGATTAGTGCAGAATAACAGAAGAAGAAGATGAAGATCATGAAGAAGTGGGCGATTCTGGTTCTTGATGCGGGATGCACGCGCCTTAGGCTTAAAAGGCCAGACGCGCGCGCCTCCCCCATCAGGAAACAGAATGCCCAGAAAAGATGTAGATTTTGATCAGAATGCAAGCTTAACCCTCAAATAAATACTCCCCAGCAGAGTCGCCACTGTAGATACCCCGCGGGGGAACCACGGCTTGGCTAGAGCGGTGAATTATCCTAGGATGTCTAACTTGTTTTTAGAGTCGCCACCTATGTTTTGAGGAACATAAGAAAAACCTGTTGATTGTAGCCTAAGTTTGATTACGAAAACAGAGATTCTTTTTTTTGAGGTCGGGGGTTAGATTACGAGATGGGAAGTACCGAAACACCCATCTCGCCCAACTTACGTTGGTCTTGCTTGATCAAAATCTACATGAATGAAAATGTTCTTCTTCTTCTTCTTTAAGTTATAAAAAGGGGGGATTTAAAATAGGATTTGGAATGTAGGAGATAACTCCTTAACCAACCTCAATGAGATGAGGTGATCATTAGAGTCATGTCCCAAAATGATTTGGGTGATTGCACATTTGATTAAAGTAAAAAGAGAGAGAGGAGATGAAGTAGAAAAGAAAGGAAAAGAAGGACTTTTACCTACAATTCGAAGAACTTCAAATGTTGCTTAATGAGATCCTTGGAGAACCTTTAGAAAGTGATTTTTTGTCTAGTTTTTGATGGATTTTCGATCCTTGAAAATGGAGGTAAAGAGAGGTTTTTATAGGTGAGAGAGGGGTCTTTTTGGTGTCAAAACTCAGTCACCAAGAAATCCTTCCCGGGCAAAATCTTGTAAATTGAGCAAGGGAGGGAATCCTGGCCAGAAATCTGTAACTGACGCCCAGAGGCGCGCGCTTCCTGCTTTTGGGGCGGGAGGCGCGCGCGTCTGGCTCCTCCTGTCGGAGGCGCGCGACTCAGAGAAGGCAATTTTGACAGAATGGACTAGAAAGTCAGCCCTGTCATTCAGTTTAGTCCCTGGACTTAACGAAGTCAGTCAGGAACTTAACGGAAGTGACAGAAACTAACGAGAAACACTTAAAATGGGGAGAAACACAAAATCAAATGTGCAATCGGGGTGAGCGGTCCAAGGCGGGGTGTCTACAATAGCAGATAATAATGAACGCAAATCAACACAGAATATACGTGGTTCACCAATCTCTATTGGCTACCTCCACGGGCAAAGGGAAACAAATATTATTATGGCAGAGAAACAATTACAAGAATATGATCACACTAATCTATGTTTGCATGAACTTTGATCACAAAGTTCCTAGCTATGCAAAACCCTAGATCTAGAATTATTGATCTCTCTTACTTTCTGAATAAAATAAGGTACTGAATTAAATTGGGACAGAGGTAGTATATATAATATACGTGACCTCTATACCCAAATACAATTCCATTAGGAGTCTTTTATTCTTTCCCTAGTTTCCTGGTACTAAAAGTCCTCGTTGACTTTGGAGACCCTCCAAGCATTAGTCATAGTCACCCAAGGACTACTTTTACCCAACTTGGCCCAACTCTCGGCTTTTAATTTCCAGAAAAAATGTGCGCGCCCTTCAAGTGGCCGCATAAGACTTCTGACTTTTACCGTCTCATTATACTCCTTCTGTCTCAGAATTACGAACTTGTTAATTTAACCCTCTTAAATTTACGTCCTAAAATTCAAAGGCATTAAACTTAACAGAAAGCTTGGACGCCCCCACGCCCCCGACACAGCCAATGACCCGAGCGTCAAAATGCTCGAATTTGTGACTTCCCCGATAGTCGGTAAATGGAGTGATGTCCGTCCCAAGGAAAAGAAGCCCGCGGTTGACAAAGTTGTCAATCCCAAAGTGGGAGAGCCTGTTTTGGAAGAGTTGACAAAATCAGTGTCCCAAATGATGGTTCCTAAACTCAGCAAAGCCGAAATGACGGAAGGCGTTTGGAAAGGATCAGCGGCACAGAAAATGTCTGAAGGGCTGAATGCCCCGGGTTGGGAAATGAATGGTGCTGCGGCTGCCACAGCAGAGGACGGAGTTTCGAAACCCCTTCCATCAATCTCCCCTTAGAAAAAGTCTATTCTCATCCTTAAGAAGAGTCAGCTGCTTTTAGGATGTGTGGTAAGCCCTTAAGAAGAGTCAGTTAGGTGTCTGTTAGATTTAGTTAGAGTCTTGACTCCCCGGTTGATGCCATGTGGTGACCATTCTAAGTCCATTGTCAGTTTTCTTAATAAAATTATTATTATTATTGCTTGTCAAAAGTTTGCAAAAATGTGTGTGAGTCTTCAAACAAAAAAAAAAAGATCTTAAATAAAAGATGAAGCATTAATGAAGCATTTTTCTCAAATCATGGTTATAATTTCACCTTGAGGTTTAATATGCGAAAAGTCCTTCGCGGTTCTGTCCATCGGAAACATCGACCAAGGAGCCCACACCTGAATTGGCATCCGAGACAACCATCCACGTGAACAACAAGGAGAAGCCCATGCTTCGGAAGCCTAAAGGCGGCTACATCAAATGGAGGTCTGTACCCTCGTCGAGTGTCATGCACAAAGGTTGCGCGCCTTGAAAGGAAATCACCAAAAGGAGATGGCCAGAGCAAACTCCCAACTCATGGGTAGTAGACGGATCCGACAATTACAAACGCCAAGCCAAATGGAGACCTCGCGACATCTTTCCCGACGACATGGAACCGAGTTCCCCCGTAGAAGACATGAAATATGCCGCCGACGACCACTCCAACAATTGAGGAAGAAAATGGATCATCGTGCTTCATGGGAGCCCATCTCTCTAAAAAAAAAAAAAAAATGAGTCTTCCAGCCTCGTAGGATCTAGACTTTCACCAAAAGTCTGTCCCAGACTGTGTCTTTTTATTTTTACAAAGGTCCATACTTGGACATGTATGTATAAAGTTATCTAAATAAAAGAGTCATTTTCCTTCTCTTCTCTCTAGACTTGAGACATTATTTGCAATATACACTTACTCTTGAAATTGCCTTGCTTGTTATTATCAATTGATTGCTACGTCCCTAAAATAATGAATTGACTTCTAAGCATACTAGTCAATGACGACTCATTAAGGACGAATGGACCTAACACAAATGAAAAATGCTAAATGCAAACAATTAATCTTGATGAGAATAAATGTTGTGATCAATTGGCATGAAGAGACCATTAATGGCAAACCTGTCGCGACCCCGACCCCGCGGGCCCGGAGTACGCGAGCTGGACGTCGACTTAAACAATAAACTCTAAAATAATGAAGATAAAAAATTCCTTTTATACCAAAAGATGATAACACAAAGTTTTGAAATCCAACTTGAACAACAAAATATAAACTAGTGTAAGCTCCATAAGCTTACACCCAAAATAATAAAATATACAAATTCTAATGACGTCAAGTTTGGTAGCACTATTCCTAAAAAGGTTACACATTTATGTAATGTAAACCCACCAATAACAACTTGCCCAAAAAGCTCAACCCTCGCGACGTCCTGCTCGTGATCAGCGAGTCTAATCCTTTCCTCCTGGGGGGGGGGGTTAAGGAAAAACAAAGATAAAATAAAGGGGGTGAGATAAATCTCAATAAGTTACTAATGCAACTACATGATATGCTATGATGCAATAAGCAATAAACAATAATAAATATCACTCAGCACATGGCATTTATCAATTAACAGATAGCAGCGGAAATAAATAAGTAACAAAGGATATTAGCCAAGGTTTCCCAACTTATAGAACCAAATAAAGGTCGCTGCGCAGCTTCAATAATCAACAATCAACATCTTCATAGTAGCATGAAAGCTGAAGAGAAAATCCCCGGTACCGGAACCAATAATAATGAGGGGACAGTGACACACAGTCAAAGTCCAAAACCAATAGCTAAAATGCTCACAAAGGGGCTAGCTCATCTCACATCCAAGGCCAATCTGGAGGAGGGGAATAATGGGGCAAAACAATGGTCAACATCATAATGGACTTGGCTTGTGCCATCATAATGTTTCGCATCGCCCAACACGACACAATTACCAGCTGGACTTTCAAGTAAAGGCTAAGTAATAAAATACTAGCACGATAAACAACTAATGATTCCAAAGTAGGGAACCATTCCACGCAATCACCAAAAAGGTGCAACAACCAACAATCCATCAAAAGATGTTCCAAATATTCTCAAACCATAGTTAAGCAAATCCCGAAGTATAAAACTTAGAACTTAACTGGACAAACTATCCCAACCTATACTACTCGGAGAGAGCTTCGAAACGATAGATTACACGCCCTAATCGGAGTCCGGATGAGCAAGATATGGCCATCGAAAGATTGGACAAAAAGGGGAAATAAATTTCATAACAGGGGAGAGGGTGCGCGCACCTCCTATGGGAGGGTGCGCGCGCCTCCTGAAGTCAGAAGGAAATTGTGCCAAAAGGTAAATGAGGGTGCGCGCGCTTCATATAAAAGGGGTACGCTCGCTTCACGACAACAGAAGGTGAGATTTTTGGAAAATCAGGGGGTGCGCACGCCTCCCCTGAAAGGGTGCGCGCGCGCCTCCTTTGATCAGAAGGAAAATAAAGATTGGAGGAGGAGAGGGTGCGCGCGCCTCCAAGATTTACCAGCAAACCCAGAATTCCTTCCTGGGTTCTTCAACTCGGAAATGGACACAAAAACCACCATTTTCACATTCAAATCAACAACCCCAAGGTTAATACTTCTAGATATCAAAACCAAGGTACCCTAGTAACTTAGAAACTTAAAATGGCTCATAAGACATTATTTATAACATCCAATCCAAGAGATTTCAACCCAACATCAATTTCTCACAAAATTTATCAAACAAATTGAAATAACTCAAAACTCATCCAAGATTGCAATAAACAACAACAATAATATCATACAACCATTGATGAACATTTCTAGCATAAAAATGGGGGAAAAGCAACTTACCCGGATTTCTCAAAGATGACGGAACTCGAAATTTCTTAGCTTCCTACGATCCTATCGACGATCTAAACATGTTTCAAGTTATGAGAAATGAGAGATAATGAGGGGAAGATAGCTAGATTGAAGAGAGAAGGGAGAGAAGAAAACTTACCCAAACCAAGGAGAGAGAGAGAGAGTATGCTGGGAATGGAGTGTGAGGTGAGGGAGAGGAGAGGGAGTTGATGAATTATTTTGAAAAGTTACACTTAGACCCCTTCCTCCACTTACTAACTCAACTATCAAACTCCCTACTAACAACTAAGACCCAAACACTACACTAGCACAAATAACAATTTAAATGCTAGGCACGGAAATATTATGAAACATAAAATGCACACATAAATATTTAAATAAATAAATAATTAAATAAATAATTAAGCAATTAAATAAATAAATAATCATTTATTACTAAGAAAATAGAGACGGGTTTTCGGGTCGTGACAAAACCTTCCTCTATACACACCCCCTATACACATCCCCGATACACAACCCGATACAAATTCTTAATGCACATCAAAGGCATCCCGAGACGATGAAAAGACAAGGATGTTGTTGCTCAACCACCAAGATTCAACCGTGAACGCACGTGCGCAGCCAAGCAAAGGACTTCCCGGATCTTCAAAGTCAAAGTGAGAAGTGACGGACATTCCACCAGGGGGATACAAATGAAACAATGCCCAAGAAAGCAAGTTGGGGCTAATGTTTCTCCTCTCCCTCTCGCAAAAAAACATGAATGAGAAGAGAGAAAAGAAATGGAGGAAAGGAAATGGGTATTGGCGAAGAAAGAGTCTGCCTCAAAAGCTCACTACAAAAGTCCACCTCAAAGAACATCCCGAGGAGTTCACCGCAAAGCAAAGCGATCTACACCAGCAAAGCAACAAGATCCTTCAAAAGGACACCAACTTCAACAAAAGACGATCCATGGCCGAACTACGGTGACCTGAGCTCCTCAAACTGAGGGGAACGTAGGCAACCTTCGGGTCCGGTCACAGCATGAGAAAGAACGGTCAAACCATGGCTTTCCCAAAGTAGACAAGCCTCTCCCCCACGGTCCCATCAATGACCGATTTACCAGACAAGGACCAATTCCCCATAAACACCTTTTGATCTTGCCATTGATCGAATCTTAATCTTAATTGATCACAACATTTATACATGCTAAGGCTAATTGCTTGCTATAATCCTGACTTAATGGCAAACATGGTCCATTCAAGCAATCCTTTGATGATATTAACTAAGGCAAATTTTAAATGTCTCAACAAGTCTTCTTTTCTCCATCTTAGGAAAGAGCTAAACACTTGTATTCTGTCAAGCAAGGGCTTCCTCCCATTTCATGATATATTGCTCAAAGAGCTCACCAAAACAAAGGGACTCTCTCCCAAATAAAATGCCCTTGCATGTTTCCTCCATAAAAAAAAAATACTTTAAAGTCCCGGTTCTATCGAGTCGCCTGGATCACTCATAAAAAAAAGGGGAAAAGAGAAAGGCACCAAAAAAGTAGCCCGCTAGGTTGAAAACTTGTAAGGGCGGCCTAGGCAAAAAACAGGGTGTGCCATAAAAGACGCAAAAGAGATGCCCGCTAGGTTGAAAACTCGAAAGGGCGGCCTAGGCAAAAGAAAGGGTGCGTCATGAAAAGGATGGGTCCTAACCTCAGGTCAAAGGCCGGAAGACGACAACGGGTCCACGTCGACATCAAAAGTCAAAGGACGACGTTGGGGCTACCTCCATATCGACGACAACAAGGACATGGGGCTACCCCGACACCGAAAAAGACATGGGGCTACCCCGACATCAACGATAACAAGGACATGGGGCTACCCTGACATCAACGACAAAGACGACATTGGGGCTGCCCCACAACGGTGACGAGCAAATTTCCTACCACTGGTTACTCCTCAATGAATGGACTGAATCCAAAAGACTTTATGCATAACAAACCTCGCGGTTAAGTTAAAATAAAAAATTTGACTAAAATGCTTTGTTAAAAGATTTGCCTTCAAGAATAAGCTTTTCCAAACTTGCCCATTTGGTGCCATTTGTCAAAAACAAGTTTCAAGCCAAAAATGCTTTTGATCAAAGAATGATTTTCCCAAAGTTTTGGACTCTTTCGTCCACAATGTGTCTTAACGGTTGGCCCCAGGCTCTTCCCCGTTGTCAAGAAAATTTGTCAACCATCCCGTAGAGTAGTGTTGACCAAGCCGAACCTTGACGCAGAATAGTCATTATAGGTTGAAGCCTTTGTCCCGGCAGTCCTTAGTCGGACGTAAGACCAGTTTTCCCGTCAAACTCCCCAAAGATAGAGTTGACCAAGCCTTGACTTAGAATAGTCATTATAGGTTGAGGTCCTTATCCCCGGGAAGTCCCTAGATGGACGTAAGACCAGCTTTGTGAAATTAACACGGCCGTTCTTTGTAAGTCCAGTTAAAAATATGAAAAGGTGTCCTTTGGCCATCCGGCTTGACGTAAGACCATTAGGTTTCGTTAGAATTGCCCTTTGGCCGTCCGGTGTGACGTAAGACCATTAGGTTTCGTGAGATTCGTTCTTGGCCGCCCGGTGTGGTGTAAGACCATTGGATTTCGCTGATTTTATTCGAGAAACTCGGCTGAAAAAGGGGCCTTGAGTGATAAGATAAAGGTCAGAGGGCAAAACAGGCAATTTTGACCCCCTACCTAAAGTAGCCGTACGGCTGGAGGAGGCAATTCTGGGGTTTTACAGTTTGCTCAAGAACAGTCCAGTTCAGAATAGAAACAGGGCATTCTGTCTGAAGCTGGACAAACTGTTTTTGATCCCAGTTTGCAAGAAATCATTTTACAAGTTTTATAACATCATTCCTATGCTAAATGATCATCACTTGGTTCCCCAAAACAAGTATTTGGGTGTGATCATGAGCAATCATAGGAGAAAATCAAGAAAGTTGATGAATGTCCCCTTTGAACCAAAGTTGGTCATTTGGTGAATAAATATTGGAACTTTATCACCAAGATGACATCTTTATGACTTAAAATCCTTCCAAGAGTCAAAATAACATATAAAAATTGAATCTTTATGACCCAAAAGTGGGATTTTGAGGCTAAACCAAAGAGGAAAATGATGGACACTAAGGTTCCACCACCCTTATGATTATCATGGCCAAACAAGCATAACATTTAAATGAATAAGGAATGTAAAAGACAATCAACAAGTCTATGAGTGTCTAGGTTTAGAACCTCTTCCATACAAGGTATGGAGGGCACCTTTGAACTTCTCATAGCTTGGACAAGATAGTAATGTAATAGATAGGTATATAGTGCTTGATAATGGACAAGTCTTGCAAGAAATAAAAGGTGCTTGAAATGGACAAGTCTTTGCATGAATGAAGAATAAATACATGTATAACCAAGATATAAGAAAGAAAATAGGAGTAAGATGAAGAGAAAGGAGGGGGGAGGTGGCTTTACCTATGATGGTTATGGCCAATCTTCCTTTCTTCTCTCCTTTTTTTGGTTTGTGATCACTCTCACTCTTACTCTGTGGTAATTCCAGCAGAGTGACCTCCCTAATGTGTATTTCTCCCCCCTGAAATGATCAGCAAGGGGTTCTATTTATAGGGACTGAGGGCGCCCAAACCAGCCGTACGGCTAGGCCCCTCTAGTTCCCAAATCATCCGTACGGCTCAGCCTGGCGAGCTTCTGGATTTTTCCAATTTTATACCAGAGTAGTCCTGGAATTTATAGCTTGTCCTAGGGAGGTCCTGGCCTATCAACTTTTGGTTGGGCTACCTCTAAGGCTACCTTCAGATTGGGGTACTTACTCTATGGTAATTCCAGCAGAGTGACCTCCCTAATGTCGATAAAAATAAGCATCCAAATCTGACGGGACGACGGCTTTAACCGATTTTGGTTGCATGGCTGGACCTAGTGGTATAGGATTCCTACGTATCCCGTTCGCGGGGAATCAAGCCTAACGTAGTTCGGGGGTACGCGGGGTTACTAAGGTCCGCAAGGAGGCATGACTCTAGGGGTCAGAGGCGAGACATGGTCAACTTGGCTCTATGGGAGAGGGTTGACTTGCTGAGGATATGGTCAACTTGACTCTATAGGAGAGGGTTGACTCATACGGGACAGATTTTTACTGGGCTTAGGTCAGGGACGGCCAATTTTTTTTTCACACAAACAACTTAACTGGGCTCACGTCAAGGACGGCCACATTTTCTCAACAACTTTTTAACTGGGCTTACGTCAGGGACGGCCATGACAAATTTTTTAACTGGGCTTACGTCAGGGACGGCCACATTTCGAAAAATTTTTAACTGGGCTTACGTCGAGGACGGCCAATGACAATTTTTTTAACTGGGCTTACGTCAGGGACGGCCATGACAAATTTTTAACTGGGCTTACGTCAGGGACGGCCA
Organism: Campanula takesimana; assembly: GCA_026119855.1. NCBI lineage: Eukaryota > Viridiplantae > Streptophyta > Magnoliopsida > Asterales > Campanulaceae > Campanula > Campanula takesimana. The sequence continues at coordinate 2,548,494 of JAOWBW010000037.1, forward strand.
ATTTCGACAAATTTTTAACTGGGCTTACGTCAGGGACGGCCAATTTTTTTTTTTTTCACAAAGCTGGGCTTACGTCGCTAGGACTGACGGATTTTTGTCTCAGAGGGTCGCTCGGGGGACCTAAATTTTATCTCAAAAGGGTCGCTCGGGGGACCTATACTTTTCTCAAAATGGTCACTCGGGGGACCTAAACTTTTCTCAAGATGGTCACTCGGGGGACCTAAACTTTTCTCAAAATGGGTCACTCGGGGGACCTAAATGTTCTCAGAATGGTCACTCGGGGGACCTAGACTTGTCTCAAAATGGTCACTCGGGGGACCTAGACTTTTCTCAAAATGGTTACTCGGGGGACCTAAACTTTTCTCAAAATGGGTCACTCGGGGGACCTAAATGTTCTCAGAATGGTCACTCGGGGGACCTAGACTTGTCTCAAAATGGTCACTCGGGGGACCTAGACTTTTCTCAAAATGGTCACTCGGGGGACCTAAACTTTTCTCAAAATGGTCACTCGGGGGACCTAAACTTTTCTCAAAATGGGTCACTCGGGGGACCTAAATGTTCTCAGAATGGTCACTCGGGGGACCTAGACTTGTCTCAAAAATCACTCGGGGGACCTAGACTTTTCTCAAAATGGTCACTCGGGGGACCTAAACTTTTCTCAAAATGGTCACTCGGGGGACCTAAACTTTTCTCAAAATGGGTCACTTGGAGGACCTAAATGTTCTCAGAAGGGGCTTGACTCTTACTTGGTCAACAGGGTCAACATGGGCTTACGTCTAGGACAGCCATAATTTATTTCACAAAGCTGGGCTTACGTCGCTAGGACTGCCGGATTTTCGTCTTCGGGAACCTAAATTTTCTAGGTTCAATTCAAGTTGCATGAGCCAAGGAGGGTATTTTTCTATTGCATTTATGACATTGGTTGGGAAGGGGCTTTAAATGGGTTGGACCACAAAGCTAACTCTCAACAAGAAATCATCAATTCTGATAGGGCTAAAGTAGCCGTACGGCTCGAGAAGGAAGTACTCCTTTTTCATTCAATTTTGTTCCAGGCCTGGTCATATACTTAAGTGCCAGAGTCCTGAGTTCATCAATCAGTTCGTCTTTCTTCATTTCGAGAGCTTCTTCTTCCATGGAACCCTTTCTCATGGAGAAACCACCAAAATTGTCCAAAATTCATCCAGAATGTTTCGAGGGTAACCTTAGGCTTTGGATGCGGTCCCACATGAGGAATCACAAGGGAACTTTCCAATCCATGTTTGGCCTTCAATCCCTTTGGTCTCTCAAGGAATTCATTCCGGATCTTGAGCTATTGAGGGCCGCTGCGTCCTTTTGGGATGTTAGGAGGCATGTCTATTGTTTCTCCTACAACGAGATCACTCCTACTTATGAGGATTTCTAGGCTTTGGTGGGTGGCGTGGACACGAAGGTCATAGCTCTTCCTTCGGTTGATGACACCATGTGTGTTGAGAGGTTGGTTTCTCTTCTTGGTATTTCTTTGGAAGAGGCCCAATGCATGGTCCTTGATCACACTTTAATTGATATTTCGGATGTCCCTGAGAAGTTCATGGATCGCACGGATGAGGCTTCTTGGAATGCCTTTGGTTTATGTGTCCTTGCCTTTTTCTTCATGGTCAGTTCCAAGGGCACCTGCCATCGGGTTTTATTGAGTGTCCTCGAGGAGTGCCGTGCGGGGAAGGATATAGTCCCCTTGATCTTGGGCGAGACCCTTCACGGTATGGACCGCTTGGCTTTGGGGGATGATTTCATGCGCAGCGGTAGCCCTGCCTTGCTTACTTTGTGGTTGAGGGAGAGGTTGATGGCCATTCCGGAGGCTCCTATTTCTCACAATCCTTGGTCTTACTCTTTGAGAGGCATTATCTTGGACCTAGTTCAGAGTGATTGGGAGGCTTACATGACTCGCCTCACGACTGCCGAGATACGCTGGCTAGTTCCCTATTGGTGTATTGGCTCGGTGCGGGAGTATCAAGATAATTCCCCCTTTGTTCGGGTGCCAGGGCTCTTATGTTCATCTCATTATATCCCTTCTTTGGTCCGTCGTCAGTTTGGGTTACCGCAGACTCCACTGTTGGAGTGGTCGGGTGTCAACCCGGAGCACTTGAGGCTTTCATCTCTGTCTATGTGGGATTCCTCCACCGTCTCATTTTTGTCCCGGTCGTGGACTTATTCCCTATTTCCAGCTCGGGCACTTCTTGGGCGAGCGGCTAGCATTGTTTTGACCACGGTGTACTTGGACTGGTATGAACAGACCATGGGACAGACTCAGAGGCTCATTGAGGAGAGGCGTGAGGCTATTCTTGGTGAGACTTATGGTCCTAGCAGGATTCTAAGGGAGATCGAAGCTGTGGCGAGTGGCCATAACATTACTGGAGACGTTGTTGAGGACTATAGAGTTTTGGTAGACAGGAGGATGGCCGCGATGCCTAAGGCGGGGGCACGAATGGAGGATCTTCGGGCTCGGGCTGCCGCCAATGCGGCTTTGAGGGAGACCGGGCTCGTAGATGATGCTGGAAGAGCCTCTGATCATGGAAAAGGGGGAATTGACCTCTTTGAGGTGAAGAAAAAGAAGACCCGAAGAAGTCAAAAGAAGAAATGGAGGGACGAAGGACAGTGATTTCCATGTATCCACCCATTGCCATTGCAGACACATTAGTTTATCTTAGGTATTTTAATTATGTCTTAAGCATGTTAGTTGGGTCGAGAGTAGACCGTGCTTGAACTCATCAAAGAAGTGTTTTAATTGTAATGAAAATGGTTACTTATGAAGCCAATTTGCATTCTCATTGAGCTCTTGCTCAAATCCAAATTTGATTTTTATTTATTTTTTAGACCGGACCAAAGATTGGCTGCCTACGTTCCCCTTTTACAAATGAAAATCTAAGGGGCTCAGGTCATCGTAGTTCATTTCTTCCACAAATTTTAGGATGCGACCCTGTTTTTTCTCTAGACCGCCCGAATGGGTTTTCAATCTAGGTGGGTATATTCTTTTAGCACCCCCTTTTTTTTTTTTTAAACAAAGTAACGACGGAGCTTATCACTATTGACGGGGTGCACAAAGGGGTTGCCGTCCAAGTCTGCAAGCCTCATTGCGCCCCCCTGAAAAGACTTCTTGCACCACAAAGGGGCCAATCCACACGGGTTCCCATTTTCCATCAGGATTAGACCTCCCCGGGGGTTTTTTCCTTAAGGACTAAATCTCCTGCCCGAATCTCTCGGGGCTTTACCTTCTTATCAAAGGCTCGCGCCATTCTTCCTTGGTAGGCGCGGATGTGTTCCATGGCCCTTAGGCGACGTTCGTCCAACAAGGCCAGCTCATCATGTCGGCTTCGAAGCCAATCGACCTTGTGGATCTTATTTTCCAGCAAAATTCTTAGTGACGATACTTCCAATTCTGCGGGGAGCATGGATTCCATTCCGTACGTCAAAGTAAAAAGAGTTTCTCCTGTGGCTGTTCTGACCGAAGTTTGGTAGCCCCACAAAGCTAGGTGTAGCTTTTCGGGCCAATCTCTTCCCCGTGTTGCCATCTTTCTAATGATCCTCTTAAGCATTTTATTGGCGGCTTCTACCGCGTCATTGGTCTGGGGTCTGTATGGGGAGGACTTGTGATGAGTAACTCAGAATTCTCCTAATAATCAATCGCATTCACCCTTGAAGTGCGAGCCATTGTCGGTAATGACCTCGTTCGGGACTCCATATCGGCAAATGATATTCTCTTTGATAAATCTCGCCACCTTCTTGGAGGTGAGGACCCGGTATGACTTAGCCTCTACCCACTTTCTGAAGTAATCCATGGCTACCAAAACAAACTCGTGACCATTACTACCAGACAGGGAGATTTTCCCGATAACATCTATGCCCCATGTTGAGAAGGGCCATGGTGTATTCATGCAGTAGAGATGATGAGGCGGTAGGTGGTTGAGGTTGGAGAAACGCTGACATTTATCACACCTCCTTACGAATTGCATGCAATCTGTTTCCATTGAGATCCAGAAGTAACCCATCCGCAGAATGGTTTGCATTAATGCCCTTGCGTTCATATGAGGACCACACACTCCACCATGAACTTCTTGCATGAGTTCTTTTGCCCTTTCCCCACTTATGCATCTAAGGAGGAGGCCCTGATGGCGTTTTTTGATGTCCCCCAGGATGACGTAGTTGGATGCCAACGGCTTGAGTACCGTCATACCTTTGGCTTTGATACCGTACAAATACTCTCCCTTTTCATTCATGAAGGAAGCTTCTCCTTCTTTGAGGAATTGGTAAATCTGGTTGTACCATGGCTCCTTTACCTCTTCCAGGATTGCTCCGATTTCGAAGCAGTATGCTGGGCTTTCCTTTCTCCCGACCCGGAATGGTTTTATCAATTTTCCCTCGGGGATTTCCACCAATGAAGCCAAAGTTGCTAGGGCGTCGGCGAAACGGTTCCGGTCCCTCGGCAGGTAATGGAAGCTGACCTCTTGGAATTGTGCTATGAGCTCTTCCATATAGGCATGATATTTTCGCAAACCGGGATCCAGTGTTTTCCATTTGTTCGAGACTTGGTTGATAATCAAGGCCGAATCGCCGTATACTTCCAGCTCCTTAACATTTCTTTCCAGAGCTGCCTCCAAACCGGCTGTGCATGCCTCATATTCTGCGGCATTGTTGGTGACATCAAAGTTCAATTTGATGGAGATGGGGGTGTGCTCGTCTTTTGGATTCACCAAGAGCAATCCTACACCGTTTCCTCTTTTATTGGCAGCTCCGTCGAAGAACAATTGCCACCTATTTCCTCCATCGAGGGTAAAGATTCCTTCATCTGGGAATTTTGGTTCGGGACCCCTTTCTTCATTACTAGGAAAATCTGCCAAGTGTTCTGCCAAAACCCTTCCTTTGACTGCCTTTCTCGACACATAACTGATATCGTATTCGGCTAAGAAGAAGGACCATTTGGCAAGACTCATAGACAAAGATGGCTTTTCCAATAAGCACTTGATGGGGTCTATTTTGGAAATAAGTTGTATCGGATGAGCCCGCATGTAATGTTTTAACTTTCTTACGACCCATACCAATCCTGCGCAAGTCTTCTCAATTGGGGAGTAGTTGAGCTCGCTTCCTTGTAGCTTACGGCTCACAAAGTAGATGGCATTTTCCACCTTTGAATCTTTCTTCTCCTGGGCCAACATTGCTCCTATCGACGCATCAGTCACTGTTAGGTAAAGCAAGAGTGGCTTGTCTTTGTGTGAAGGGCATAGGATTGGTGGTTGGATGAGGTAGGCCTTAATCTTGTCGAAGGCCTTTTGGCACTCCCCGTTCCATTTGACCTCGGCATTCTTTCTTAGCAGTTTGAAGATGGGCTCACAAATGGGAGTGAGTTGGTTTATGAAGCGGCTGATGTATTGCAACTTTCCCATGAAGGCTTTTACCTCTGTTTGGGTGCGAGGCGGCCTCATTTCTACAATTGCCTTAACCTTTTGAGGATCAATTTCGATGCCCCGTTCGGTGACCATGTATCCTAAAACCTTGCCACGAGAAACCCCAAAAGTGCACTTGGCCGGATTAAGTCTCATGGAGTGCTTCCTAAGCCTGTCAAAGAACTTTCTCAAGTCTATCAAATGTTGCCCGTCAGAACCCTTAGAATGCACGATCATGTCATCGACATACACTTCTATTTCCTTATGGATCATGTCATGGAAGAGTGCGGTCGCAGCTCTTTGGTAGGTAGCCCCAGCGTTTCACAACCCGAAAGGCATCAAGGTATAGCAAAAGGTTCCCCATGGGGTGGTGAAGGCAGTTTTTTCCTGGTCCTCCTCTGCCATCTTAATCTGGTTATACCCGGCGAAGCCATCCACAAAAGACTTAACCTCAAAGCTAGAGGTTGTATCCACAAGCATGTCGATGCTTGGGAGGGGAAAGTCATCTTCGGCAGCTTGGGCACGGTTTTCCTCTTGATCAACAACCTGCTTTGATGATTGTTTAATGTTTGGATTGTTTAGTGCGTCTGCATTATTAGGTGATTCATTATTAACCATTTTCAGATTATTAGTTAATTTATCATCTAATAAGTTGGCAATTAGGGGATACTCGGAAAGATCTATCATTTCATTCAATGCAAACGGGAATACAACGTTGGCTACAAGTTCATAATCCTCGGGCGTGAGGCCCTCGGAGGAGACAGACTCGAATTCAAAGACAAGAGATTGGGGAGACTCAACTACATTGGACCCTATGACGTTTGACTCTAAGGGACGAGGGACCAGTCTAAGTTTCGCGGTCATTTCTTCTTTGCTCGCCACCGGTCCAGAGAAGGTTACCCAATTTTTCAGAGGCATGTCCGTTGGCTTTGCAAGAGTGTGTGGGTCAAAGGTTGCAAGAGGTCCATCTTCAATCACGGCAATCATTTCCTTTTCGAAGTCAATTAGGTCAGGCACAACCATGTCTTCTCCGAACATTCTATGCATTACCACACCGTTCCACTCATTGCTCATAGCATCCTTGGCGGCGCCCTTAGGAACTTCCTCCTCAAACTTGTATTCGCCATTTTGTCCCCAGACGGATCCCCTTTCCTTGCTAGCTCCCGTCACAGACAAGGTTTCAAACTCTTTTACCATTTCGGGCACCCCCTTGAAGGTGTATTCGTGGCTGATAGTAGTATCAGTAGGATCTTTTATCTTGGGCGTATCCAGAAATGCCCTCCTCACGGGGTTTATCACCACCCCTCGGAACCTTTTGAGATCCTCTTGCAACTTATCCCAATTGGTCATCATCGGCTCTCTTGGCTCTGGGGGTTCGACTTGAACTCCCCCCTTCACAAAGTAACGGCTCATATCAAAGGTATAAGGACGAAGGTTGGGGGTTTTAAACGAAGTCCCTTGAGCCCTGGATTGGCTTTTCTTCTGAGCCACTTCCTTATCCATCCTGAGGTCTCCGGGGGTGGGTTTGTATCCCAAGCCATGAAGCGTGTTTTGCTCTTTGATCTCAACAATCTTGTGAGTCCCTTGGAGCTTTCTTCCTAGTCCGAGCCCCGGGAGGTAGCGCATCAGACGCATCATTCTCATCGCAGGAGGAATCTTATCCTTGGTGAGCGTGAGATCTACACAATAAATGTGGGTTTTGGGTGGTACTTCTGTGAAGCCAGTCAAAGCCATGCCGCTTCCCTCATGCTTAATTTCTAACACAGGAATCCCATTGGTGTTGGTTCCTTCTATGGTCACGCTGTCCCCATAAATAGTTGTCAAGTTACCCCCTTGCACGTATTTCACACATTGATGGAGAGTGGAGGCGACCCCGTTGACTTTGTGGAGCCACGGGCGTCCCAATAGGGCAGTGAAGGATATGGGGAAGTCGAGCACTTGGAAGTCGGTCGACATTATTTGTTTCCCAAACCAAAGGTTCAAATTGGTCACCCCTAAGACTGAGCGGACCGTGGAATCATAAGCCTTGTCAGTGATCACGGAAGGCTTTAGGTCCGTGGTCTCAAGGCCAAGTAGGTCCATCATCTTGGCGGGGAGGACATTCATGGCGGAGCCGTTATCGACCAGAACCCGAGGGAGGCGGCGATCGTCCAATTGTATCGTGATGTAAAGGGCCTCGTTATGGCTAGCCCCAAACTTCGGCAAATCCAAATCTGTGAATGTGATGATATTTCCGTACTGAACACTTCCAATCATTTGTACGGCTTCCTCGGGGGTAGCTGTGGTGGGTACCATAGTGTGGGCCAAGCATTCCTCCAACTTGAGCTTATGAGGGTAGGAGGAAGTAAGGAGGGACCACAAAGATATGTTAGCTTGTGTCCTCTTAAGTTGGGCTAAGATGGGATCCTCTTCTCCGGAACCTGGGGGTTTTGCCTCGTCAACAAGAAGGGGTCATCGACTTTTATCATCTCATCTCCGATAGGCGGAGGGTTTTGGGTACCGTACGGCCATGCCTCCCTCCTTAACTCATTTACCGTGACCATTCGTTTTGGGGTGGATGTTGACCCACAAATTTTCCCTAGGGAGATATGGTGGCGGTTCTGGCTCTTCCCGGCTCCCACAGTTTCACGGAGCTTTTCCAGGGTGAGCATGCAACAATAATTATCTGGGAACACTGATCCGTCAAACAGCGGCGGTGGCGGAGATAGTGGTGGCAAAGCTAAGAAATCATCCAAGGCTGGAAATGCCTCTTTTCCCAATTTCGGGGAGAAAACACAAGGAGCCATATTTGAGGATACTTCATCATCATCACTGTCACATAGGATCCGGAGCTCCTTGTGAGGTAGAGAACGAACGGCTTCTTTCATTTGGGCGAGATAGTCAATCATTTTTGGGATCTTTGCTACCTCAGACCCGTTTCCTTTAATTGTCCTCTTGCCCGTAGATGAACTACATGCCTCAATGATATGGAAGCAATCATTATGGGAAAGTGTGAATACGTGTGTTCTAATTTGGGATATTCATAGCAACATTAAAATTATGAGAGTCGCCACGCAGTTTTAATTATAGCCAAAACATTGAAAAAAAGCATGTTAATGGGTTCGGGGGTCAAATTAAAACAAGAGAAGAATACTGAACGTTATCACTCCTATTGCCCGAATTAATCGGTCTTTCTATCATGATGAATGTGTTACTAGTGTGTTAGTGATTTAGACCGGATCCGAAGATTGCCTACGTTCCTCTCAATGTGAGAAGCTCAGGTCAGCGTAGTTCGCAGAGAATTAGAATAGGCAGAAGAATCGGGATCATGCATAATGAGGGGGGAATTCACCTAAAATTTAGGGTTTAGAAGTAGTTCCTAGATCTTCCTCGGGTCGATGAACCCTAGATCATCATCGGCTACGAAATAACATGCAAACATGAAGATCGCAACCCTAAATATAGCATAAATAAGGTTTTAATCTATGAACACGATGAACATATGAAGAACATATATGAACATATGAATGAACATCCGACGCATATGAAGAAACTATGAATAAACATGCAAGAACATGAATATTAAAGATCTACATTAGAAATAATGCAAGAACGTGAAGAAATAATTTAGAAAACTTACCTATGTTGGCAAGAAATAAACCTTGATCTTCTTGGGGGTTTGAATGCTAATTAGAGAGCAAAATTGTGTTTAAGAACTCTCAAATTCGGATCCCCCCAATTATGAGGCAAGGGAGGTCTTTAAATAGGAAACTGATGGAGAGATCTGACAGTCAGGATCATCCGGAGCGGATGTGGCCGCGTGGCCAAGATGGAGGGCGGCGGCGACGTTGGTCGCGTGGCCAAGGTCGGAGCTTGGGCGAATGTGGCCGCGTGTCCATCGTTGCTGGCTGACTTAATTTTCAAGCTAGGGTTTCTGCATGGTTTTAAGGAAACCATTTATTACCTATTTTGATAGATTTTGTCATAAATGAGGTATTTCGGGAATCCGGAACAAGTCTTTGCAAGGTTTCTAATTCCTATAAAGTCCTTGTACCTTTGGGAAAGTCCTAATAAACTCATTTTCAGGTCGGGTACTAACAGTAGCCCTTCGGCGACGCTTCTTGCAAGGCAATGTGGGGTCGACGATAAAAGAAGGATCCGTCTGAAACATGAGTTTCAAAACAGATGAAAAAGTAAGGGAACGGCTGAACCTTGGCAGGCGACCTAAGTATCCGCGGGGGAATCAAGCCAAACGTAGGTCAAATCTGATGGGGAAATTGAGGATGATTGTCCTCTGATGTGGAGCAATGTCTTCTGCTGGGGAAAATGCACCTGCTGGGGATGATAGATGACCGCGTCGGTCGGGTGGCTGAACCTTTTCAGGTTTCCTACGTATCCTCAGAGGAATCAAGCCGGTCGTAGTTCAGAGCGACTGGGGATAAAACGAGACATCGGACTTCTGATAGGGATAGTAAACCTACGGGCACTATCCTGTATGAAGAATGAACATTCATTAGGAAAGAAGTCATTTGAAGTAAGAGGGATAATGGGACAATAAAGACTATGCTGTCTAAATAATTCCGAGGTGGAGTAATAAATGCTGAGGTAAACGCAAACAGAAAGGCCCGGGTTTCTGCCGATCGCGCTAAAATAATGGATGCTGGATCTCTCGTAACAGAAACGTCGAGGCTTCTACTGATTACGATCGATCTAGGATGCGTATGTCATAGAGGCGCCGAAGTCTCTACAACCATACGAATCCTAATAATAGATGCTGGATCCCTCGCAAACAGAAACGCCGAGGCTTCTGCCAATCGCGATCGATCTAGGATGCGTATGTCATAGAGGCGCCGAAGTCTCTACAACCATACGAATCCTAATAATAGATGCTGGATCTCTCGCAAACAGAAACGCCGAGGCTTCTGCCAATCGCGATCGATCTAGGAGGCGTATGTCACAGAGGCGCCGAGGTCTCTGCAACCGTACGAATCCTAAGCAAATATTAGGAAATACTAAAATAATAGATGCTGGATCTCTCGCAAACAGAAACGCCGAGGCTTCTGCTAATCGCGATCGATCTAGGATGCGTATGTCACAGAGGCACCGAGGTCTCTGCAACCGTACGAATCCTAAGAAAATATTAGGAAATGCTAAAATAATAGATGCTGGATCTCTCGCAAACAGAAACGCCGAGGCTTCTGCCAATCGCGATCGATCTAGGATGCGTATGTCACAGAGGCGCCGAGGTCTCTGCAACCGTACGAATCCTAAGCAAATATTAGGAAATGCTAAAATAATAGATGCTGGATCTCTCGTAAACAGAAACGCTGAGGCTTCTGCCAATCGCGATCGATCTAGGATGCGTATGTCACAGAGGCGCCGAGGTCTCTGCAACCGTACGAATCCTAAGCAAATATTAGGAAATGCTAAAATAATAGATGCTGGATCTCTCGCAAACAGAAACGCCGAGGCTTCTGCCAATCGCGATCGATCTAGGATGCGTATGTCATAGAGGCGCCGAGGTCTCTGCAACCGTACGAATCCTAAGCAAATATTTGGTGGAGAATAGAAATTTAAGGGGCTTTCCGTACCCAAAGGTAACGAATATCAGTCAAAATAGTGCTAAGGGCACCTAAAATGAATCAAAGGGGAATGTACTAGGGGTAAAACTGGAATTTTGGATGTGGAGGTCAAGATGACGGATTGTTATGAAGTCGCAAACGGGATGAACTCTCGGGGAGTCACAAAGGTGATAGACTCTCGGCGAGTCACAAGGGTGACGGACTCTCGGGGAGTCACAAAGGTGATAGACTCTCGGGGAGTCACAAAGGACTCTTTGGTGAGTCACAAGGGCAAAGGACCTTTAGGGAGATGCGAAGGAGATGGACTCTCGGGGAGTTGCTAATATGGGAAACATGATCTGGGTTCCGCTTATCCTAATTTAGGAGGGAATGAGGCTACGAGCCATTGAGACCAAGGTGTTAGGTAAGGGACATTTTTCTTGGTTGCCTAGAGGTAGGACCTAAGGCTTTTTAAGGAAAGGGAATAAGGAAGATGGTGATCTCCTAATCTTGAGATAGGGATGCCAAAGATGTCACGGCTTCTTGGGCTTTAGATTATGTCTTGGAGATAATGTGGGTTTCCTAGGCTTACTGGCTAGGGATTGGAGTTCATTTAAGCATGAGGAGAGTATTCTATCCTAGGCTTAGTGCTAGGGCTTGGAAAGGTTGAGGTTTGGGAACTTCCTAGATGTTAGGGTTTCGAACAAGGGTTTGGAAACTGGTGTTTAAGGACCATGACTCTCCTAAGTTTGGGACTAGGGTTTAGGAATGTCCTATATCCAGGAGGCTAGGGCTTGGAGTTGTGGTAGGCTCAGAGGTTGCAAAGGCATTGGCTTTTAGACATAAGGCTAGGAGTTGGAAAGGTTGTGACTTCCCAGGCTTGAGACCATGGACCGTTGGGAAGAGGGATTGCTTTTATAGACGGTCCACTAAGCTTGATGTTAGGGTTCACCATTTTCTGGAATTAATGACTATGGATTGGAAATGTTCGTGGTAACCTAGGCTTTAGGCTAGATTTTAAGGCTAAGGACTGTAAACTTCCTATATTTTGAGACTAAGGTGAAGGAATTTCCTAGGTCTAGGACTAGGGTTTGAAGGGAATGTTGAATCCTAGGCTCGATGATTGAGTTTAGTGAGGATATAGTCTTCTAGGCCCTGCGGCTAGGGTTTAGAAAGAGTGCGACTACCTAGGCTTGAGACTAGGGTTTGGAGCGAACGCGAGTACCTAGGCTCGAGGCTAGGGTTTAGAGTGAATGCGACTACCTAGGCTCAAGGCTAGGGTTTAGAGCGAACGCGACTACCTAGGCTCGAGGCTAGGGTTTAGAGCGAACGCGGCTTCCTAGGCCTGAGGCTAGGGTTGATTAAGTTTTGGATAGGGCATTGTATCCTAGGTTTTGGGTTAGGGTTCAATAAGACGGGGAATTAAGATTGTAAATTTCCTAGGTTTCGGAGACTAGGGTTTCGGGAATTTGGAAATGATGTTGCATGCGGGGCTTTGGAAATTCCCTAGAACTTGGGCTAGGGTTAAAGAGGATGTTGCGGTTTCCTAGGCTTAAGGATATGTGACTACCTAGGCTTGAGGCTAGGGTTTGGGGAGAACGCGACTTCCTAGGTTTGAGGCTAGGGTTTGGAAAGAATATCGACTGCCTAGGCTTGAGGCTAGAGTTTGGAGGGAATGTGACTACCTAGGCTCGAGGGTAGGGTTTAGAGAGAAGGCGATTACCTAGGTTTGGGACTAGGGTTTGGAGACCGAAAGCATTTGAAGGTTTGTCTTGGTTTAGACCGAGCAAGTTTGAGGTCTAAGAGTGTTACGGTTTGGGGCAAGTGAGCTTGATAGCTCAAGGATGGGTAGGCTTGATGGGTTAGACCTAGGCTTATGACACAGATGGGTGCTAAGGAGATCGAGGCCTAATGGAACGGTAGGTGTGAGATCTAGGAGATCGAAGGCTAGACAGGGTAGCCTTGGGACATAATTTCTCGAAGCGGGTAAGTCTTTTGTCCTAAAGGGTCGCGCTATGGATCAAGACCAGGCAGGCTTGAGGTCGGGCCAAAGAGCGATGGATTGGGATTGGATGATCCTAGTACCTAATGGGTTAAGGGTTTAAAGCGGACATGTCGGGTTTAGGCCCTAAGGTGTTCTAGGTGTGAGCCACGTGCGAGAAATATGTGACCACGTTGGCGCTTTAGGTAAAGGGATTGAGTGTCCAAGAATTTCCTCGAGTACAATAGGTACCTAAGTTGGATTGGGTATGCTTAGGACTTAATTTTGTCTTAGAGGTCATGCGTGTGACTAAGCTCATTTGGCAATTGTGAAGGTAGGTTAGGGATGGGACCAGAGGTGCTAAGGACAAGAGTCTTGACCGGATGGGTTTTGAGATCCTTAAGGCATGTCGCGGTGCGCAGGAGATCCTATGTGTTTTGAGCAGGTTCAAGGTTTGGACTCGTCGGGGGAGCGATGTTTGAGATCCATGGAGTTCAAGGGTGGACCTTGTAGGTGGCGAGGTTTGGACTCGGCTTGGGTTAAGTAGGTTAGAGTCCTTAAGGGGTTGAAGGTCAGACTAGGAAGTCTTTTGAGGCTAATGGGTGACACTAGGTTGGTACTTGGTAGGTTTAAGAGTGGTAGGGTCATGGCTTGGGCATGACGGGAGTCGGGAGACGTAGATGTGTCGCTTTTAGTCAGACCAAGTAGGCTTGGGAATTAAAGAGTCCAAAGGGTGGAGGTCTAAGGTTATAGACCTAGAGAGTGGACAGTTTTGTGATCTAAAGGGTTTAGGAGTTGAGACTCAATGTGTGGATCGGATATGCTAGAGACTTAAAAGATAGGCGATTGGTAGACTCGAGTGGTCTTGGGATCTAACGGATCGCTCAACAGGTTAGACTAAGTAGACCTAAGAGGTTGGACCTAGGAGGATAAGAGAGCTATTGCTTAGACAAGGTAAGGATGAGTATGTGTTGGTAGGTTTGAGATCTAGGAGATCGGGTAGGCTCGGGACTGGTAGGTTCGGGACTTAATGGGTCACCCTAAGGATTTGGCTTTGGTTAACTGGTTTAAGGTCTGAAGTTTTGGGTAGAACCGGTTTGAGGCCGAAGGGGTCATGCTACGAACTTGCGGAAGGTCGAGCTAAGAGGTTATGATGTATTCTAGGTAAGACTCACCGAGTAGGTTCGGGACCTAAGGAGTTATGGTGTAACCTAGGTAAGACTGACCGGGTAGGCTTGGGACCTAGAGAGTTGAGGGTTTAGTCCTAAAGGTTCCCTAAAGTGTAGGAGATAGGATAAAGGACCGAGTCAACTCTGGGATTACGGAGATGGGTCTCAGGTGGATCGAGGATGTTTTTACAATTTTGTGGAGACCGAGAGTGCGGGTTTATAAACAAAGTGTCAGGGAAGAGAATACTTTTGAAAGTGTTATGATTTTATAAAGATGCCTTATAATTAGTTATGATTCTAACAAATTCAAAGTGTTCATCATGTGCAGAGTTTGACGATGAGGGGTACATCCTTGTTGAAGCCTCAGTATTCTTTGGGAAACCACATAGTCGACCCATTCCATTGGGGATTATCTAATTTGGTGAGCGGGTACCCTCCCTCCTTTGAGAAACTCTACGTCAAGCTTGATGATGAGGGATGCCCTTCTTCTAAGTGTATCCTTGTTGGGACCTCGGTATTCTCCGAGAAAACACATAGTCGACCCATTCTGTTGGGGAAGCCCCAGTTCGATAAGGGTGTAGAGCGGGGTATCCTACCTCCTTTAAGACGCACCCTCTTTTTTGCCTAGACCGCCCTTTCGGGTTTTCAATCTAGCGAGCATCTCTTTTGCGTCATTTTTTTTTTTTTTGAAAATCATTCAGTCGACTCAAAAAAGGAAAAAATAATTGTTTAAACATGCGGGGGCATTTTGGTGATAGTGAGAGGGAGAGAGAGATAGTACTCGCATTTTGACTCTTTGGACAATTGAGTGTATATAAAAGGAAGGAAGCCCCTGCTTGACAGAAAGTAAGTGTTTAGCTCTTTCCTAGATTGTAGAACAGAAGACTTGTCGAGACATTTGAAAATTGTTTTATTCAAGATTCTCATTTGATTGCTCGAGAATGGACCTCGTTGATTAGTTAATGAGTTATGGTTATTTGGTAAACAAGTAGCCTCAAATTAATAAATGTTTTGATCAATTGTGAGTGAAGAAGTCAGGAGTAGAAATATGGGGGAAGAGAGAAGAGAAAGAAAATTGGCTCGAGGTGGGTTGTGTATATTTTGGACCGAACCAGGAGGTTGCCTACGTTCTCCTCAAGGTGAGGAGCTCAGGTCCGCGTAGTTCGGGGATGACCCGCTTGACGATGGTGTCGGGTTTCAGTGGGTATGTGTGGGAGGAAAGAAAAGAAAGAAAGTTGGCCCAAGGTAGGTTATGTTTGGCTTTGAGTGGTTGCCCGGTTGACGATGAAGTTGGGTTTTGAGTTTAGGGGTGTGAGGTTCGTTTGAGGTGAGTTGTTCTTTGTAGCTCATTGCGGTGGATTACTCCTTTGTAGTTGTTGCAGTGGATTGCTCCATCGTAGTTGTCATGGGTTGCTGCCGTTTATCTACTTTGTAAGGAAAGAAAGGAAAATAGAACATTTGAGGTGAAAAGAAAATGGGACTTTTACTTTTCCATGGTTATAGCCCCTTCTATTTTTCTTTTTCTTTTTTATTTTATCTCTTTGTGCACACCCTTTTTTTTGCCTAGGCCGCCCTTTCGGGTTTTCAACCTAGCGGGCTTCTTTTTGTGCAATGCTCTAACTTTTGCCTAGGTCGCCCTTTTGGGTTTCAACCTAACCTAGCGAGCCATATATATATATATATATATATATATATATATATATATATATATATATATATTTATATTTGTACATGAAACATTGGGCAAGACAAGCCCCTAGTTTGCTTTCGCCTCTCTCGATTGCGAGGTAGCTTCCTTATAGTTCAAGCGGCCTTTTGCTGGCGGCGGGCATCCTAGCCCCTTGATTTTCACCGGTAGAGCTCCATTGGATTATCACGTGCACCAATTAATGGCATGAATGACTTCGTGCACTTGTCTTACATTTGCGATGGAATACGGACAGCCCCAGTGTAACGGCATGTAGTACTCATGAAGGGAATAAACCAACCCTTTACATTGTGGCAGCATGGATGTCTATTTGATGATGAGCAACCGCAGTCCATTTCTTTGTCACGACCTTATAAAAAGGGGTCTAATGGTGGGATGAGAGGCGTATGAGGATAGTGTATGGGAGAAGGTGTATATAGAGAGTGTACATGAAGTGTATACAAGGGGTGAGTGTATAGAGAGAGTGTATGGGGGTAGAATGTAGAGAGAAGAGAAAGTGATTCGTTCATCCCAATTGATCGAATCATTTGTTATTTTGGGATTAATTGTTTACTTAGTTATGTGAATGGTTTGTGGGTCCATTTACCTTTTAATGAGTCGTCATTAATGAGTAAGATTAAGATTAATTCATCATATAAAGATATAGCAATCAAGCGAAAATGGTGAATAAGACAATTTTCATGAAATTGATATATGCAAGCTTATGTCTCAAGTCTAGAGAGAAAAGAAATGAAATAAAGACCCTTTTATTGGAACTAAAAGATTTAAACTGACTAGTCCAGGGTGGACTTTTACTTTAAGAAACAAAAATCGTCCAAGGTGGACTTTTGACTAAGGACACTCTAGAACCTACGAAGACTGAATGACCCTTTTCTTTTCTTTTATTTAAAGGAGGTAGCCCCAATTTCCTCTTTTGCCCATGCCCATGTATTCCGTTGGCGGGTGATGGCTCCGTTGTCAATGAGGTTTTGAATCTTTCTCCTCAATTGGAGGCAATCTTCGGTGTCATGCCCAATGTACTGGTGGTATTGGCAGTGTTTGGAGGGATCCAAGCCTTGCTTCACCCTACTTGGTTCATAGTTGAACAAAGGAGACAACTTGCCGGCTTGAACTAGACTTTTGAAGAGTTTGGCTAACGGCATACCCAAGTCATTGTACTCGCGTTCGTCCTTCCGAACTGTCTTTGAGGGTGGTTTAGGTACCGGTACCTGTCGTTGATGAGTAGTCTTAGGACGCATCCCAACGGGGGAAATCTATGATGGCCCATACATTTGAGGAGCGTACGGGTGTTGAAATTGAGCAAGAGGGAGAACTCGGCCGAGGTAATCATAAATGCAATAAATATCAGAGTGAAGGCGCTTCTCGGTGTCGTTTAGAGCCTTGCACATCTCTTTTTGAAAGCGGTCGACTTGCTTGAGGAGGACAGTCTCAAAGTAGGCTTCTTGTTCGTCAAGAGCGGTCCGGAAGAGGGTTGCTTGCTCGTTGAGGATGGTCTCGAAATGGAGCGCTTGCTCATTGAGATCAGTATTGGTGTGGAGAGTTGTCTCGAGACCTTGGGTAATAGCTTCATTTGCAACTTCGATGTTCCTTTCAACAGACATGATGCAGGATCTACAATAGTTGTGGGGGAATTATGTCTTTGAATTGAGCTTAGATTTATAATTAATGACAAGGCATCATTATAAAATCACTTTTTGGAAAAGAGTCGGTCTCCACATTTTTGAAATGCATTTTGGTAAAAAATTGAAAGTTTGACCAGGCCGAAGTTGCCTACGTTCCCCTTACCATGAGGGAGAGGTCCCACACAATAGGAGGCTCAGGTCACCGTAGTTCGAATCAAGTTAGACTTTTAAAAAAGAGGTGAGAGATGACCATAGGGGTCAAAAAGAGGGAGATGACTCGGTCCTTGGTCAAGCATGGGTGAAGAAGACCTACAGGATTCGGGTAAGGCTTGACTTACGGTTTGACCTAAATTTGACCTAAGGTTTGAGACAAGAAATGGTTCAATCTAGAATGCGTCGATGATGGTGGGTTGACCTAGATGGGTAAAGGATAGGTCGACCTAAATGAGAAGGGTTGGATTGACCTATATGGTGAATGAATCAAGATAGCGGGTTGTAGCGGGTTACCTATGGGATGATCTAAGCGGGATAGACATGGTTTGACCTAAGCGAGTCTAAGGTTGACCTATTCGGGTTGGTGGACCAAGGGAGGTTGGAGATTGACCTAGATGGATCCAAGATAGGTAAGTCGACCTAAGCGGGTCGCGGGTTGACCTAGATGGGTCAAAGGTGAATGGGTAGTTTTAACCTAAGACGGACAAGTTGACCTAGATGGGTCGAGGATGGGATGTGGACCTAAACGGGTCGAGACGGGTTGACCTAGGTTGGTCTGGACAACAGTGGGTCAAATAATGACCTAGGTGGGTCAAGATGACGGTTTGACCTAAGCGGGTTAAGGTCAAAGGTAATTGGGTTCTCTTATGGAATCAAAGATTGACCTAAGAGGTCAAAAGCGGATAAGGTTGACCTAGGGGTTAAAGGTTGGCCTAAGAGGTCAAAGGTGATTGGGTTGACTTAGGGAGTCAAAGGTCGACCTAAGAGGTCAACGGGTGATAATGTTGACCGAGGGGGTCAAAGGTTGACCTAAGAGGTCAAGGGTTGACCTAAGAGATCGGAGGTGATAAGGTTGACCTAGGAGGTCAAGGGTTGACCTAAGGGGTCGGAGGTGATAAGGTTGACCTAAGAGGTCAAGGGTTGACCTAAGGGGTCAAAGGTTCAGAGGGTTGACCTAGGTGGTCAAAGGTTGACCTAGGAGGTCAAAGGTTGAGAAGGTTGACCTAGGCGGTCAAAGGTTGACCTAGGAGGTCAAAGGTTGACCTAAGGGGTCAAAGGCGGATGAGGTTGACCTAGGAGGTCAAAAGTTGGTAAGGGTTGACCTAGGGGGTCAAAGGTTGACCTAGGGGGGTCAAGAGCGGAGAAGGTTGACCTATGGGGTCAAAGGTTGACCTAAGAGGTCAAAAGACGAATGAGGTTGACCTAGGGGGTCAAAGGTTGACCTAGGAGGTCAAAGGTTCAGAAGGTTGACCTAGGCGGTCAAAGGTTGAACTAGGAGGTCAAAGGTTGACCTAAGGGGTCAAAGGCGGATAAGGTTTACCTAGGAGGTCAAAAGTTGGTAAGGGTTGACCTAGGGGGTCAAAGGTTGACCTAGGGGGGTCAAGAGCGGAGAAGGTTGACCTATGGGGTCAAAGGTTGACCTAAGAGGTCAAAAGACGAATGAGGTTGACCTAGGGGTCAAAGGTTGACCTAAGAGGTCAAAGGTTCAGAGGGTTGACCTAGGTGGTCAAAGGTTGAACTAGGAGGTCAACGGTTGAGAAGGTTGACCTAGGCAGTCAAAGGTTGACCTAGGAGGTCAATGGTTGACCTAAGGGGTCAAAGGTGGATAAGGTTGACCTAGGAGGTCAAAAGTTGGTAATGGTTGACCTAGGGGGTCAAAGGTTGATAAGGTTGACCTAGGCAGTCAAAGGTTGATAAGGTTGACCTAGGGGGTCAAAGGTTGAGAAGGTTGACCTAGGCGGTCAAAGGTTGAGAAGGTTGACCTAGGCGGTCGCAATGATGGCCCAACGGATAAGCGATGGACCTTAGAGGTCGCCTAGATGCAGTGCACATTTTGTTTTGCGAAAAGTTTTGCATTTATTTACATCCTAAATGGGTGGTCCGAGGAGTGTCCTAATCTCTATGTGTGGGTTGACACGGGTTAGGTTAAAGGTTCCCACCGCTCGCGGAACGTACACGGTGAGTGGAATAGACGAGTGCTCGAAAAATGTGAGGCAGTAGCGCACAAATTCCTGCACATCGAATACTCCGGGTAGTAGGGACCTGTGCAGTGCTGACACGGACTAGTGGTAGTATATGGCAAGAAACTAATTCTTTTTAAGGAGAAAAGAGAGAAGTTTTGAACATTTTAATGATGCGATGCAATGCATGAGAGAGAGAGAGAGAGAGAGAGAGAGAGAGAGAGAGAGAATAATGTACAAGGGAGCATAGCATAGTTTTGTTTGACCCTAATACTAAAGCGAAGATAACAAGGGTACATGGTACAAGGTACAAGGTACAAGTATTAACATGGAGGAGTGGGCGGGTGCATGTGTAAACATGGCTTAATTGTAGGGGGCACGTGAAAACATGGTAAGTGTGTGCATGTGTAAACATGGCATGTGTGTGCATGTATAAACATGGCAGGTGTGTGCATGTGTAAACATGGCAGGTGTGTGCATGTGTAAACATGGAAGTTGTGTGTGCATGTGTAAACATGGCAGGTGTGTGCATGTGTAAACATGGCAAGTGTGTGCATGTGTAAACAGGGCAGGTGTGTGCATGTGTAAACATGGCAGGTGCGTGCATGTGTAAACATGGCTGGTGTGTGCATGTGTAAACATGGCAGGTGTGTGCATGTGTAAACATGGCAAGTGTGTGTAGGGTGCATGTGTAAACATGGCAAGTGTGTGTAGGGTGCATGTGTAAACATGGCAAGTGTGTGAGGTGCATGTGTAAGCATGGCAAACATCATGATGTGAACGAAAGTTAGACCCACTAAGTTTGAAAAAGTTTCAAAGCAGTCCCCAGCAGAGTCGCCACTGTGAATATGTGTGTTCGAATTTGGGATATTCATAGCAACATTAAAATTATGAGAGTCGCCACGCCGTTTTAATTATAGCCAAAACATTGAAAAAAAATATGTTAATGGGTTCGGGGGTCAAATTACAACAAGAGAAGAATATTGAACGTTATCACTCCTATTGCCCGAATTGATCGGTCTTTCTATCATGATGAATGTGTTAGTAGTGTGTTAGTGATTTAGACCGGATCCAAAGATTGCCTACGTTCCTCTCAATGTGAGAAGCTTAGGTCAGCGTAGTTCGCAGAGAATTAGAATAGGCAGAAGAATCGGGATCATGCATAATGAGGGGGGAATTCACCTAAAGTTTAGGGTTTAGAAGTAGTTCCTAGATCTTCCTCGGGTCGATGAACACTAGATCATCATCGGCTATGAAATAACATGCAAACATGAAGATCGCAACCCTAAATATAGCATAAATAAGGTTTTAATCTATGAACACGATGAACATATGAAGAACATATATGAACATATGAATGAACATGCGAAGCATATGAAGAAACTATGAATAAACATGCAAGAACATGAATATTAAAGATCTACATTAGAAATAATGCAAGAACGTGAAGAAATAAGTTAGAAAACTTACCTATGTTGGCAAGAAATAAACCTTGATCTTCTTGGGGGTTTGAATGCTAATTAGAGAGCAAAATTGTGTTTAAGAACTCTCAAATTCGGATCCCCCCAATTATGAGGCAAGGGAGGTCTTTAAATAGGAAACTGGTGGAGAGATCTGACGGTCAGGATCATCCGGAGCGGATGTAGCCGCGTGGCCAAGATGGAGGGCGGCGGCGACGTTGGCCGCGTGGCCAAGGTCGGAGCTTGGGCGAATGTGGCCGCGTGGCCATCGTTGCTGGCTGACTTAATTTTCAAGCTAGGGCTTCTGCATGGTTTTAAGGAAACCATTTATTGCCTATTTTGATAGATTTTGTCATAAATGAGGTATTTCGGGAATCCAGAACAAGTATTTGCAAGGTTTCTAATTCCTATAAAGTCCTTGTACTTTTGGGAAAGTCCTAATAAACTCATTTTCTGGTCGGGTACTAACAGAAAGGCTATCCCCATTCGAGCCTTGGATTTCGCTGTCCAACGTACTCTTAATGGACCTTTCCATCTCCTCCATACATTCTTCAAACGTTAAATCATGTTCGGTGAGTGTTATTACGACCAATTCATCGGCATTTTGGTGGGGTACCCTTGCACTCATCACATTGGCGATCATAAAGTCGGATGGGCATCTCATATCTCCCTCTTGCACACATGCCCATAAGGCTTCTTTCCATTCTTCCCCAATCTGAGCCATTGGGACATTGAATTCCAAAAGGTTCACAGGTGTAGGCTCCTCGAACTCAATCATATTAATGCCTTGGTTGTTGGGGAAAGGGTTATTAATCACGCTCGGGCCACGGGGGTGTTCAAGTTTTCCTTTGTCGATGAGGTCGAGGATGATGTGTTTTATTATGGAGCAATCATCGGTATTGTGGCCATGATAATTGTGGAAGGCGCATCTTTTGTTTTGGTCAAAGGGTTTCTCGGGATTCCTTGGCTGATAGTTGACCAAAGGTTTTACAAGGCCTTGCTTGACTAACCCTTCGAACACCTTACTTATAGGCATTCCGAAATCCTTAAACCTTACATACTGATGCCTTTCTGCAGTCCCACCCTTTTGAGAGGCTTGCCTTGAGCTTCCTTCTTGGATGCTGTTAACCGTTCCCAGGGTTTCTTTCCCTTTACCGGTGGTCAGAGGGCGGTACCTATAGGAGTTTCCGCTATTTTGGGCCGGAGACTGTTCATTGAGAGCCTTCTCAAATTTGGATCCTGCGGTTACCATGGCTCGGAGATTGGGGTAGAAGTGATGGCTGATCAAAGCTCGTAGTTGGGGTTTCAAGCATGACTGAAATATATCCAACTGTTCATCCTCGGTGGGAGGATTGGAAATATCTCCCAATTTGTAGTTCTATCTTTTGTAAAACTCACTGATCGGCTCTTCGGTCTTTTGCAGTGTGCTTTTCAAATCGGTGCGATTGGTTTCCCACTCCAAGTTAGAACGGTACTTGGTGTGGAATGCTTCCTTAATCCGGTCCCATGTGGTTCGAGACTCATCCTTTAAGTTGAAGAACCATTTGAGTGCATTTCCCCTTAAGGACAACTGAAAGTGATCAGCCATTTGCTGCACGGTGCAACCCTTCGCCCTCATTGCCAAGGTATAGGTGTTGAGGTGAGTCTAGAGACAGGCGGTCCCATCAAATTTGTCAATTTCCGGCATTTTGAATCGATGAGGGAGGGGGACGACCTTATCGGGGTCCGTGACTCCCGAGGTGAACTTCTTCTCGTTCATTCCCTCGAACCTTTCTTCAATTTGTTTCAGCTTCTCAACTATCCATCCCACTTGAGGGTCCACATGGGGGTTGGAGTTGACGGATCCCATGATTTGACTTGTCAATGGCACTGCGTTGGGAGGTGAAGTGGTGGAGGGAACTATCGGAAGAGGATTTGTAGGTGGCAAGTGGGTGTAGACATACCCTGGCGCCATGTTGCTTGTTGGGATATATGGTGGGGTAGTTTTGGATGTTTGGGCCATCGGGTAGTAGAGTGGGTAAGGTACTTCTCTAGAGATGGTTGGTAGGGCCGGAGGCGGCAAGCCGGCAGTAGATGGGGCCAAGAGTGCTTGACTGTTTGGGACCGTGTCACATAGATTGAACCCCAGTGGGTACATGGAAGCGACACCCGGTGGGACAAGGGGAACATGAGTGATGGGCACATTTTGATGAGTGGCGGTTTGGGATGTGGGACGTGAGGTCCCCACATTTGGGTAAGTTTGAGGGGGCGGGACCCTACTGTACCCTTGAGGCGGCACATTCTCAATTCCTTCTTCGTCAGTGATTTCCACAAAGCCTCCGTCATTTTCAAACACAATGGCTACCCCTTTCTGTCTCATGATCTCCGTAACCCTGTTCTGCATATCCTCGAGGCGTTTTCTGTCATTCTCTTCCCGGGCCCTGGTGGCCTCTAAAACCTGTACCAACTCTTCCCTGCTAAGACCGTTCGGATCTGTGGCATTGTCACCCCCACTACTACTTCCTGCCGGACTAGTCATTTGGAAAAACCTCAATGAAGCTGTCGATAAACTGTCCGACTCGGCACTAATCAGGCGATGACCCGGAACTCTGACCCACTTTTTATGCGCTGCGGAGAAGGAGGTTTATTTCAGACTCAGGTATGGACTCGGGTCGGTGTTTAGGGGCAGACAGGCTTTAGGCTCATGCAACATGAAAGTTTATTATTATTGATTAATTATGTTCACGTTTACTTAAAACTGATTTATTCCTAACTGGTTGGAAAAGATCGCTCTTCTTTTTCGCAACAATTCTAAATCCTGGATCAATGGAGGCCATCACTACACCTATAGACCCCTCGTTTTTCACCTGTATTGCACGCTCCCAAGGACGGACTATCCCGGGCGAGGGTCCTATAGGGCACGCGGCTTCCACCGATCAAAAGAAGTGAACCTAGGGTCTAGTGCATCGTAAAGTTCCCAACATGCGGGTCATCCTAATCATGGTTAAGCCCCAGTCGGAATCGAGACTTTTCCCGAAGGCTACACCGAAGGCTCCACCGACATTCCGTTATGACCTCATTTTGAATGAGGCGTCTCGATCCTTGACCACGGGCTTAAGGATGATTAAAATAACTCGTTCATTAGGGCTTAACGACACAGTGTCACCCTATCCTTAGTACATGGCCCTTGCTAATTGCGGTCGTCACTAACACACGAGTTGGAGGCTGGTTAGGCCACGCTTGCATATCATAAAGGAGTCACAACTCGGGCATTAATTTGGCCACAATTAGCTTTGAGCACGTATCAAGGATGTGGTAACGTGAACTAGACCAAAAACCAACCATAGTCACGGTATTTGTGTGTCACGGACAAGTGTGGTTGACTCGGTTCGGAAGGGAAGGTGGGATGGACCCGTGCGTGCATCGAAGGGAACAAGAGCGCCCAACGAGCTGCATCGTGGTATCCACCCCGGGTTTAAAGGGTATTTGGAACGTGCACGGTCGAGTGCGCGTGGTGTGAAGTCATTCTATGCTCCTTTTTTGAGTAAAAAGAGAGATTTTCAATTCGTTTTTCGATATCATGAGCATGGCATAAGAAAGATATGAACAAGTATGAACAAGCATGGATTGAGCAATCTGTACACAACAAATCAAGGAATATAAGCAGACAAAGACCAAAACTTGTATATGTACCAAGTTGTGCACAACAAAGAATTTTGAATCAAACTTTTGCAAAAGAAATATTTTACATTGAAACCCTTTTGTACAAAGCAATTTGTGCACAACGAGAAGACTCAAGAAAACCCTTACAAAAAGGGGTTATGCACGACGAGGTTTTGGAAACTATTTTATTGACAAAAGATCATGCATAACCGAGTTTTATTACCTTTTAAAACCAAGTTTTGGCAAAAAGAAAGAAGGTAATGTGCACAAGTAAGACTGTAAATTTGGAACCTGGACAAGTAGAAGCAGAGGGGCACCCAGAATGTTGCAGCCCTGCACCAAACTGTTAATTGGCAACATTCTGGCCCCTACCTAAAGTAGCCGTACGGCTAAAGCAAGAGGGAGAAATTTTTCTCAGTTTCTCCAACTTCTGATCATCAAGCCCCAGTTTATTGTATTTCTAAAACGTATGTACTCAAAACAGTTCAAACAGAAACAACAAACACACACAAATATGCAAGAAGTCAACTAACGGGAACGGGAGTTTGACCCACACAAGAATGCCCTCGAACCTTCTAGAAAGAAGTCCGAAAGCACTCTAATCCCCAGTGGAGTCGCCACTGTAAGGATCCCGCCGCCCCCCACCCCCCCACCCCCGCGCGCGGAAACGCGATGGAAGTATGGGGCGAAACGCCAAACACGGGAACCGGTCAAATTTAACGGAGTCGCCACATTTTGTTAATTCTAAACCCAACAAAATGACAAAGGTTTGAGTTCAAGGGTTCGGAGGTCAGGTTACAACTTGGGAGGAGTTTTTACGTCCTCTCAAGTTGCCTCGGACAAAGCCGAGTCTCCCTAAGTTAGTTAAAATGTGCATATGTGTGTGTGTGTATTTAACGGAAAAATTCTGTCGTTGATTTTATTCGAGAAACTCGGCTGAAAAAGGGGCCTTGAGTGATAAGATAAAGGTCAGAGGGCAAAACAGGCAATTTTGCCCCCCTACCTAAAGTAGCCGTACGGCTGGAGGAGGCAATTCTGGGGTTTTACAGTTTGCTCAAGAACAGTCCAGTTCAGAACAGAAACAGGGCATTCTGTCTGAAGCTGGACAAACTGTTTTTGATCCCAGTTTGCAAGAAATCATTTTACAAGTTTTATAACATCATTCCTATGCTAAATGATCATTACTTGGTTCCCCAAAACAAGTATTTGGGTGTGATCATGAGAAATCATAGGAGAAAATCAAGAAAGTTGATGAATGTCCCCTTTGAACCAAAGTTGGTCATTTGGTGAATAAAGATTGGAACTTTATCACCAAGATGACATCTTTATGACTTAAAATCCTTTCAAGAGTCAAAATAACACATAAAGATTGAATCTTTATGACCCAAAAGTGGGATTTTGAGGCTAAACCAAAGAGGAAAATGATGGACACTAAGGTTCCACCACCCTTATGATTATCATGGCCAAACAAGCATAACATTTAAATGAATAAGGAATGTAAAAGACAATCAACAAGTCTATGAGTGTCTAGGTTTAGAACCTCTTCCATACAAGGTATGGAGGGCACCTTTGAACTTCTCATAGCTTGGACAAGATAGTAATGTAATAGATAGGTATATAGTGCTTGATAATGGACAAGTCTTGCAAGAAATAAAAGGTGCTTGAAATGGACAAGTCTTTGGATGAATGAAGAATAAATACATGTATAACCAAGATATAAGAAAGAAAATATGAGTAAGATGAAGAGAAAGGAGGGGGAGGTGGCTTTACCTATGATGGTTATGGCCAATCTTCCTTTCTTCTCTCCTTTTTTTGGTTTGAGGTAATTCCAACAGAGTGACCTCCCTAATGTGTATTTCTCCCCCCCTGAAATGATCAGCAAGGGGTTCTATTTATAGGGACTGAGGGCGCCCAAACCAGCCGTACGGCTAGGCCCCTCTAGTTCCCAAATCATCCGTACGGCTCAGCCTGGCGAGCTTCTGGATTTTTCCAATTTTATACCAGAGTATTCCTGGAATTTATAGCTTGTCCTAGGGAGGTCCTGGCCTATCAGCTTATCCCTGAAACGGTACTAAGGCTACCTCTAAGATAGGTCGGTTTCAGATTGGGGTACTTACAGCGTCATGCCCGCGTCCCTACCTCTGACCGAATGAGTGTCATGCCCGAGTCCTTGCCTTTGACCGAATGAGCGTCATGCCCAAGTCCTTGCCTCTGACCGAATGAGTGTCATACCCGAGTCCTTGCCTCTGACCGAATGAGCGTCATGCCCAAGTCCTTGCCTCTGACCGAATGAGTGTCATGCCCGAGTCCCTGCCTCTGACCGAATGAGCGTCATGCTCGAGTCCTTGCCTCTAACCGAATGAGTGTCACGCCCGAGTCCCTGCCTCTGACCGAATAAGTGTCATGCCCGAGTCCCTGCCTCTGACCGAATGAGTGTCACGCCCGAGTCCTTGCCTCTGACCGAATGAGTGTCATGCCCGAGTCCCTACCTCTGACCGAATGAGTGTCATGCCCGAATCCTTGCCTCTGACCGAATGAGTGTCATGCCCGAGTCCTTGCCTCTTGCCTCTGACAGAATGAGTGTCATGCCCGAGTCCTTGCCTCTGACCGAATGAGTGTCATGCCTGAGTCCTTGCCTCTGACCGAATGAGTGTCACGCCCGAGTCCCTGCCTCTGACCGAATGAGTGTCATGCCCGAGTCCTTGCCTATGACCGAATGAGTGTCATGCCCGAGTCCCTGCCTCTGACCAAATGAGTGTCACGCTCGAACCCTTGCCTCTGACCAAAATGAGTGTCACGCCCGAACCTTGCCTCTGACCGAATGAGTGTCATGCCCGAGTCCCTGCCTCTGACCAAATGAGTGTCACGCCCGAACCCTTGCCTCTGACTAAATGAGTGTCACGCCCGAACCTTGCCTCTGACCAAATGAGTGTCACGCCCGAACCTTCGCCTCTGACCGAATGAGTGTCACGCCCGAACCTTTGCCTTTGACCGAATGAGTGTCATGCCCGAGTTCCCCACTCGACCTCGACGGTCGTCTATAGGTTTGAGTAGCCTCAAAATCTCTCACCCCTCTTTTGAACTACGATAGGCTTGATTCCCCACAAAATGGATATGTAGGAATCCTATACCTCTAGGTCCATCCATTGGAATCAAATCAGCCTTTGCCGTCCTCCCATCAGATTGGGATGCGTTTATCGACAACCCCGCTTTCTTCAAAAGCGACGTTACCGAGGGGCTCTGTAAGTACCCCAATCTGAATTTGACCAACTTAGAGGAATTCTAGGCACCATTCAGGGATAAACTGATAGGCCAAGACCTCACTAAGACAAAATATGGACATAGGGACTGTTCTGGAATTAAAAGATTGAAAAATCCAGAAGGTCGCCAACGTGAGCCGTACGGCTACTTTTGGCACTATCAGCCCCTATAAATTGAACCCCTTGCTGATCATTCCAGGGGGGAGAAACGATTATTGTTAGTGTTACTCTGCTAAAATTTCTCCAGAGAGTGTTTTGAGAGTGAAAGAGAAAGGAAGATTGGCCTAACTAAACATAGGTGAAGCCACCTTTTCCCCCATCCTCCTCTTAATCTTATCTCTTTTGTTTGTTCATATTATTGTTGTTCATCCCATTCAAGCAACTTAATTTCATTGCAAGTCTTGTCCATTCAAGCAACTTAATTTCATTGCAAGTCTTGTCCTTCAAGCACTTTAATCTTAATCTTATTGCAAGTCTTGTCCTTCAAGCACTTTAATCTTAATCTTATTGCAAGCCTTGTCCTTTAAGCACTATATATATATATATATATATATTGTTATACATTATGGTCCAAACCATGGATGATTCAAGGTGCCCTTCACACTTTGTGTGAAAGTGGTTCTAACCTAAGGATGATCATGGTTTGTTGAATTTCTTACTTATAACAAATTAATGATCTATTTTAATGAAAAAGGCACATGTTTTGGTTGATTATGTTGTTCATTGGTAGCAAGGATGGTCATTTGGATGATAAAGTTTCAATCTTTATCATCTAAACATTGATCTAGCTTCAAAATCCCCTTTGGGTTCATAAAGATCAAATCTTTATGTCAAATAATGTTGTCCCAAGGTTGTATTTGGCTTAAGGATCCACTCTTGTGGTGAAAGTCAAAATCTTTATGTTGATTTTGTTTTGATTTGGCGATGATAATCATGTGGGATGATAAAACCTTAGTGTTTATCATCTTACCCTTTTGATTTAGCTTGGAAATCCCATTTTGGGTCATAAAGATTGAATCTTTATTGCAATAATTTGGTCCCTAAGAGGTTAATAATGTATAAAAATGTCATCTTGATGATAAAGTTTCCATCTTTAATCATCAAATGGTCATTTTGTTTCATTTGGCCATGTTCATCACCTTTGTGTGATTTTCTCCAATGATTGCTTTGATCACACCTAAATACTTGTTTTGGGGTTCAATTGATGATCATTAGGCATATAAATGATTTTGTTTAAGTTTGTTGTGTTGAAATAGAACTGGAATCAGAACTGTTTAAGTCCAGTTTCAGCAGAATGCTCTGTTTCTGCCTGGAACTGGACTGTTTCTGAACAAACTGTAAAAAACCCAGGGAAATCATTCCATCCATACGGATGGTTTGGGTCAAAGGGAAAATGACCCTTTTGCCCCTTGTTCTGTTGTTTCTTGTGCAAATAAAACCTTCTTTTTTAGTTAAAATTGATAAACAATCAAAAACAGAGATTTTCTGTTAAAACACACACACACACACACATGCACTTTTGTTAATTAACAAGGGAGACTCGGTTTTGACCGAGGCGGCTTGGGTGACGTAAAACTCTTCCCAAGCCGTAACCTGACCTCCGAACCTTTTGTCTCTAACCTTTTTCATTTTGTTGGGTTTAAAATTAACAAAGTGTGGCGACTCCGTTAAATTGTGCCATTGTGTTTGGAACCATCCCGGATTTGGACATGTGTTGACCTTGTCGCGGGGCGGGGATCCTTACAGATAGCACACTCATTAACCACCCACCAAGCCTATGAATCCTATCCAGACTGATAGTTAACCTAGGCTCTGATACCAACTGTCACGACCCGAGTCCTGAGGCCCTATTTGGTGCCTCAAACTAGGTGCGTGAACCCTGCAATAAAATGGACATGACGCTTGCTAATACTATCACTATCAATAAAACTGAATAATACACGAGCTACACTTGCTCGACAACAAAATACTAAAAATGACCATAGGCTAACCGCCTTTACTATTGAACAACTAAACCAACTAGGGTTGTGAAAAACTCTAGACACGCCTGGCAACAAAGGCCGGCACCAAAATAATAACAACACTTTATTACAGGCACAAAAGACATCACCCAAATTTACAGAGTTTATATAACCCAGTAAAATCATCGTCCTCACGAAAAGAAACATACATAAGCTCAATAGAGCAACTACCCATAAAAGCAACAATCTTCTCAAAGATCTCCGCTAAGTCGCACCTTACTGACAGTCTTCTTTGCCTGAAACTAAGGAAAACAAATAAACAAAGAACGGGATGAGATAAATCTCAGTAAGTTACTAATGCAGCTACATGGAATAATATTATGCATCTTAACTGAATAACTGAATCATATAACCACATAACTGAATAACAAATATCACACAACAAGAGAGGCTCCCTATCGCCAACCGTCCCATACCGGTTGGAAATAACGACCAACTCTTCATGCCGCACATAAGACTGAAATAAACACATAACAAAGGATACTGAGCCAAGGTTCAATCCGAAAGGATATAATAATCCGAGCAGCATCAACAGGCAGCATCAATAGCTGAAGCGGGGGTTCCGGAACCAAACAATAACAACACTAACAACAACAGGGGGAAAATGACACAAAGTCATAACCCAAATGGTGACTAAACTCACACAAAGGAGAGCTGGCCCAAACCCAATCCGTGGCCCAAGGAAGGGTAAAAAAAGGAACCAGTGGCAACGTTATAATGGACTTGGCTCGGGAACCATTATAATCACCTACCACTGCCTGACTCAACCAAATAATACCAGCTGGACTTCTAAACTATTGCACAATCAGTATATGATTCCAAAATAGGGAACCATACCAAGTACATCATGAAGATGATAAACTGCCCATAAAAAGCTCAACAACTAAGTACATTAAACACATTTCTCACACAAGGGATTTCAAAGTAGGAAACCCCATGAAAGCATCATAAAGATGTACAACACCCAAAATGAACCTAAACGGTTACATCATTCCAAACTTGATCACAACGGACCCATTCTACCACTTTGGTGTTCCACAATTACCCTCTAGGTACCCTAGGATATCACCCCAGACCTAGTCCAAGATTGACCTAAAAATCACTTAAATTGGAACATCTCACTTTTTCAGCAACCTGGGCGGTCGCCCACACCCACCTGTGCGGCCGCCCAAAACTCTCCTGCCCACGACCAAAACCTTCCAAATAAGTGTGCAGCCGCACGCCCTATTTGGGCGGCCGCCCACACACCTCCGCCAGCCAAACTTATATACTTTTATACTACCTCTGTTTCACCATTTCAAAAGTACTATTATAATTTCCCTCAAATATTTATTTAACATTCTAATTATAATTCACCGTCTCAAAAGTACTATTACAACTTCTATCTTACTAAATATGAACCAACAAATGATTTCAACAATTCAAGAATACCCACAAAATAACCAAATAGCAAGTAGCTCAAATTGTTACCCACAAATCAACAATTACTTGAAAAAGTATCATATATAATATGTATGAACATTTTTTTTTTTGGCAAAAAGAGGACGGTACCTCCCTAGATTTTATTAATAAAGAAAAAATAGTACAAGCATGATGGGGGACATGACAACCTCAACCACCAATAATAATATGTATGAACATTTTTATAATTAAAAGGGGAATAGTAACTTACCTACTACGGGGAAAGTATAAATGAAAATATTTTCTAATCGGCTAGAAATGATCTATTCAACGCCCTGAACATTTAGGTGAAGTCGGATTTTAGAACGGAGTAAGAAAAATCAAATTGAGAAAGAAACTTTACCTTTTTCAAGCCAGAGAGAAAATTGGGAAAGTTGTAATGTTTGGTGTATGTGTTGCAGAGAGAGAGAGAGGGAAAGAAGGAAGGATTTTTATCATGTTATGATTTTAGAAATTTCCATTTAGGCCCTCCAAGTTTAACTAATTACACTTAACCCCCTAAAGTTTTAAGTTTAACAAATAAACTCCTTATCTTTATTTTTATATTTTTAATTAACTTCCAATAAATATTTTATATCAACTACTATAACTTCTAAAAATGCTAATAAATCATTTTGCAACTCAAATACTTTTATTTAATATTTTAATAGATCAAGTAAGTCTTTTAAAATAATCAAACTAACACAAATTAAATTATAAAATAATATTCTGCGTAAAATTTATATGAAATTGGGACGGGTCGTCACAAATCATCGATAAAAGTTATAAAGTACTTTTTCCCACCTCTAGTTTGCACAATTTTTAAATCACAAATGTCCGTATAGACTAACTCTAGAGATGTTGTACTTCCTTCAACTGTAGGAAAGGGTGACTTTTTCATTTTTGTTTCCATACATATTTCACACTTATTTTCTTAATTAAATTCCATTTTAGGAAGTAAATTTAAATTTACTAGCCTTCGTAATGAATTTAAATTCACATGTCCTAATCTATCATGCCATAAATTAGAACACTCAGACAAATAAGCAACAACATCTTTATTCTTTGCCTCTGGGCGGAATACGTTTATTTCATTCATTTTACAGAGCCCTTCTTCAAGGTATCCATTTCCCATGAATTGATTACCTTTAGTCATAGCAAACTTATTATTTTCAAAAACTAGTCTAAAACCATCTTTGATTAATAAGGAGCCTGAGACAAGGTTCATGCGAATGTCTGGGACATGCAGTACATCCACGAGCATCAATTCTCCATAGTGCATCTTCAGCACCACCTTTCCAAGTCCTACGACATTGGAAGTAGAAGAGTTTCCCATGTTCACCTTTCTTCCTTTGACAGGAGTGTATGATGAGAAGCACTCTTTATCAGCACATATATGGCAGGTGGCTCCAGTGTCTAACCACCATTTGCTTCGATTTTTATCCGAATTTCATGGATTAACCTCACATACGATTGCTTCTAGATTAAGCTTGTTCAACCTTTTAATGATGTTGGCTTCATTCCTGTTGCCCATTCCCCATCATGGAATCTGACAGTTTCTTGCAAAGTGACCAGAATTGCCACAGTTGAAGCAATTCTTAAAGCTGGACTTCTTGCCCTTATAGGCCCGTTCCAAAGAAATCCATAACTCTTTGGCCGTCTCCACGAGAAAATATCTCTTGAACATAGCATTATTTAGCCAATTCATGATGTACATTCTGCAAATGAGATCACTATGATCCTATGCTCTCTTGGTTATCTGCCTTTGTGGGTCTGGATCATCATCTGAGATGGTCGGGGAGTCCTCCGTCAAGAGACTTTTTAGGATGAGGGCCTTCAAGACTAGTAGCATGCTTTGTTTCCACTTCTTGAAATTAACGCCTTCGAATATTTCCACCTTCTTTCAAAGAACCGGGTAAATTGGGTTATTCAGGGTATTCTCACTAGAGCCTGAATCAAAAATTGTTTTAGAAGCCATAAATTAAATACACAAATTATTGTCTTAACGTTTGTTGGATAAAAATAGGGTGTATTTAGAAAATATGGCTTTAAAATAAAATAATAACGGGGATGGAAATTTATTTAATAAATAAATAATTAAAGTCGAGGCAAAAGTTGAACTCTTTCTCCGCAATACAATATTGCCCCGTATACTAGTGCTCATGGTCTACGGTAATGGTCTCCAAGATACAATGACTTTCTTAATTTCAGAACGGAGCATAACGACTCTAAAATTTTCGGGCGAACTACTGAATACTTGAGATCTTCTGGACTTGACTAGAAATTCTAAGACTTCTAGGATGCTTCAAGAATGCTAGAATGCGTTTTAATAGAATACTATAATGCTTTGGTTGCTGGATGGAATGCAAATGAAGAGGAGGTCCTTTATATAGATATTGAAGAGGCAAGGTGCCTCTTAGGGAATAGGCATAATTTGGACAGGTGTGATCTTAGCCGTAGGATTAGAATTAGATGGAAGGTGGAGATCAACTGGGTTGATCCAGAACTCCAACCCGCCCATACGAAAAGGCGCGGGTCGGCCCCTTCTCAACTGCCACCGGATGCATCCATTTGGTTGAACTGGGACGCCCGTGTGTAGCCCATCAACAATTCGATCTAAGCCATTGGGCCGCCCTAAGCCCATGTCGTGGGAAGCCCATTAACCAACGCCATTGATCCAACCAGCCCACTGAGTTGACCCATCCGAGCCAAGCCACACCAGATCAGGCCACGGACTGAACCACCACCGAGCCCAACTTTGTCAAAAATTAAAGCTCCACAGCTCCCAACGACCGATGCGAAGTGCAAAGTGTAAGTACCCCAATCGGAACTGAAACCAGCTTAGAGGAATTCTTAGGACTATTCAGGGTTAAAACTGATAGGCTAGGACCTCACTAGAATAAACAAAAACTCTAGGACTATCCTGGAATTAAACTTAGAAAAATCCAGAAGCTCGCCAGGCTGAGCCGTACGGATTGTATGGGTACTAGAAGGGCCCAGCCGTACGGCTGGTTTGGGTGCCTTCTGTCCCTATAAATTGAGCCCTTGTTGATCATTTCAGGGGGGGGGGAGAAAAATAGTTTTGATTGTAGAAACTCTGTTGAAATACGAGCAGAAACACAAATATTGTGAGAATTGAGTGAAAGAGAGGAAGATAGGCTAGAATCAAACATTGGTGAGGCCTCCTTCTCCCCCACCTCCTCTTCACGTCTTTATCTACTTGTT
Source organism: Campanula takesimana (assembly GCA_026119855.1). Classification (NCBI taxonomy): domain Eukaryota; kingdom Viridiplantae; phylum Streptophyta; class Magnoliopsida; order Asterales; family Campanulaceae; genus Campanula; species Campanula takesimana. The sequence goes on from JAOWBW010000037.1 coordinate 2,583,150, forward strand.
CATGTTCTTATCTATGCAATGTCTTTATACTTCTTGAGATATTATTAAATGGAACCAAGCCTTGAAATGATTCATGGTGCCCTCATGCCTTGTGCATGATTAAGGGTTACAAACCAAAGATGATTAAGGCTTGTTATGATTAATGCAATTTACTTTCATGTCATTTATATTAATGTCATTTAATTTAATGTATTTACTTTTGGCTTGGTGATCCATTGCACATATGGAGAGAGCCCTTACACATTTATAATATTTATGTTTATGTTATGATGATCAAGTTTGGGTGGTAAAGTCTTGATCTTTACCCTCCAAACTTTGATCGAAGTCTTAATAATGTCCCTTTGGATGATAAAGACTCAATCTTTATCCATCCAAAGGTTGATTTTGGATGTCCCAAGGCTTTGTCTTCGATGAATCATCCATTTGGGGGGGGGGGTGTTAAAGTCTCTATCTTTAATCATCCAAATGGTTGTGTTGGCTCAAAGCCATGCTCATCAACTTTGTTCTTGTTTCCCCAATTATTGCCTTGATCATGCCCAAAATCATGTGTTTTTGGTGTCTAATTAATGATCAAAGGCATAAGGGATGTTGTTATGCATGTCTTGTACCATTAAAATAATCTGAAAAGATCACATTCTGTCCAGTTTCAGCAAGATGCTCTGTTCTTGCCTGAAACTGGACTGCTTTCTGAATAATCTGTAAATTCCCAGGACAACCATCACCAACCGCACAGATGGTTTGTCCAGGGAATTGTTTTTTCTGTTTTAACCCATTCTCTTATGATTTTCACAAATAAACCCTTTTTTTTAAACTTTTAACTGTTCTCTGTTAAAGTCAGTTTCTCCCCTTTTAAAATACACACACACACACACTTGCATGTTTTTTGGTCGACAAACTTAGGGAGACTCGGTTTTTCGAGGCGGATTGGGTGAACCGTCAAACGTTCTTCCCAAGACGTAACCTGACCTCCGAACTCATTTTCTCAAATCATTTTCGTTAAATTGGGTTTAAAAATTAATTTAGCGTGGCGACTCCGTTTTCTTGAACATAAAGTTCCGTGAGGCGGATTCTAGATTTCTCTCTCTAGCTTTCTCTCTCTAGGTAAGCTCTCTCTAGGGTTTTCCCTAGAGGTCTCTGGTCGGTAGCTATGGCTGCTCCGGCGCTGCTCTTCCCTTCATTGAACTCTAGCACTCGTAACCCTTACTTTACCCCGCAATCGGCTCTCTCAAACACAAACCCTAATTCTCCGAATTCTCAAAACCCTAGCTCTATTGCGGCGACACAAACCTCCCATGCAAACCCTAATTCTGCGCCGTCTTTGAACAATCCTGGCTCGAATGGAAATTATACTCAGTTAGGGAATCCGGCACCGCCTCAAAACCCTAAGCCCGCTCAAATACAACCCAAATCTTTTGTGGATCTATTCTCATCTCAGATTGCAGCCCCGGCTACTGCTGCATCAATTAACCCTATTCCAACAGGTAATCACAAGGGCATCCCTGCTGTGAAACTCACAAAAGAACACATTGATGATTTTGCTAAACCGTTTAGATTCACACTCGTCGGCAAATTCATGCATGGGCGACCTTCAATGGAGGAGGCTCGGCTTGCTTTTGCAAAGTTTAATCTTAAGGGAAACTACAAGCTTGGTAATCTTGACTCTCGTCACTTACTCATTCAATTATCTACGGATGCTGATTATCAACGCCTGTTTATGAAGAGTGTTTGGTATGTTTCTAAATACCCTATGAGAACTCTTGCTTGGTCACCAGCATGGAGGCCGGAACAAGAATCTTCAATCGTTCTAGTTTGGGTTGGATTGCCCGGACTACCAGTTCACCTAATTAACCAACAATTTTTGTTCACAGTGGCCTCAATGATTGGAACTCCTTTAATGTTAGATAAGGCTACAATTGAGCTCTCTCGGCCTAGTATTGCTAAAGTTCTCATACAGCTTGATGCTGCAAAAAAGGTTCCATATGAGATTTTTATTGACTGTGGAGATGTATGGCCTAGTTTTCATCAAAAGATTGAATATGATGATCTTCCCAAATATTGCAAACATTGTTGGATGTTTGGTCATGACATATCAGTTTGTAAGAAGGCTAACCCTAGTCTAATTGATATGTCAAAACCTAATAAAGTGATTTCAACAAAACCTGTTGGGGAGAAGGTATATGTTCCTAAGGATAAGGGCCTCCCAGATAATGGCGCTGTCTCGAAAGAAGAGGAAAAGGCAAGAGTTTCTCAATCTTCTGGACATATTTCTAGTGGGGTCTCGGGTAAAAATAATGGGGTTGCTACTTCTTCCGGCTTGAAGGTAAATGGAGTATCAAAGACACCAGAAGTTATTGATGTTATGGATGGGGATAAAACTAAAGAAACTAAGGCCTCTGTCCCAAAAATGGCTGTTAGAGGGCAGCCCCTCCCTGCTGCTATAAACTTGGCTCTCCAAAAACCTAATTCGGAAAATAATATCGGTTTAACGAATACTTTTGATGTTTTGCGTAAGTCAGATATTGGTGTGGATGGGAATGCTATTCTTGAAGAGGGCACCAAGGATGATATTATGGCAGGAGTTTTACAAAAATTGGAACAGCATAGGGAGGATAATAAAACTTTCCGTGTTGATGTTAACAAGGATTCTGAAACGATCAAAGATACAGTGATGGCTAATTCCAGCATTTTGATTGAGGGTTTAAATCTTTCCCGGCGTCTCAAACCTAAGGGTGACCATCAAGGTCAGGTGAGGAACTTGGCGTCTGAAACCTAAGGGTGACCATCAAGCTCGGGTGAGGAACTTGGCATCTCAAACCTAAGGGCTTTTGATGGTAGCTTCACCGAAAGGGGGATATCTTTCATCCTCTACCTAAAACGTAAGGGAATATCTGTCATTCTCTCCTAAAACGTAGGGGAATATCTGTCATTCTCTCCTAAAACATAGGGGAATATCTGTCATTCTCTCCTAAAACGTAGGGGAATATCTGTCATTCTCTCCTAGGGGAGGACTCGACTCTCCTCTGGTCAAAGTCGGGACTTGGTCTTGATTCTCATTTGGTCAAGGTCGGAGACTTGGATTTGACTCTCATTCGGTCAAGGTCGGAGACTTGGACTTGACTCTCATTCGGTCAAGGTTTGGTCAACTCAACTCTATGGGGAGGGTTGATTAAAGACTCTCATTTTTTCAAAGACTTGGTCAACTCAACTCTCGGGGGGGGGGGGAGGGGGGGTTGACTAAAGGATGGTCTTATGTCGCGCTTGGACTGCCGGGGACAAAGGCTTCAACCTAAAATGACCACTTTGGGTCAAGGCTCGGGTCAACTCCATCTTAAGGGAGTTTGGCGGGAAAACTTGTCTTACGTCCGACTAAGGACTGCCAGGGCATTCGGGCTTGACTCTCATTTGGTTACAGTCGGGATATGGTCAACTTGACTCTACGGGGAGGGTTGACTAAAGGACGGACTTGACTCTCATTTGGTCACAGTCGGGATTTGATCAACTTGACTCTACGGGGAGGGTTGACTAAGGGACATACTTGACTCTCATTTGGTCACAGTCGGGATTTGGTCAACTTGACTCTACGGGGAGGGTTGACTAAGGGATGAACTTGACTCTCTTTTGGTCACAGTCGGGATTTGGTCAACTTGACTCTACGAGGAGGGTTGACTAAGGGATGGACTTGACTCTCATTTGGTTACAGTCGGGACCCTTCTTTTCTAAGGCAAATGGGCTTAGGTCAGGGACCGCCTAGGCTTTTTTCTGCACAAATCTTTTACTCAAAACAATGGGTTTACATCACGTGGGGACCGCCAGGCTTTTTTTCTGCACAAATATTTTACTCAAAACAATGGGCTTACGTCGCGTGGGGACCGCCTAGGTTTTTCGCAATTTTTTTAATGGGAGGCCTAATTTTTCTAGGTCCAAAAATCATGTTGCATGAGCCAAAGGAGGGAAAAAGTTCGAGGCATTTATGATTTGGTTGGGATGGGGCTTTTAATGGATGGGATTGTAAAGCCAACTTCTAACAAGAAGTCTTTAATATTGTCAGGGGACAAAGTATCCGTACGGTTGTCCCAGTGGATGTACCTTTTGCATTAAATTTTGTTTCGGGTCTGGTCATCTTCTTTGGTGCCTTAACTCGGAGTCCAGAAGCAGTTTTCCTACTTATTTCGAAAGCTTTCTCTTCCATGGAGCCCTTTCTTATGGGGAAACCACCAAAATTGTCCAAAATTGATCAAGAGTGCTTTGAGGGCAACCTCAGGCTTTGGATGCGGCATCACATGAGGGAGAACAAAGGCGTTTTCCAATCCAAGTTTGGATTCAAATCCTTCTGGTCTCTCAAGGAGTTCATCCCGGACCTCGAGCTTTTGAGAGCTGGTGCGACCTTTTGGGATATCCGGAGACATGTGTATTGTTTTTCTTACAACGAGATTACTCCGACCTATGAGGATTTCAAGGCTTTAGTGGGAGGTGTGGACACAGAGGTCATCGCCCTTCCTTCAATTGATGACACAATGTGTGTTAAAAGGTTGGTCTCTCTTCTCGACATTCCTTTAGAAGAGGCTCAGTGCATGGTTCTCAATCCTACTTTTATTGACATTTCAGACCTTCCCAAAAAGTTCATGGATCGCACAGATGAGGCTTCTTGGAATGCCTTTGGGTTATGCGTTCTTGCCTTTTTCTACATGGTTGGCTCCAAGGGAACTTTCCATAAGGTTTTGTTGAGTGTCCTCGAGGAATGCCTTGCGGGGAAGGATATCGGCCCTTTGATCTTGGAAGAGACTTTTCATGGCATGGACAAACCGGATGCGTTATTTTGGCTCCCTAATGCCTCGGGTAAGTTTACTATATCCTCGGCCTGGAATATTTGTAGGGATAAAGGTCCTCTGCCTATTTTTGAGCATTGTTGGCACAAACATCTTCCTTTAAAAATCTCGGTTTTCATGTGGCGTACTCTCCACCGAGGTCTTCCAACTGATTGTGCTGTTCAGAAAAGAGGTATTCTTCTTGCTTCAGCTTGTAGTTGCTGCTCCCTTCGTTCTATTGAAGATCTGGATCATCTCTTTGTGCATGGGGACATTGCTAGGGAAGTTTGGGACTTCTTTTCACATTGTTTAGGCATTAGATGGTATTCTTTCTCTATTCATTCCGTTCTGTCCAGCTGGTGGTTTTGCAACACAAAGCATGACTCTCAAGGTATCTCTTGGCTTCATCACATACTCCCTTGCTTTATTCTTTGGGAAATTTGGAAAAGTAGAAATAAGGCCAGATTTAATAACCTTAAAATGACTGCTGCTCGTATTATTTCTTTGGTTGTTGCCTCAATTAAAGCTGTTGCTAAAGCTTTTGATATTCAGTTCTCGGGCTCTTGGATTGACAATCAAATTTTTACTTTCTTTGGTATCACGGGTTATACTAAGTTAAGTAAGAAGATGAGACTTGTTTCTTGGCTTCCCCCTTCTCAGGAGCATTTCAAACTGAATACTGATGGTGCTTCGAAAGGTAACCCTGGTACTATTACTGGGGGCGGAATTATTAGGGATGCAAAAGGTGATCTTATTTTGCTTTTTCCCACTTTTATGGTCATGGCACTAATATGGTGGCAGAGGCTAAGGCTGTTAGGGATGGCTTAGCTTTTGCTTGGGGCTTTGGCATTGCCTCCTTGTGGTTAGAAATTGATTCAGAAGTCCTTCTCAAAATAATTGTCGATGAATATCATATTCCTTGGTCCATTTGGTATGATATCCTGGAAATTAAACGCTTCGTGAGCCTCATGACAGTTCGGATCTCGCATATTCTTAGAGAGGGTAATAAGGTTGCTAATAGTCTTGCTAATGCTACTGTAGCATCTCGTGCTAATACTCTCTATTACTCTTTTGATGCCCTTCCTTCTGATTGCAAGGGCCCCCTTGTGTTAGATCGCCTCTCTACATCTTATATTCGAATTAGATAGTTTTTTTTTTGCTAGAGTTTTTTTTAATCCCCTTCCCTTTATTGTAGAGGACCTTACAGCTTGTGTAAGGCTTCCCCCCTAGCATTTATTTTCTCAGGTGGTAAGGCCGTCATGTCCCCCACCTCTTTTGTATTTCTTTTTTCTATTAATAAAATCTAGGGAGTACCGTCTCCTTTCGCCAAAACAAAAATGGCATGGACATGGCTTCATGCGCAGTGGTAGTCCTGCTCTTCTTACCATGTGGTTGAGGGAGAGGTTGATGGACGTTGCTGAGGCTCCTCTTCCTCGCAAACCATGGTCTTATTCTCTGAGAGGCATACTTCTGGATTTTGCCCAAGGTGATTGGGAAGCTTATATGGCTCGGCTTCGAACCTCGCAGATCCGCTGGTGGATTCCACATTGGCGCATTGGCTCTGTGAGAGAGTACCAGGGAGGTTCTCCCATTGTTCAAGTACCGGGACTTTTGGGATCATCTATCTATATCCCGTCCTTGGTTCGTAGGCAGTTTGGGTTGTTGCAAACTCCTCTGTTGGAATGGTCGGATGTTAATCCAGAGCACCTAAGACCTTTATCGTTGTCTATGTGAGATCCTTCTACCATTTCACTTCTTACTCGGTCATGGACATATTCCCTCTTTTCGGCTCGGGTACTTCTCAGCGGCGTAGCTAGCATGGTTCTGACCACGGTTTACTTGGACTGGTATGAACAGAATATGGGGCAGACTCAGAGGCTTATCGAGGAGAGGCGTGAGGCCATTCTTGGGGGGAGTTGGGACACTAGTAGGGTTTTGAGGGAGACTGAGGCTATAATGAGTGGCCACAATTACACTGGGGACATTGTTGAGGACTATCATGTCCTGGCCGACAGGAGAATGACCGTGGTGCCTGAGATTAAAGCATGGGTGGGGAACTTCCGAGCTCGGGCTGCAGCCGACATGGCTTTGAGGGCAACCGGGCTTATTGAGGAAACGAGGAGAATGCCCGACCTTGGAAGGAGGGAAATCGAGATCTTTGACATGAAGAAGAAGAAGACTCGGAGGAGTCAAAAGATGAAGTGGAAAGGTGAGGAGCATTGATAGTCCTACTGTCCTAAGTATCCACCCATTGCCATTGCAGACACATTAGTTCATTTAGGTGTTTTATTTGTATTTTTAGCATATCATTTTGAGTCGAGAGTAGACCGTGCTTGAACTCATCAAAGAAGTGTTTTAACTGTAGTGACTTATATTGAATTTTGTGAGTTTATGTATATACTGGTATGAGACCTCTATTCAGAACTGAATTTGGATTTTTATTTATTTTTAAGATCGGACCAACAATTGGCTACATACGTTCCCCTTTTACAAATAGGACTAAGGGGCTCAGATCATCGTAGTTCTTTTCCATGAATCTATTTCTCTAGACCGCCCGAACGGTTTTTCAGTCTAGGTGGGCATATTCTTTTAGCAATTTTTTTTGTTTTTTTTTTTTAAACGAAATAGCGGCGGAGCTTGTCTTCGTTGATCGGGTGCATGAAGGGATTGCCATCCAAATCTGCTAGTCTCATTGCGCCTCCTGAGAAGATCTCTCTTGCACTACAAAGGGGCCAATCCATACGGGTTCTTATTTTCCAACAGGGTTAGACCTTCCCGGGGGTTTTTCCTTGAGAACCAAATCCCCTACCTGAATTTGTCGGGGCTTCACTTTCTTGTCAAAGGCTCGTGCCATTCTCCCTTGGTAGGCATGGATATGTTCCATTTCTTTCAGACGACATTCATCTAGCAAGGCCAATTCATCATGTCGACTCCGGAGCCACTCTACCTCATGAATTTTATTTTCCAACAGGATTATCAATGACGGAGCTTCCAACTCGGCTGGGAGCATGGCCTCCATCCCGTAGGTCAAAGCGAAAGGGGTTTCCCAGGTGGCGGTCCTGACTGAGGTTCGGTAGCCCCAAAGTGCTAGATGTAGCTTTTCCGGCCAATCCTTTCCTCGTGTTGCCATCTTTCTAATGATCCTTTCAAGTGTCTTGTTGGCGGCTTCTACCGCGCCATTGGTTTGAGGCCTGTAGGGGGAAGACTTGTGGCGAGTGACTCGGAATTCTTCTAACAGCCGATCACATTCACCCTCAAAGTGTGAGCCATTGTCAGTGATGACCTCATTTTAGACTCCGTAACGGCACATGATATTTTCTTTTATAAATTCCGCAACCTTCTTCGAGGTTAAGACCTTGTAAGATTTGGCTTCGACCCATTTTGTGAAATAGTCCACGGCTACCAAGATAAATTCATGGCTATTGCTCCCGGGTGGATAGATCTTTCCAATGATTTCAATGCCCCAAGTTGAGAAGGGCCATGGGGTTGTCAAGCAGTACAAATGATGAGGCAGTAGGTGATTAAGGTTTTTTTTTGGCGAAAGGAGACGGTACTCCCTAGATTTTATTAATGGGAAATAAAAGGTACAAAAAAGGTGGGGGACATGACGGCCTTAACCACCGAGAAAAGAGCTAGAGGGTGGGTCTTATACATTCTATAAGAACCTCTACAGAAAGGAAGGGGGTCCTACCAAAAACAATAAAACAAGACAACTATGCCCTAAGATTTGGGTACAAAATCCTATCAAAAAATAATAAACTTTGACAGAGTCTAGGACAAGAATCCAAAGTCGGAAACTCAAAATCATTTTGAGTGTTTGCTGAATGATTAGCCAAAAAATCCGCCGCTTTGTTGCCTTCACGGTAAACATGGGAAATTTTCACCTCCATAACCTCCATAATTCTAAAAATGGATTGAATAACGTACCAAATCTCCCATGGAATAGAGTATTTGCGAAGAAGAATAAAGGCTAACAGTTCAGAGTCTACCTCAAGCCAAACAGAATGAAGGCCCATCATTCGAGCATGAGAAAGGCCATCAAGAGCAGCCCTAGCCTCTGCAATCATGTTTGTACCATGGCCATAGAAACAAGAGAACGCATATAAGAAAGAACCATCATGCCTACGAAACACTCCACCCCCCGAGGAAGTACCAGGATTTCCATGCGAAGCCCCATCCATATTTAGCTTAACTTGATCCAAGGTTGGGGTAAGCCAAGTAACAAGCTTAGCCCGGGGAATAGTATAAACAGCCTTTTGAATGCCAAAGAACCGAACAATATGCATATCCGAGGAAGAGTAGCTGAATCAGACCTTATTAGCATAAAGAATATCCACAATTTGGTGTCGAACACTATGAATCACATTATCAATTCTTGGAACAATCCCATCAAATCTGCATCTATTTCTAAGCTTCCAAAGGTCCCAACAAATGAAACCGGGTAATATATCACTCAACCATGAACTAATTTTGCTACATTTAGCTGATTTACATGCATGCCATGCAATAAGCCTTTGAGAGAGGGACAGCCCCATTACACTAAAACCAATCATAGAACCATAGTACAACCATACTTTCGAGGCAATCTCACCATTGATGAGAATATGAGAGATAGATTCAAAATCTGGACTAAAACAACAGTGGCATTTAGAAGCAAGAGGGATACCTTTGACACTTATCACACTTCTTCACAAATTGTATGCAATCGACTTCCATCGAGACCAAAAATACCCCATTCGTAGGATGACTTGTATTAGGGCCCGAGCGTTCATGTGGGGACCGCACACCCCACCATGGAATTCTTTCATGAGTTCTCTTGCCTTTTCCATGCTTATGCACCTTAGGAGAAGGCCCTGATGGCGTTTCTTATATAAGATGTCCCCTAGGATGACATAGTGAGATGCTAAATGTTTGAGAGCTATCATGCCTTTGGCCTTAATCCCATCCTTATACTCTTCGTTCTCATTTGTGAAGGAAGCTTCCCCTTCTTTGAGGAATAGGTAGATTTGGTTGTACCATGGCTCTTTTACCTTTTTTGGGATTCTGTCTATCTCACAACAGTAGGCTGGATTTTCTTTCCTACCAATTCTGAAAGGCTTTATTGATTTTCCTTCAGGAATATCCACCAAGGAGGCCAAGGTGGCCAATGCATCCGCAAAACGGTTCCGATCCCTTGGTAGGTAATGAAAACTGGCCTCTTTGAATTGGGCCATGAGCTCTTCCATGTGGGCATGGTATTTTTGTAGCCCCGGGTCCAACGTCTTCCATTTGTTAGACACTTGGTTGATGATCAAAACTAAATCTCCATATACCTCCAATTCTTTAACATTTCTTTCAAGGGCGGCTTCTAATCCGGCCGTGCATGCCCCGTATTCAGCGGCATTATTGGTCACATCAAAGTTCAATTTAATGGTAATAGGGGTGTGCTCATCCTTTGGATCCACCAAGAGCATTCCAATGCCATTCCCCTCTTATTTGCGGCACCATCAAAGAACAATTTCCATTTGTTTTCGCCTTCGAGAGCGAAGATCCCTTCGTCAGGGAACTGTGGCTCGGTTTCTTTCTCTTCATTGCTAGGGAAATCTACCAAGTGTTCCACCATGACTCTTCCTTTGATTGCTTTTCGTGTCATGTAACTGATGTCATATTCTGCTAGGAAGAATGACCATTTGGCGAGTCTCATAGACAGAGATGTCTTTTCCAACAAGCATTTGATTGGATCTATCTTGGATATGAGCTTTATTGAGTGGGAATGCATGTAGTGTTTCAACTTTCTCACCACCCATACCAATCCGGCACACGTCTTTTCAATGGTGGAGTAGTTAAGTTCACTCCCTTGCAATTTTTGGCTTACGAAGTAGATGGCATTCTCCACTTTTGAATCCTTCTTTTCTTGGGCCAACATGGCTCCTACTGACGTGTCGGTCACTGTCAAGTATAACAAGAGAGGCTTATCTTTGTGCGGAGGGCAAAGGATTGGCGGATGGGTAAGGTAGGCTTTGATTTTCTCAAAGGCCTTTTGACATTCCTAATTCCATTCAACCTCTGCGTTCTTTCTTAACAACTTGAAAATGGGCTCACAGGTGGGGGTGAGTTGGTTTATGAAACGACTGATGTATTGTAATCGTCCCATGAAAGCTTTCACTTTTGTTTGAGTACTGGGTGGCCTCATCTCCACAATTGCCTTAACCTTTTGAGGATCAATCTCAATGCCACGTTCGGTGACCATGTACCCCAAAAATTTGCCGCGAGAGACTCCAAAAGTGCACTTGGCTGAGTTTCATGGAGTGTTTCCTTAGCCTGTCAAAGAACTTCCTCAAGTCGACCAAATGCTGTCAATCGGTTCCCTTGGATTATTTTTTTTGGCAAAAGGAGGACGGTACCTCCCTAGATTTTATTGATCAAAAAGTGAAATACAAACAAGGTGGGGGACATGACAACCTCAACCACCTGGAAAAGGAGACTATGGGGGAGGCCTTACACAAGATGAAAAGTCCCATACAATAAAGGGAGGGGTGGCTACAAAAAATTAGAAAAAAGCCTATATAAGAATCTAGCCATCAAGAAAAACTATGAATGCCGAAATAAGGGATCCTATCCTTGTCCAAAGCAAAGAAACCTTTGAAATGGCGAGGAAGATCAAGAAAATGAAGAACCTCAAAGTTCTGTTTGTCATCCGCAGCCTTGTTAGCCAAACCATCTGCAACACCATTTCCTTCACGAAGAATATGAGTAACCCGAACATCCATAAGAGTCATAAGGTGGTGAATATGGGATATAAGATACCATATAGACCACGGAATATGAAACTCCCAAATAATAATGCGCATAAGGGTTTGAGAGTCAACCTCAAGCCAAATATGATGATGACCTCTATAAAAAGTCCTATATAGAGCATCCCGAACCGCTAAGGCTTCAGCCATCATGTTAGATTCTGCTCCATAGTAGTTAGCAAAAGCATAAATAAAGTCTCCATTTGAATCCCTAAAAATCCCGCCTCCCGCAGCAATGCACGGATTCCCCCTAGAAACCCCATTCGTATTAATCTTGATAAGACCATTACTAGGAGGCTCCCAAGTAACCAATCTGATTTTTGGAGCAGCATAAGCCTTAATTCCCAGCCGAAAGATAGAAAGAATGTGATCTTCCTCATAAGACCACAGGAAAGTGAGAGAATTGGGTAGCCCCGGCATTTCTTAACCCGGAAGGCATCACGGTGTAGCAAAAGGTTCCCCACGGGGTGGTGAAGGCGGTCTTTTCTTGGTCTTCTTCAGCCATCTTAATCTGATTGTACCCGGCAAAACCGTCCACAAAGGACTTAACCTCAAAGCTCGAGGTTGTGTACACGAGCATGTCGATGTTTGGGAGAGGGAAATCATCTTTAGGGCTCACTTTGTTGAGGTCCCTGAAGTCAACACAACATCGGGCTTTCCCATTGGCCTTCATGACCGTTGCTATGTTGGAGAGCCATGAAGGGTATTCTATCACCCTTATGAAGCCGACTCGGAGTAACTTCTCAATCTCCTCTTTGACTTGCAAGGACCATGCAGGTTTGATTCTCCAAAGTTTTTGCTTCATCGGTTTCACTTCGGGATCCACGGGGATTCTGTGCTCTACAATGGAAACATCCAACCCCGGCATATCCTTGTAAGACCAAGCGAATACATCCACATATTCTTTGAGTAGTTTAACCAAGGCTTTCCTTTCGGCCCCTTTGAAGTAGCTACCAATCTGTGTCTCCTTTGGTTCATCTGCAGTCCCCAAATTCACCTTAGTCAAAACCTCTTCGGCAGCTTGGGCACGGTTTTCCTCTCGGTCAATAACATGCTTTGAAATTTCTTTAATGTGTTGTTTATTTAGTGTGTCTGCATTATTAGGTGATTCATCATTAACCGTTTTTAGATTATTAGTTAATTTATCATCTAATAAGTTGGCAATGAGGGGATACTCGGAAAGGTCTATCATTTCATTCAAAGCGAAAGGGAATACAACATTGTCTACAAGCTCATAATCCTCGGGCGTGAGGCCCTCGGATAAAGAAGACTCAAACTCGAAGACAAGGGATTAAGGGGACTCGACATTGGACCTTATGACATCTGACTCTAGGGGGCGGGGAACCAATCCAAGTTTCGCAATCATCTCCTCCTTGCTAGCCACTGGTCCGGAGAAAGTTACCCAATTCTTCAGAGGCATATCATTGGGTCCAACCAAGGTGCGGGGATCAAAAGTTTCAGGGGATCCTTCTTCTATCACATCGATCATTTTGTTTCCAATATCAACCAAGTCTGGCACAACCATCCCTTCTCCAAACATTTCCTGCATTATCATGCCATTCCACTCGTCATCCATGACGTCTTTCTTGGCTTCCTTGGGAGTCACCTCCTCGTACTTGCCATACCGACCCCAGACGGGTTCTTCCTTCTTACCATCCCTTTTCGTGAACAAAGCTTCGAATTGTTTCACGACCACGGGCACCCATTTGAAGATGTACTCATGTGTAACTGTAGCCCCGGTAGAACCGGGCATTTCAGGCATATCGAGGAACGTCCTTCTTATGGGGTTGGCAGTCATTCCCCGGAACCTTGTAAGATCCTCTTGTAGCTTGTCCCAATTGGTGACCATTAACGGCTTCTTTGTACTCGGGGCCTTGGTTTGGGATCCCCTTTCACAAAGTAACAGCCCATGTCAAAGGTGTAAGGATGTAGATTAGGAGCTTTATACGAGATCCCTCGAGCCTTGGCTTGGCTTTTCTTCCGAGCCATTTTCTTATCCATTCTCACATCTTCGGGGGTTGACGTATATCCCAAGCCATGGAGTGTCTTTTGCTCCTTGATGTCAATGACCTTATGTGTACCCTGCAGCCTTTTTCCAAGACCAAGCCCCGGTAAGTAGTGTATTAAGCGCATCATTTTCATTACGGGAGGGATCTTATCCTTTGCGAGTGTGAGGTCCGCACAACAAATGTGAGCTTTGGGAGGTATCTCTGTGAAGCTGGTTAGTACCATGCCATTCCCCTCGTGCTTGATTTCTAGCACGGGGATCTCGTTGGTGTTGGTTCCCTCCGCGGTGACACTGTCCCCATAGATGACCATTAGGTTGTTCCCTTGCACATATTTTACGCACTGATAGAGAGTAGAAGCTACTCCATTGACCTTGTGGAGCCAAGGGTAGCCTAACAAGGCGGTGAATGAGATGGGGATGTCAAGCACTTGGAAATATGTTGGCACCATTTGTTTTCCGAACCAAAGATTCAAGGTAGCTACCCCCAAGACTGATCGTGCAGTGGAGTCGTAGGCTATGACTGTGATTGTGGAGGGTCTCAGGTTTTCAGCTTTAAGACCAAGTAGGTCCATCATCTTGGCAGGGAGGACATTCATGGCGGACCCATTGTCAACCAAGACCCAGGGAAGGCGACGCTCATCCAATTGTACCGTGATGTAAAGAGCCTCGTTGTGGTTGGCTCCGAATTTCGGTAGATCCAAATCTGTGAAGGTAATAACATTCCCATAGTGAATACTCCCAATCATTTGGATGGCTTATTCGAGAGTAGCCGTGGTGGGTACCATGGTTTGGGCTAGGCATTCCTCTAGTTTGGGTTTATGGGGATAGGATGAGGTGAGAAGAGACCACAAGGAGATGTTGGCTTGGGTCCTCTTGAGTTGAGTGAGGACAGGATCTTCCTTCTCAGAATCTAGGACTTTCACTTCCTTCCACGAGGTCACAAACCTCCTCTGACTCCTCTGCGCATATTGGTGGGCCCCTGGTGTCATAAGGCCATGCTTCTTTTCTCAACTCATTCACCTTGACCTTTCCTTTAGATGGATAGGCGAATCTACAGATCTCTACAAGGGAAATGGGACGAGTACATTTGCTTTCCGCCACCCCCGCAGCCTCATGGAGCTTCTCGATGGTCAACATGCAACAAAAATGGCTCGGGAATGCTGACTCTCCATTGTCAAAATCCAATGGTGGGGATAACGGTGGTAGTGGTAAGAGATCCTCCAAAATGGGAAAGTTTCCTTCCATCCCCGTGGGTGGAACACAAGAGGTCATGTAAGGGGGCTCCTCATCATCACTTGCATAGAGGGTCCGAAGCTCTTGGCGAGGCATAGAGCGAATCGCTCCTCTCATCTGGGTGAGGTGTTTTCATAATTGGAGATTTCTGGTACACTTGCTATATCGAATCCTTCTTCTTTTTCTCCATTACAACTGAACACTCTCCTAATCAAAATTTTTCTGGATGGCGAGCTACTCGGCTCTGTGACATGGAAATTCTCATTGTGAGGGGGCAGTACTAGTTTGGGCCATGGCTTTCGCCTCCCAAGGCACTCTCGATGGCCTTTTCCATTTCCTCAATGCACTCCTCGTATGTCATCTTGTGCTCGGTGAGCTTGATCTTAATCAATTCATTGGCATTCAGGTGAAGGACCCTTGCACTCAACACATTGGCCACCATGACCCTTGTTTGCACTCCTCGTTAACTGGTATGGAAGATCGCTCCTGAATAAAGTTCATTTTCTTGAACTTGACCGCATGACCCTTGTTTACGTTTGACATGCTTTTGAAGGCTACTCGACCATAAGTTGAGGTAGATGCGCGGTCGGGTTCAGGTACCTTACTAGAGTCTTCCTCTACGGTAGGATTTTCCATGGCTTTTCCTTTCAACTTCAAAGCCTTTCCAGTTTGTTTCTTAGGGTAGACATAATAGAACTCTAGTTTCTTCTTTGGTTCTTGTCCTTTACCCTTAGATCCTTGATGTTTAGCCCTTGACCCTTCCAAAGTTTGCTTGGTAAATTTCTCATCTCTTTCACAACAAGATGCACATTTAAAGTTGTCACTAGTTTGAAATCCCAAGCCTTCCTTATCACCACTAGACTTTTAGGATTCTAAGATTTGTTCCATAGTGACACGAGAATTGGTCTACTCATTAGTGATCCTTTTGAGATCATTTATCTCAGCAGCCAATTCTTCATTTTTAACTTTAAATATGGCATTTTGTTCTTCTAAGAAACGGTTTCGATCAGTAAGAGGATTCATACTCTTGATCTGCTCCTTAAGGAGGGTAAGTTCAGATCTTAGAATAGTTCTCTCCGTCTTAAGCTGGGAAATTTCTTCAGTTGAAAGTGCTAAAGCTTCCTTTATGCCAGAAAATTTACTAATTACCTGTTCAGCTTTCGTGAACATCTTTTCTTGTTCATCAGGGGAAATGTCAAACTTGACTTGAGGTGTGGTAGACAGAACTTCCTTCGCTTTGGGATTTAGTAGAGCCTTCTTTGCTGCACTCACATCACATCTTGAAAATAGAAGATCACCATTCTTTTAACTAGAGTTAGGAATCCCTTATCTGCAAGTTGATCAGCCGTATAGCTCTTCCGTTTGGGTTTCATGCTCGGATATAATTGATTTTCATGATCTTCTTCATCGTCGGAGCGTACAATCAAGCAAATGTGACCTTCTTCAGAATCCTCATCGCTTTCATCAGAATCTGACTCTATCCATGTTGCTAAATCTTTAGTGGTAGAGTCTTCTTTAGCCATCATTCCCTTTTGCTTTGAATACCTTGGAGTGAAGTTGCTTTTCTTCTTCATGTACTCATACTTGGGAATTGGACATTCTGATGCGAAATGACCTGGTTTCCTGCAATTAAAACAAACAAGATCTTCTTTCTTCTTAGAGAAGTTGAAGTTCTCTTTCTTCTTTGAGGGGCTGCTCCTTGAAAACCTTGATGGAGCTTTGCTTGATGATCCGGGTTTTGCTGTCTTTCTGAACTTTTGGAATCTTTTCATGAATATAGCAAAATCATCATCGTCCATATCAAGTAACTCTGATGTGGAGATTTTTGTATCTTCTTCCTCGATCACTTCTTCCTTTTGAGCGACCAACGATAAGCTTTTTGTTTTTCCTTCCATTTCTTTAATGTTGTGAAGCTTGTTATCAAAGACCTTGAGGTTGGCATAGAGGCTTCTGAGTGACATATCATCTAATAACTTGGTATCTTCAAGAGCGTTTCCTTTGTGAAGATATTGGTAACCAAGAGCGGCAATAAAATTCACATTAATCTCTTTATTTGTAAGCTTCTTTCCAAGTGTTGTATACGTACTTACGATCTCACAGTAGCGGCCATAAGTGGCTCTAAGTGATTCACCGAGGATCTTAGCAAAGTTGTTGAATCGTCTTTGAATAGCAAACCTTTTGCTCTCTTTACAAGCTTGATCTCGTTCAATGTAATCTTCAATTGCATCCCAAAGATCTTTTGCAGTAGAACATTCCATAATCTATCAACGTTGTGATGTACTGAATGTACTTTAGAGTATACTCTTTACTTTCACATCCATTCCAACCAGCCTTTTCTCTTAATCGGTCCATTCAGCTTTTGGTTTCTTGATTGACAGATTATCAGCATTGGTAGCGGGGTCTGGATTCGCTTTCATTGGAAAATATGGTCCAATGGTAAGACAATCACCAAGTTGCTCGTCTATGGAGTAGAAGTGGGTTAGAATTCTGTGTTTCCATACGTCAAAATTATCTTCGTCGAACGCTGGAACGTGTGTGTAGTTAACCGTTGCCATAGCTTTCTGACTTGCCATGTTGAATCGGCACCCAAGCTGTTAAGCTTGAAAAACAGAAGTTTTATAAAGGTGTTTGCTCTGATACCACTTGTTGGTCCCAAAGACAAAACAATGGTATGAAAAGAAGGCTAGAGGGAGGGGGGGGGTGAATAGCCTACTTAAAATTATCAACCCTTTTTCAAAATTCAACCTTATGCTTACACTAGAATTTTGTGGTCAATGAAAATCACGCGGTCAAGTGTAATATGCACAGCGGAAGTTTTCGATGGAAATAAGGTAGAGTTGGTTTTGACTAAAAACTCTAAGTATAGGAACACCAGCACTCACGGTCAACCTAGTTGCGGTCAGGTGAGTGCGGTCAAAGGGGAGGTGCGGTCAAGAGAGATGCGGTCAAGATAGGTTGAGATTGAAAGTTGTCGTCTTGATAGATTGGCAAAATGATAAGTTAGTCAGATTTTAGCTTAGGCAATAAGTTGAACAAACAAACACAATTCACAACTGTTCATAAATCTGAAAGATAAAGACACTAAACAACAAACAAGATTAATATGAACAATAAAGAACAAGATGAACAATACTTGAAAGTAAATTGCAGAATGTAAGAACAGTAAGTAAATGACACAAGTATTTGGAAAGGTTCGATCTGTTAAAAGATCTACGTCCTTTACCAAGATGGTCAGTCTTGGATTTTGAATGGAAGTATATATTGATTCTTCTTGAGTACTGATTACAGAGATAAAGTATTGAATCAACACCTACTTTCTATGAAGAACAAATCCTAGACTTAGACCAGTGTATCCCTAATGATGCAATCTATGTGATTGATCAATCGGGGTGAGTGTGTGTGCAAGAATCAGAAGCTCTTTAAAATCTAAGTGATTGTAGAGCCTAATGAATCTTGTGTGTTGCAAGGTTTGTGATGACTTGAATGTTGCTGGAGATCTTTGAAGGTTTGAAGGCGAAATCATGAAGATTCAAATGATTCTGAAAATCTTGAGTATGATCTTCAATCACCAAGTATTTCAACATCAATTTCTCTCTTTGAATCTCAGCAATGTTCAATGAAGAACTCAGGACTATTTATAGCCTTGAATGAGAGACTAGCCGTTAGAAATACTTGGGATCCTAGTTGAAGGACAATGAGTTGTTGAATTCAGATTGGAGCTCAGTCTGAGTTGTCCTTTTGTTGCAGAGTAGTGGTGATCCCACTGAGTTGTATTCAAAATTTTGAAATTTGAATTCAGCAATGTTCTAAACTAACCATAGTTTTGGACACAAGTGTGACCATGGTTAAGTTTGAACAGACTTGGATTACTTGGACATCTTCACTAGCGGTCGAGACCTTACGGTTGAGTGGCTTGCGGTCAAGGGATCAAGGCGACCTGCTGACAAGATTTGCCACGAAGCCCACGGTCACTGACCTGCGGTCAAGTGATTCACGGTCAAGACATTGAGCACTAAAATTTCCAGACTTAGAAAATTTTAAGACCTATCCATCTAAAGCCTATACTATTAAAGTGGACTATTCTCGAAATGAAGTTTTAACACTTCTTACAATAAAACCTAAAGTCAACAAAAAGTAAAATTAGGTTATGGGATCAATAAAATCTAGGTTATGGGATCAATAAAAAGAGGATCAATAAAATCTAGGTAATATGAGTGGTTTATAATAAGCATACCCAACAATCTCCCCCTATTTGATTGAGACCATTACCTACTATAACAAAGGCTAATTCATTGAACTTGGTAATAACATGTTTTCAAGAAATATTATTTTATTAATTTCATGCCCCAAGTCAATGCACACTCTAAGCCAATGCCATAGATTTCTATCATCCTAAAAAGATAAAATAAAATTCTAATCCTAGCAAGATAGAAATATATAAGTTTGTGCATTTAGAGAAAATAACGATGAATGAGCAAATGCAACAAACAGAGACATTCAAGACACTCCATAGAAATATCCATTTAAGCATTTGGAGTGCAGAATCAAAAGAGTAATGTTAATTTTTACAAACCCAAACAAAAGACATAAAAGTAAATTGTTTTGGAACAAACCTCAAATTGTTTAAAACGACCACACACGGTCAACAAAATAGTTATGGTAAATCAAAGTGGAGTCTAGAAACGCTCAAACTCCTGAAGATCATCTTCAGTGAGGTCGGAGAAAGGAAAGCGGTAGGATGGCATGGATAGACCGGGAATAAAGATAGGCACGGTAACTCCATCTTCATCAACAACTTATCCATGTGAATTCACGTTCCCATGGCCTGCTCCTTCTGCTTCTTGAATTGCACCTTGATTTCCTTGGCGATTTAGCCTGTTCATCACGGTGTTGACTCGGTTGGACAACAAGTCAATTTTTTGAGATTGGCCATCTATGCGGTTGGTGTGGACAATCATGGCCTGTTTAAAGGCTTCCATTTTCCTGCTCAAAATTTTACTCTAGGAAGACATAGCGGTTTTGAAGGTAACGTCAACATCCTTTTCAATAGATAACCTTATTTTCTTCACCTCTTGAGAAAGATCATCTTTAACATCCTCAATGGATTTTGAGATATCTATCGAGGCTTTTAATACTTCCTTTGAAAAATACTTCATGATAGCTCTGGTTTGAATGAGGAAAGATTGATTCATAAAATCGGGTGTTACCATGAAAGCGCTAGGAGCAACAAGAGCGGTAGAGGTGGATGAACTGCCTACCTGACCGGGCCTGGAGGAGCTGCCTGCTTGACCAGATATGGCATTTGATACAGCCTTTGACATGTACTCTCTCTCTCCCCCTTAATGGTTTCAATCAGTTGAGATGGAAGAGAGGTAACCTGGTCGTTAAGCAAAGAATTGGCAGACTTTAACTCTGTGATTTCTCCCTGAAGAGCCATCTGGTTTGCGGTCAGCTTCGAGATCTGGGTCTGAGAATCGAGATTGATTTGAGTGAGCATCTCTACGGTAGTCAACAGATGGGCAATAGAATCGACCGGAAGTTCAGAAGTGGATGGCCTGATTGGAGACATGGTCATTTTACCAGTATCATCAACTATACGGTCACTGGTTCATGGTCATCCTTTTGACCGTGACCCTCATGTTCAGGCACTTGCACATCCTTTTCAATTTCCTTCTCAGACTCAGTGGGCTTCTCAACATTGGCAGTCATTTCTTCAGCATCACTAAAAACTGGGCTATCAGCATTGATACCCTTATCAAGTTCATCATATTCACCGACATTATCATCAGAATGATCTGTGCCATCATCAGACACATCTTCCACTTCTTCATCAGTGGGTTCATCAACTAAACTAAGAGTAGGTTTAGAGATAGGTTGCCTTTTCTGGCACTGGGGATGAGCAATCTCAATGACATCATCACGGTTACCATGATTAGGAGAACCGAATGGGGTAAAATCAGGAGAGGCGATCGATGGAGGAGGACAGGTAACTTTAGTCTTCTTGGAGATCTTCTGGGGACTAAGAGACAAATCCCTCTTCTTTGATTTCTCCCTTTGAGATGATGCGGGGAGAGGAGTCTTGGGCTTCAGAGACTTAGAAGGAGCGGTAGAATTGACTTGCTTCTGAGGAGCGGAGGATTTTGAGGCCGGAGGGGACAAAGACTGGTTCTTTGAACTTGATCCCTGTTAAGGGCTTGGATTTGAGAGGGGGTGCGGTTGATGTACTAGCCTTTGCTTTGCCCTTAACCAACCGGGCATCCCTTGCTTCTTCTCCTTTACTGGCTTCATCTTCTTAAATTTCAATATAATCTCCTTGAGGATCCAGACCTAATGCTTCACGTGTTGCCTTGGTATAGTTCAGAGTAACGTACTCTTCCTTGGGATCACGAGCCAAATACTCCTGGTATTGAGTATCACCAAATCTATTGTGGAAGGTTGTCCTCATGGTCTTGATATCAAAGATCTTAGAAAGAGAGATGGCCACCCTGGCATGCTTATCTTTGACAAACTCCTTTTTGATTTCAAGAGTGTACTTGAAAATGAAAGAAAGCAGCCTAGAATTCTTCTTGTACTTGGTGGAGGCCTTCTCCCGGACCTGTTTATTGTAGTCCTTGACCTGCTCAACCAGCATAATATAAAGGATCTTGGGCCAATTCATCTTTCTGCCCAGATAGATGGCAACAAAGAGGTGACACTGAGAGAGGTTGAAGTTGATGTGGTTGCCACTTTGCATAAAAGACCGTGACCAACCAGGTGTCCAATATAGTACATTACTTCTTGAAAGGATTTCCGGCAGGGGGTGCACACATCAGAAGAACCAATCAAGCGAATGGCAAGCTCTTCACATTCGTCAGCTGTCAGAGACTCAGGGGCTTAAAAATCAATGTCTAGACCGAGTACAGTAGCAATGTCAGTATAATCCAACTCAAGCTCTTCTGTCCATAGACCTCTGCTTCAATCCAGTTAAGGGGCTTGTTCTTCTCATCTTTTCCTTTGATCTCTTTTGCGGTAGAGTAGAATTCACCAACTGGGGCAGGTAGATGATATGATTGAGGCATGGTAAAGTAGTTCAAAATGCCAGATTTTCTCATTCTCTTAATGATGTTCCTTCCAATAGCATCATTCATGAGATCATCATAGTCCATCACACAACCGGGAATAAAAGATTTTTCATCCTGAAAGGTAGAGAAATTAGGAACATAGCAATAATCATGCGGTCGACCAAGTGACGGTCAAATATTCATAGCGGTTAAGCATAAGCGGTCGATAAGAAGATACGATCGAACTAGAGGTACGGTCGATAAAGGTGAGGTACTTCGAGAAATTCAAGAGGATTATAAAAAAATACGCACAAACACCATATCAATGCGTGTAATAAAATTTAAAGATAAAAAAGGTGGTTTATCAAGAACATGAAGAACATCATAAGAACACCAAGAACACTGTTCATGGTGAGAACCCAGATATGGTTCTAAAGCACAAAAATTCATGAAAATTACATTCCTAGATGCGCAAGAACCGATTAAGCACACATACATCATTAATTTGACTATCAAGAACACATCAAACCCAGAAATCAAAGGGCAAAAACTAAAAAAAAATGAAGAAAACTTCAAAAGATTTATGGCATAAAAAGATACAAAACTGAAGATTAAACAAGATAAAGCACTGAGATGGATTCGAAAATGTGAATCTAACAAGGATTGAACATCATCAAAACCAAAACAACTCAGAAAATCAAACATCCAGTCAAGAATATGAAAGGGTTTTTCAAACCCGCCAAAACAAAAATAAACCCAAAATATAAGAGATTTGAGTCAAGAAATCATACCATGGTGTCTTCAAATGTAGAATCTTGTGATTTCTTGGAGGGTTTTGTAGATTGTGAAGGTTTAGGTGCCATTTATATAGAGATAAATTTAGAGAGACGAGTGAGAGAGAAAGAAAGAAATGGGTGAGTATAGAGAGAGAATGTAGAGAGATGTAGAGAGAAGGGAAGGATATCTAAAAAAGTGAGTTACAGAGTTGTGGAGTTGAGGGGTAGTGGAACAGTTTGTGCAGAGAAGTGGGAGGTTAACTCTGCAAAACTCAGAGATTTGACCTATGATGTCCTATCTCATTAAATGCATTGCTAGTGACGGAGGACATAAATAGGGAATAAAATTAATTGCAAATGATTTGAATTTAATAAAAACGAGGGAAAAGAAGAAATTACGGAATTACCCCTTGGATGACTGGGATGATCCTAAAATTTTGCTATGTTAGAAACACTTACCTGGTCACCTTGCATTTGCGGTCAGGTGCTTGACCGTGATACTTTGCGGTCAAGTAGGTTACCTTGGCCAGTGAGTGCTTCTTTAAAGCAGTTAACCAATGTCATCATTTTCCTTTTGCTGTAGACTTCTCGAAAGCCTTGAACAAATCACTTGTTATACGGTCAAAGTGGAATACTTGAGTGTGGGCAGTCGGCATTTTGCGGTCGACTGTGGAGTATTGACCGTGAATGTCTTGCTAAACTTTGAACATAGATGAAACACAAAAGTTAGCATAAATAAAGTATATGGACATATCATTAAAGTTCTAACATACCCATTTCTCCTCTAAGATACCTAAATCTCTTCGAATCAAGAGCTTTGGTGAGAATATCTGCAATTTGGTCATCAGTACTCACATACTCTAGATGGATATTACCTTTTTCCACATGATCCTTGAGAAAGTGGTATTTGATATCATTGTGTTTGGTCTTCGAATGCATGACAGGATTGTTGGACACATCAATGGTAGATGTATTGTCACAATAGATTGGACAATTTCCTTCTTTGATTCCGTAGTCAACCAATTGTTGCTTCATCCACAGCACTTGGCAGCAGCAGCTTCCAGCAGCTATATATTCAGCTTCTGTGGTAGATACAGAGACTGAGGCTTATTTCTTGCTCGCCCATAAAATGAGTCGATTTCCAAGGAAATGACAAGTCCCACTTGTGCTTTTCCTGTTAATGGTACATGCTGCATAGTCTGCATCTGAGTAACCTATAAGATCAAATTTGAATCTTTGGAATACCAAAGTCCAAGGTTTAATAGTCCCAGAAAAATATCGAATAATATTTTTACAGCAATAAGATGTGCTTCTCGAGGATCCGCTTGATAGCCAGCACAAACACAAACACTAAACATGATATCTAGCCACTAGCAGTTAAGTATAGGAGAGAGCCAATCATACCTCGATACAAGGTTTGATCAGCCTTCTTACCTTTCAAGTCTTTGTCTAGCTTGTTACCAGCAGCCATAGGAGTGTCGTATGCTTTTGCATTTTCAAGTCCAAATTTCTTGATGATATCTTTTGTGTACTTTGCTTGGTTGAGGAAGATACCTGTAGCACCTGTTTTTTTTTTTTTTTTTTTTTTTTTTGCGAAAGGGATGATGGTACCTCCCTAAATTTTATTAATAAAGCTCAAAAAATACAAACATGGTGGGGGACATGACAACCTCAACCACCAAGAATGAAAAACTAGGGAGGAGGCCTTATACATGCCATAAGGTCCTCTACAAGGAAGGGAGGGGTAACTAGAGAACATAGAAATTAAAATATACAAATATCTAGCCATTAGAAAAACCAAACTAGTGAGAACGAATATGAGGAAACCGAGTCTTGTCCAAAACC
>JAOWBW010000370.1:0-42258 GCA_026119855.1 Campanula takesimana
GCGGGCCCGGAGTACGCGAGCTGGATGTCGACTAAAACAATAAACTCTAAAATAATGAAGATAAAAATTTCCTTTTATCAAAAGATGATAACACAAAGTTTTGAAATCCAACTTGAACAACAAAATATAAACTAGTGTAGGCTCCATAAGCTTACACCCAAAATAATAAAATATACAAATTCTAATGACGTCAAATTTGGTACAACTATTCCCAAAAGGTTACACATTTATGTAATGTAAACCCACCAATAACAACTTGCCCAAAAAGCTCAACCCTCGCGATGTCCTCCTCGTGATCAACGAGTCTAATCCTTTCCTCCTGGGGGGGGTTAAGGAAAAACAATGATAAAAGAAAGGGGTGAGATAAATCTCAATAAGTCACCAATTCAACTACATGACATGCTATGATGCAATAAGCAATAAACAATAGTAAATATCACTTAGCACATAGAATTTATCAATTAACAGATAGCAGCGGAAATAAACAAATAACAAAGGATATTAGCCAAGGTTTCCCAACTGATATAACCAAATAAAGGTCGCTGCGCAGCTTCAATAATCAACAATCAACATCTTCATAGTAGCATGAAAGCTGAAGAGAAAACCCCCGGTACCGGAACCAATAATAATAAGGGGATAGTGACACATAGTCAAAGCCCAAAACCAATAGCTAAAATGCTCACAAAGGGGCTAGCTCATCTCACATCCAAGGCCAATCTGGAGGAGGGGAATAATGGGGCCAAACAATGGTCAACATCATAATGGACTTGGCTTGTGCCATCATAATGTTTCGCATCGCCCAACACGACAAAAATACCAGTTGGACTTTCATGTAAAGGCTAAGTAATAAAATGCTAGCACGATAAACAACCATTGATTTCAAAGTAGGGAATCATTTTCAATTAATCACCAAAAGATGAACCGATCAAATACACATCATAAAAGTGCTTCAACATTCCCACACAATAATTAATCAAATCCCATATCACATTTATTCACAAAGGAACCAATTTCAAAACTAGAGTATCCCACAATTTTTATTTAAGTTAATTAAAGTGACACCCGAAGTCTATACCTAATATACAAACCAAGCCTAAACCAAACAAAAGGGAATGCCAGGAATTTGGGGCGGGCGGGCGCCCAAAGAGATGCGGGCGGGCGCTCAGATGGAGGCAGGCGGGCGCCCTCAATAGGCAGAAACTTTTGGTCATGAAAGGGACAAGTAAGCGGGCGCCTGAGGCTTGATGGGCGGTCGCTCGACTTGATCCAGGCGGGCGCCTGGCTTGATTCTTGGTCGGAAATTGCAGCTGGGTTGTACCATTTTCAACCCAAATTTCACCCATTTCCTAAATGCTCAAAATCGACTCTTTCCACAAGTTCAACAATGAATCAAAACAACATCTAGGCTGAAAGGGGGCCTAATCAACATCATATATATAACCCCAAACCAAGATTCAAAACCAACATTCATAACAATCACCATTTCAAACCAAAAACCAAAATAAATTCCAAATAAATCCAAACTCAATCAAACATCAAATGTATCAACTAAAGCATTATATAAACATGAAATGAACACTTTAGCATAAAAATGGGGGAAAAGCAACTTACCCGGATTTTCTCAAAGTTGACGGAATGCGAAATTTCTTTGCTCTCTACGATCCTAACGACGATCTAAACACTTTTCATAAAATGAGCAATGAGAAATAAGGAGGGGAAGATGATTAAAATGAAGAGAGAAGGAAGGAGAGAAAACTTACCCAAACCAAGGAGAGAGAGAGAGAGAGTATGCTGGGAATGGAGTGAGGGTGAGGAGAAGAGAAGGAGTTGATGAATTATTTTGAAAAGTTACACTTAGGCCCCTTCCTCCACTTACTAACTCAACTATTATACTCCCTACTAACAACTAAGACCCAAACACTAACAATTTAAATGCTAGGCACAGAAATATTATAATGAAGAGAGAAGGAAGGAGAGAAAACTTACCCAAACCAAGGAGAAATAAGGAGGGGAAGATGATTAAAATGAAGAAAGAAGGAAGGAGAGAAAACTTACCCAAACCAAGGAGAGAGAGAGAGAGAGTATGCTGGGAATGGAGTGAGGGTGAGGGAGAAGAGAAAGAGTTGATGAATTATTTTGAAAAGTTACACTTAGGCCCCTTCCTCCACTTACTAACTCAACTATTATACTCCCTACTAACAACTAAGACCCAAACACTACACTAGCACCAATAACAATTTAAATGCTAGGCACGGAAATATTATAACACATAAAATGCACACATAAATTATAAATTAAATAATAATTTAAACAATTAAATAAGAAATAAATAAATAATTAAATATTTATTATCTAGAAAATAGAGGCGGGTTTTCGGGTCGTGACATTCACTCCCCCTTAAAGAAAATTCGACCCGAATTTTAACGAGACTTACCCGAATTAAAAAGCCACGGATAATTACGCTCCATCTCCTCTCGAAGCTCCCAATTCGATTCCTCAACATTGTGATTCCTCCAAAGAACTCTAACCAACGGAATGCTTTTGCTTCTCAAGGATTCGAACCGGTCGTTCTTCGTAAGTCATGTCGGGCTCTATATCCTCCGTACCCTCGGTAAAACGTGAGAAGGATCATGAACATACTTCCGAAGCATAGAAACGTGAAAAACATTATGTAACCGGTCTAAAGAAGATGGTAACGCAAGCCGATATGCTAGAAGTCCCACTTTCCCCAAAATCTCAAACTGTCCAACAAACCTCGGAGCTAATTTACCCTTCTTCCCAAACCTTCGGATACCCACCTTTGGAGATACTTTTAAGAACACGAAGTCTCCGGTCTAAAAACTAAGATCTCGTCTTCGATGATCGGCATAGCTCTTCTGTCGACTCTGGGCTGTTTTCAGTCGGTCTCGAATAATTTTAACCTTTTCCACCGAGTCCTGAACCATGTCAACACCCCAAAGTTTTTTGCTTCCCCAACCTCGTCCCAAAAAATAGGTGACCGACATTTCCTCCCATACAAAGCCTCATACGGTGCCATCTGTATACTCGACTGATAACTATTATTGTAGGCGAACTCTGCAAGCGGTAGATGTGTATCCCACGAATCTGGAAAGTCAACTGTGCAAGCCCGTAACATATCCTCGAGAATCTTAATGGTTCTTTCAGATTGACCGTCAGTCTGAGGATGAAATGCGGTGCTAAACCTCAAATCGGTACCCAAAGCCTTCTGTAACTCTTGTCAAAATCGGGATGTAAACCTGGGATCTCTGTCCGACACAATACTAACTGGAACACCATGCAATCTGATAACCTCATGAACATACAAATTCGCAAGTTTCTCCATCGAATAGGAAATGTCAATGGGTAAGAAATGAGAAGATTTAGTCAACCTGTCCACAATCACCCAAACTGCATTGAACCTCCTTCGAGTCCTGGGTAGTCCGGTTACAAAATCCATCGTAATGTGTTACCACTTCCACTCGGGTATCTCAAGAGGCTGAAGTAGACCTGCGGGTCTCTGATGCTCTGCTTTAACTTGTTGACAGGTCAAACACTTCGATACATAATCTGCAATCTCCCTCTTCATGTTAATCCACCAAATTGTTGTTTTAAATCCTGATACATCTTCGTACTCCCGGGATGAATGGTATACCGGGATTTGTGACCCTCATCAAGAACTCGCTTTTTAATCCCACCGATATTCGGCACACACAATATGCTACGGTAAGTCAACACTCCCTTGGAGTCAAGCTGGAAGTCCACATACTGTATATCCCGAGCATTATCCATAATCTTCTTCAACTCTGGGTCATCCTTCTGAGTATCCTTGATTTGTTGAATTAATGTGGGAAATACATTAAGGTTCGCAAAAATAGCTCCACGTTTCGACTCTTGGGGACGCCAATCACGAGCATCCTCAAGCATTTTCCACTCTCGAACCATCATCGAAGCCACATAAGATTTTCTACTAATCACATCGGCTACAACATTTGCTTTCCCGGATGATAGGATATCTTACAATCATAGTCCTTCAAAAGTTCCATCCATCGACGCTGCCGGTTGTTCAATTCCTTTGAGAGAAGAGGTATTTCAAACTCTTGTGATCGGTAAAAATCTCAAACTTCGCTCCATATAGGTAATGCTTCCACTTATGCAACGCGAAGACTTTCGCAGCCAACTCCATATCATGAGTAGGGTAATTATGTTCACTCGGGGTCAACTTCCTCGAAGCATAAGGAATTACTTTCCCATTCTACATTAAAACACAACCCAAACCCTCTTTCGAAGCATCACTGTAAATCACTAAGTCGTCATTTCCATTTGGTAACGCTAGAATAGGAGCCGTAGTTAATCTCTTCTTTAATTCATCAAAGCTACTTTGACATTTTCCACCCCACACAAACGGTACATCCTTCCGGGTCAACTGAGTCATCGGAGTAGCAATCCTCGAAAACCCTTCTATAAACCTTCTATAATACCTGGCTAAACCCAGAAAACTTCTGATCTCTGTCACTGTCTCGGGTCTCTTCCAATCCACTATGGCTTCTATCTTTGAAGGATCCACAGAAATCCCATCTTTAGAAATAACATGACCCAGAAATGAAACCTTCTAGAGCCAAAATTCGCATTTACTAAACTTCGCAAACAACTGCTCCCTCGCAAGAATGGATAAAATTGTCCTCAAGTGTTGCTCGTGCTCCTCTCGAGATTTAGAGTAGACAAGAATGTCGTCGATGAAGACCACCACGAACGAATCAAGATAAGGATGGAAAACCCGGTTCATCAAATCCATAAACACGGCAGGCGCGTTAGTCAACCCAAACGGCATAACCAAGAACTCGTAATGACCATAGCGAGTGCGAAAGGCAGTCTTCGGAATATCCTCCGATCGAATCTTCAACTGATGGTACCCACTCCTCAAATCAAGTTTAGAAAACACCACGGACCCTTGAAGCTGATCAAATAAATCATCAATGTGAAGTAGAGGATACTTGTTCTTTACTGTAACCTGATTCAACTTTCGGTAATCAATACACAATCTCAAAGAACCGTCTTTCTTCCGCACAAACAAAACCGGTGCTCCCCACGGGGAAACACTAGGGCGGATAAACCCTCGATCAAGCAACTCTTGCAAGTGAACCTTTAGTTCCTTCAACTCTGCGGGAGCCAACCTATACGGTGCCTTTGAAATCGGAGCCGTACCCGGCAAAAGGTCTATACAAAACTCTATCTCCCGATCGGGAGGCATATCATATTTAGAAGAGAAAACATCGGGAAATTCTCTAACTACCCGAACACTCTCCAAACTAGGGGATTCTTTCCTAGTATCAAGCACACTAGCCAAGTACCCCTCACAACCACGATGCAACAATCTCCTAGCTTTCACATAAGAAATGATACGAATATTCCTACCCAAAGGCATAGCCTCAAAAACAAATTTAGGCATATCAGGGATAGAAAAATTAACGACCTTCCTACGACAATCGACTGAAGCATGATATTTGCTCAGCCAATCCATACCCAAAATAACATCAAAGTCTTGAATCAGAAGGACTACCAAGTCCGCACACAAGACACGACCACATATAAGCACATCACAAGCACGAAATACTCTATCGGTCACCAAACATTCTCCTATAGGGGTCGACACCTCTAGCACATAAGGTAAAGACTAAAATGCAGCATTTAGCAAAGAGGCAAATTGCACAGATATGTAAGAATGAGATGATCCTGGATCTACTAACGCACGAGCGCTCACATTAGACACAGAAACAATACCTCCAATAACAGAAGGATCATCGGTAGCTTGTTGTTGATTCATGGCAAATACCCTTCCTTGGACCTTGGGCTTTCCTGTAGCATCCGTTTTCTGACCTTGTAGAGCCCCAGCTCCTACCCCAGATGGTTGACCCCTGCCTCTAGTACAATCCCTTGCAAAATGCCCCATTTGGCCACAATTGGTACACTTGCCCTGTTTCTTCCAACACCGGTCCTCTGAATGACCTTCCTTTTGGCAATAGGAACAAAGTCTCCTATGTTGGTCCCCTTGGTTCCCGGCAGTGGTGCCCAGGTTCCTTGGGATTGGTTGCCCTCGAAACTAAGATTGTCCCCCAAAATTACCTCGGTTATCTGAACGGGTTTGTGGCTTGTTCTGCCCTCCCTGCTTGCTAGTGTTAGTCACCTCGACCTTCTTCTTATGTTCCCCTATATCTTGCTCGATCAAGTAGGCTCGATCCACCGCATCCTGATAAGTTTGAATCCTCTATGCTATAAGTTGCGTCCGGATAGAAGTCTTCAAACCCCAGATGAATCTCATAGCTTTATGTTCTTTGGTCCTCACAAGATAGTCACAATACCGGGCTAGTTCTGTGAACTTAGCCGAGTACTGTGCTACCGATGACAAGCCTTGCTCTAATCTTAGAAACTCAATCTCTTTACGGTTCTGGTCAACTAGAGGGATGAAATGCTCCTTGAACTTCCGCACGAACAACTCCCAAGAATAAGGGATAAGAGTGGCATCCCAACTAGCTTTGAGTGTCTTCCACCAGTGTTCCGCGGCCCCAACCAATTTATAAGCCGCAAACCGGACCCTATCCTCGTCCGTGCACCCAAACACATCATAAATTTTCTCCATAGACTCAATCCATAGTTCGTCCTTCATCACATCGGGCTCACCATCGAACTCCCTTGGTTTTAATTTCAAAAATTGTTCCAACCCGTATCGCGGAGGTGCCACATGCTCCTCCCTTGGCCCTTGGTCATGAATTGCCTTCATGGCCGCCTCAAACATGCCTTGGAACATAGCACGGTTCTCTTCCCGAAGATCATTCTGATTCTGAGCCCCACTAGAACTTTCACCCGTTCTTCTTCTAGCCATTGAGAACAATTACCTGCATAAAACATCAACCATTACTCACTCCGAACACAACTACCCTCCTAGGTCATACTAGTCCACCTAGACTTATACTTAGAGCTAACCCAAGGCTCTGATACCAACTGTCGCGACCCCGACCCCACGGGCTCGGAGTACGCGAGCTGGACATCGACTTAAATAATAAACTCTAAAATAATGAAGATAAAAATTTCCTTTTATACTCAAAAGATGATAACACAAAGTTTTGAAATCCAACTTGAACAACAAAATATAAACTAGTGTAGGCTCCATAAGCTTACACCCAAAAAAATAAAATATACAAATTCTAATGACGTCAAGTTTGGTACAACTATTCACAAAAAGGTTACACATTTATGTAATGTATACCCACCAATAACAACTTGCCCAAAAAGCTCAACCCTCGCGACGTCCTCCTCGTGATCAGCGAGTCTAATCCTTTCCTCCTGGGGGGGGGGGGGTTAAGGAAAAACAAAGATAAAAGAAAGGGGTGAGATAAATCTCAATAAGTCACCAATGCAACTACATGACATGCTATGATGCAATAAGCAATAAACAATAGTAAATATCACTTAGCACATAGCATTTATCAATTAACAGATAGCAGCGGAAATAAACAAATAACAAAGGATATTAGCCAAGGTTTCCCAACTGATATAACCAAATAAAGGTCGCTGCGCAGCTTCAATAATCAACAATCAACATCTTCATAGTAGCATGAAAGCTGAAGAGAAAACCTCTGGTACCGGAACCAATAATAATAAGGGGACAGTGACACACAGTCAAAGCCCAAAACCAATAGCTAAAATGCTCACAAAGGGGCTAGCTCATCTCACATCCAAGGCCAATCTGGAGGAGGGGAATAATGGGGCAAAACAATGGTCAACATCATAATGGACTTGGATTGTGCCATCATAATGTTTCGCATCGCCCAACACGACACAAATACCAGCTGGACTTTCAAGTAAAGGCTAAGTAATAAAATGCTAGCACGATAAACAACCATTGATTCCAAAGTAGGGAATCATTCCAATTAATCACCAAAAGATGAACCGATCAAATACACATCATAAAAGTGCTTCAACATTCCCACACAATAATTAATCACATTTATTCATAAAGGAACCAATTTCAAAACTAGAGTATCCCACAATGTTTATTTAAGTTAATTAAAGTGACACCCGAAGTCTATACCTAATATACAAACCAAGCCTAAACCAAACAAAAGGGAATGCCAGGAATTTGGGGCGGGCGGGCGCCCAAAGAGTCGCGGGCGGGCGCTAAGATGGAGGCAGGCGGGCGCCCTCAATAGGCAGAAACTTTTGGTCATGAAAGGGACAAGTAAGCGGGCGCCTGAGGCTTGATGGGCGGTCGCCCGACTTGATCCAGGCGGGCGCCTGGTCTGATTCTTGGTCGGAAATTGCAGCTGGGTTCTACCATTTTCAACCCAAATTTCACCCATTTCCTAAATGCTCAAACTCGACTCTTTCCACAAGTTCAGCAATGAATCAAAACAACATCTAGGCTGAAAGGGGACCTAATCAACATCATATATATAACCCCAAACCAAGATTCAAAACCAACATTCATAACAATCACCATTTCAAACCAAAAACCAAAATAAATTTCAAATAAATCCCAAACTCAATCAAACATCAAATGTATCAACTAAAGCATTATATAAACATGAAATGAACACTTTAGCATAAAAATGGGGGAAAAGCAACTTACCCGGACTTTTTCAAAGTTGACGGAATGCGAAATTTCTTTTCTCTCTACGATCCTAACAACGATCTAAACACTTTTCATAAAATGAGCAATGAGAAATAAGGAGGGGAAGATGATTAAAATGAAGAGAGAAGGAAGGAGAGAAAACTTACCCAAACTAAGGAGAGAGAGAGAGAGAGTATGCTGGGAATGGAGTGAGGATGAGGGAGAAGAGAAGGAGTTGATGAATTATTTTGAAAAGTTACACTTAGGCCCCTTCCTCCACTTACTAACTCAACTATTATACTCCCTACTAACAACTAAGACCCAAACACTACACTAGCACCAATAACAATTTAAATGCTAGGCACGGAAATATTATAACACATAAAATGCACACATAAATTATAAATTAAATAATAATTTAAACAATTAAATAAGAAATAAATAAATAATTAAATATTTATTATCTAGAAAATAGAGGCGGGTTTTCGGGTCGTGACATACGTCCTCTACCAAGATGGTTAGTCTTGGATTTCTAATGGAGATCTTATAATATGAGAGAGTTTACAAGTTACAGCGAGGTAGAACAAAACTAACTCAAAGATCTATAACCTATGAAAGAACAAAATCCTAGACAATAACCGATGTTTCTCTAGAAGTAAGATCGATGAGATCGAAACTTCAAGAGGTGTGTGTGTGCATCAGAAATCTGGGTTCTTTGAATCTATGAGATGGAGAGCACAAGATTCTGGTGTTACAAAGGCTTTATAGGATCTAGGCTTGGTGAAGTATGAAGGTATGAAGGTTGATCTTAGAAATCTGGAAATCTTGTAGGCAATCTTCAAATCTTCAAAGTTTCTCTTTGGGAGCAAATCTTAAGCAATTCTCAAGCAACACACCAGCAGCTTGGAAAATGAGGATAAGCATGCTATTTATAGCTGAGCTCCAAAAACT
Source organism: Campanula takesimana (assembly GCA_026119855.1). NCBI lineage: Eukaryota > Viridiplantae > Streptophyta > Magnoliopsida > Asterales > Campanulaceae > Campanula > Campanula takesimana. Next base: position 9,557 of record JAOWBW010000370.1, read on the forward strand.
AGCCGTTGGGGAGCAGAACAAGGACTATGTGCTGTCGCTTTGTGATTGGCGCGCAGCTGTCCTTTATAGCCGTTGGAGACATCAAGTTGACAGCTTTCAAAAATCTTCAAGAGTGACAGCTGTCTTCAGATTTGAATTTCAAACAAGGGGAGCGTCTCCATCTTCGTGTGTGCTGAGTGTTCTTGTTTTGTCGTTTGTCCACATCAGCAAATTTGGCTCATTCAAAAGCGTAGCTTGTTATGACGCTTTCCAAGCTTCATAAGGTAAGGTCAGAAAGTGAGAATTAAGGCAAGTCTGAGTGCGCATGAGATTCATGTGCATGGAGTACGCAGAAGGTGATGCGCTGCGTATGAAGGGATGCGCTGCGCATGGAAGGTGTGCGCACCATGCTTTGCCTTTGCTCTATTTACCATGAAATTATAGCTTCAGCCCTAGATACTAAGCCTAGTCTATAAAGAGGACTTAGCTAAAAATTGAAGTTACAAAACTTCTTACATAGGGTCCTAAAGTCCTTAAAATAACACAGGTGATGGTATCAATCAATTCTAACATAAGTAGGAGGGTTAAGTGATAAGCATACCCAACAATACTTAGCAATAAAAAGAGTTGTATCGATTTTACCGCGCTTGAAGCCTTTCTCTAGCAAGAATTTTTATAGAGTATCGTACCATGCTCTTGGAGCTTGCTTAAGTCCATACAAAGCTTTTTGAAGTTTGAAGACGTGATTTGGAAATTTGCTATCTTTAAATCCAGGAGGTTGAGCTACATAGACCGTCTCTTGGAGTTCTCCATTGATAAATGCGCTCTTCACATCCATTTGATAAAGCTTGAATTTCTTGTGAGAGGCATAAGCTAAGAAAATTCTGATAGCTTCTAGTCTTGCTACAGGCGCAAAAGTTTCATTATAGTCGATTCCTTCCTCTTGCCTATAGCCTTGCGCAACCAACCTAGCTTTATTCTGGGTGATGCTTCCATTCTCATCCATTTTGTTTCTGAATACCCATTTTGTTCCAATAACGCCTTAATCATGAGGTCTATGTACTAAATTCCAAACTTTGCGGCGCTCAAATTGGTTAAGCTCTTCTTGCATAGCAGTAACCCAGCTTGAATCTTGGAGCGCTTCATCAATTTTCTTTGGTTCAATTTGGGAGATAAAAGAGTGATACTCATCATCAATGTTTGATGCTCTCCTAGTACGAACCCCTACATTGAGATCACCAATGATATTTGAGGTTGGATGATCTCTAACTTCACGAACCTCAAGAGGTAAGTTGGGTTGAGTAGTAGGAATACGAAGGTCTTCAATGGGTATATATGCTCTAGTATCAAGATCATCGAAAGTGATTTGCTGAAGCGGAGAAACATCATGCGCAGGAGGAGGTGTTTGCGCATCAGGAGTTGCAACTTCTGGCGCAACATCGGGTGTATGCGCATGAGATGGACTTGCTTGATTCTGGTTTTGATTAATTTGATAATCATTCTGCGCAGGTGCAGTTTGAGGCTGCGTACCTGTCTCATCATTCTCAGCAGAATCATCAGAATCATTTGGAGCCAAATATGGCTCAAGGAGAGAATGCTCATCAAAAGTAACATGTACCGATTCTACAATTACTAGAGTAGTTCTATTAAAAACACAAAAAGCTTTAGAGTGTTTTGCATACCCAAAGAAAATACCTTCATATGCTTTGGCGTCGAATTTGCCTCTATGATTCCAGTTTGCTTCTTTGGGTAGACATAGTGGAAATTTTGTCTCTGGACTTTCTCCTGTCTTTTACTCATTGAAGCAGAATGCTTTGCTTTAGGAATTTCAATAGTTTGCTGTGGTGTAAACTCCCTTTCCTTTTCAGAGCAAACTACGCATTTAAAGTTATCACTAGTTGAGAACCCCAAGCCTTCCTTATCTCCACTGGCTTTTTGGGATTCTAGAATTTGATCCATAGTGACACGAGATTTGGTCCACTCATCAGTGATCTTTGTGAGATCAGCTACTTGAGCAGCCAATTCTTCGTTTCTTACTTTAAATAGCACATTTTGATCTGTAAGAAAACGGTTATTTTCAGTTAGAGGAGTCATGCTCTTAATCTGCTCCTTAAGGAGGGTGATCTCATATTTTAAGCTGTGAAATTTCTCCAATTGATAAGTCCACTGCTTCTTTCATAGAATTCTTGATTACCTTTTCAGCTTGCTGTAAAATAGACTCGCGCTCAGCAGCAGAGTCATTCTTTTCTATTACAATTTCTGCAGGAATTTCAAGAGATTCTTTGCGCCGAGGTGCAGCTACAAATTTCTTTGATAGGTCTACTCTAGCAAATAAGTACTTGACATTCTGTTTGCTTGGATTCAGATGTCCCATTTCCACCAGTTCTGTGATGGTGGGACCTTTCTTCTGAATTGTACTTGGCGCAGCCTTTGTGTCCATATCGGGATCATTGTCTGAATCGCTATAACCATCAGCATTGGCCACCAAGTAGAGCAGTCCATCCTCAGAGTCATCATCATCACTGTCTTCAGTGTCAGTCTCTATCCAAGTCTTCAGTTCCTTTTCTGCGCAGTCTTCTTCAGCAATCATTCTGCTCTGCTTTGATGATCTCTGCGCAGTATTCCTCTTCATGTACTCAAATTTTGGAGTAGGGCATTTTGATGCGAAATGACCCGGCTTTCTGCAGTTGTAGCAAACCAAGTCATCATCTTTCTTTGAGTCTCTGCCTCGAGAAAATTTAGCAGGTGGTTTACTCGAGGATCCAGGTTTAGAGAATTTCCTGAATTTTTGGAATCGCTTAACGAACATAGCGAAATCATCATCATCCATTTCAAGTAAAGAGGAAGTAGAGACTTTGTCTGAGGTTTGAGCAGGCGCAGGTTCCTTTGCGCAACATAGGAAACAAGTTTTCCTTTGCCTTCAGTTTCATCAATTCGATCAAGTTTTAGCTCATACACTTTTAAGTTAGCGTATAAGCTGCGCAGAGGCCAAGTATCTAGAAATCCAGAATCTTCCAGATGACTTGCCTTGTGCACATATCTGGAACCTAGCGCATCTAAGAATTGAGAATTAACTTCTTTATTAGTGAATGTGGTTCAAAGAGATTTACAAGAGTTTACAACAGCACAGAAGCGATCGTAAGTTTGTCTCAAGGTTTCACATCCTTTCTCATGAAGCAGTTGAATTTCTTTGTACCACAAATCTTTTGTTTTCCTTGCTTACTTTGTCTGTCACGACCCGAAATCTAGGCTCTATTTTATTAGTAATAAATAATTATTATTTATTTATTTATTTATTTAAATTATTATTTATTTAAATAATTATGTCTGCATTTCATGTGTCATAATATTTATGCTTAGCATTTTATTTGGGTCATTAGTGCTAGTGTAGAAATATTGGGTCTTAGTTGTTAGTGGGGAGTATTGAGTTGGGTAGTATTAGAGGAGGGGCTCTTTGTGTAAGTTTTTAAATAATACTCCTACCCTCTCCCTACACCTCCTTCTCCCTCATACACTCCACCTCCCTCATCATTTTCCCAGCCATCTCTCTCCCTCTCTCTCTAGCTTGGGGTAAGTTTTCTTTCTTTACTTCTTTCTTCATTTTCTTCTTCTTCCTCTCATAATCTCTCATTTCTTAAAACGTGAAATGTGTTTAGATCGTCGATAGGATCGCGTAGAACCAAAAAGAATTGAATTCCGTCAACTTTGAGATTTATCAAGTAAGTTGTTTTTCCCCCATTTTTATGCTAAAATGTTCATATCATGTCCATATAATGCCCTTGTTGTTATATTTGAAGTTTGGGATGAGGTTGCAATTTATTTGGAATTTATTTGGATTTTTGGTTAAAAATGGTGATCATATGAAGGTTGGGATTTAACCCTTGATTTGGGTTTCTAGATATGTTATTTTGGTCCTATTCAAGTTTATAAGTTGTTTGGTTCATAGTTATGCTTATTGGAAGTCTTGATTTTTAGTATTTGAGAAAGGGTAAGAATTTTGGGTTGTTTGGGTGCCATTTTCGGGTATGTTTGAACCCAGGAAGAATCTGGGCATTGTTCTTCTGGCACGGTCGTGCCCCTTTATTTGGCACGGTCGTGCCAACCTTCACTTTCCTCTCGTAATGTTTGGCACGGTCGTGCCACTTCCTTAGGCACGGTCGCGCCAACCTTCACTTTCCTCCCGTCATGATTGGCACGGTCGTGCCACTTTCTTAGGCACGGTCGCGCCAAAATTCCATTTCCTACCGTCATGATTGGCACGGTCATGCCACTTTCTTAGGCACGGTCGTGCCAAGCTGGGACTCTGATATATTCTTCCCTTTTCTTCTAAAACTGTTTCCTCCATAACTTTCTCATCCGAACTCCGTTTTGGACGAATAAACTATCATTTTAAAGCTCTCCTTGAGCTCTTCGAGATGAGTGAATAGTTTTGGTTGTGTGATTGAGTTAACTGGATCCTTTATGATCAAATGTGATAAGGGAGTGGTGTTATCATTGTAGAAATTATTAAAGCACCTTAATTGGTTATTGTTGGTTCATTTCACTTTCTTGGTGACTACTTGGTATGGTTCCCTACTTTGGAATCAATGGTTGTTTATCGTGCTAATATTTTATTACTTAGCTTTTACTTGAAAGCCCAGCTGCTATTTGTGGTTGTGTCGGGCGATGTGAGATATTGTGATGGCACCGGCCAAGTCCATTATGGTGTCGACCATTGTTTTGCCCTTATTTTCCTCTTCCAGATCGGCCTTGGTTGAGACGTTTAGAGCATGACTTTGTGGCATGGCTCCCGCCCTTTGTGGCACATTGCTTTGTTATTGGTTCCGGTACCGGGGATTTCTCTTCACCTTTCATGCTATTATGAAGATGATGATCTGTTGATTATTGAAGCTGCACAGCGACCTTTATTTGGTTTATCAGTTTGGAAAAACCTTGGCTATATCCTTTGTTATGTGTTTATTTCCGCTGCTATCTGATATATGATAATTGCTATGTGTTATGTGATTTATTATTGATTATTGCATCATAGCATGTCATGTAGTTGCATTAGTAACTTATTGAGATTTTATCTCACCCCCTTTTCTTTTATCCTTATTTTTCCTTAACCCCCCCAGGTGCTAAGGATTAGTCTCGCTGATCACGAGAAAGAGGACGTCGAGTGTGGATACATTCTTTTGGGGAAGGTTATTATAGGTTGGTTTACATTAGGTAAATCTGTAACCATTTTGGGATAGTTGTACCAAATAATGACGTCACTAAGAATTGTATATTTTATTTTGTGGGGCATAAACTTGTGGAAGTTTATGATAGTTGTAATTGGTTTTTATCAAACTTGGTTTTGTAAAACTTTGGATCATCACCTTTTGGTATCAAATGGAATTTTTAACTTCAGTATTTCTCAGTTTTGGTTTTAGAGTCGACGTCCAGATCGCGGTCTCGGCCCCGCGGGGTCCGGGGTTGCGACAGTTGGTATCAGAGCTATGGCATTAGCTCTATGTATAAGTATAGGTGGATTAGTATGACCTAGGTGGGTAGTAGTGTGCGGAGTGATTAACGGTTGATGTTTTATATAGGTACTTGATTACAATGGTTCGTAGAAGGAGTGGTGAAGGTAGTACCGGTAATGCAAATCAGAATGATACAAGGGAAGAAGCACGTGCCATGTTTCAATGCATGTTTGAGGCGGCCATGAAGGCCATACATGATCAAGGTCCGAGGGTAGAACAAGCACCAACCCACTATGGATTGGAGCAATTTCTGAAGTTGAAACCGGTTGAATTCAATGGGGAACCCGATGTTCGAAAAGCTGAGTTGTGGATTGAGTCTATGGAGAAGATTTATGAGGTATTTGGTTGCTCGGATGAGGATAAGGTCCGGTTCGCGGCTTACAAACTTGTGGGAGCCACCGAGCATTGGTGGAAGGGTGTTAAAGCTAGTTGGGATGATACTCACACGGTGTACGCGTGGGAGTTGTTTGTGCGCAAATTCAAGGAGCATTTCATTCCGGTTGTTGATCAAAACCGAAAGGAGATCGAGCTACTCAACCTAGAGCAAGGTGTGTTGTCTATAGCACAATACTCGGCTAAGTTCATAGAATTAGCCCGGTATTGTGACTATTTGGTGAGGACCGAGGAACAAAAAGCTATGAGATTCATTCGGGGATTGAAGACCTCCATCCGTACTCAACTTATTGCCCAACGGATTGTGACTTTCCAAGATGCGGTGGATCGAGCCTACTTAATAGAGCAAGATATCGGGGAGCACAAAAGGAAAGCCGAGGTTGTGGGTACGGGTAAACTGGGAAGCCATGCTAAATCTCAACCTCAACACCGTTCCGATAACCGAGGCAACTTTGGGGGACAATCTCAGTTCCGAGGGAAACCGATCCCAAGGAACCCGGGTACCACTTCCGGGAACCAAGGGAACCAAATTAGGAGGCTTTGTTCGTATTGTCAAAAGGAAGGTCATTCTGAGGACCGGTGTTGGAAGAAGCAAGGAAGGTGCACCAATTGTGGTCAAATGGGTCATTTGCAAGGGATTGTCCGAGGAATAGAATTCAACCAATGGGGGTAGGAGCTGGGGCTCCTCAGGCTCAGAAAAGGGACGCTACGGGAAAGCCCAAGGTCCAAGGGAAAGTGTTTGCAATGAATCAACAACAAGCCACAGATGATCCTACAGTTATTGGAGGTATTATTTCTATATCTAGTGTGAGCGCACGAGCGTTAGTAGATCCAGGATCATCTCATTCATACATTTCTGTGCAATTTGCTTCCATGTTAAATGCTGCATTCGAGTCTTTACCGTACGTGCTAGAGGTATCGACCCCTATAGGAGAATGCTTGATTTCTGATCGAGTCTTTCGTGCTTGTGATGTGGTTATTTGTGGTCGTGTCCTTTGTGCGGATTTGGTAATTCTTCCTATCCAAGACATTGATGTCATTTTGGGTATGGATTGGTTGAGCAAGTTTCATGCTTCCGTTGATTGCCGTAAGAAAACTGTTACTTTTTCTATTCCCGATGTGCCTAAATTTGTGTTTGAGGCTAGTCCTCTGAGTAGAAAGGTTCGCTTAATTTCTTATTTGAAAGCGAGAAAATTATTGCATAGGGGTTGTGAGGGGTATTTGGCTTGTGTTCTTGATACTAGGAAGGAATCCCCTAGTTTGGATAGTGTTCGGGTAGTTCGGGAATTTCCCGATGTTTTCTCTACCGAGTATGATATGCCTCCCGATCGTGAGATAGAATTTTGTATAGATCTTTTGCCGGGTACGGCTCCAATTTCGAAAGCACCTTATAGGTTAGCTCCCGCAGAGTTGAAGGAATTAAAGGTTCAATTGCAAGAGTTGCTTGATCGAGGGTTTATCCGCCCTAGTGTTTCCCCGTGGGGAGCACCGGTTTTATTCGTGCGGAAGAAAGATGGTTCGTTGAGATTGTGCATCGATTACCGGAAGTTGAATCAGGTTACGGTGAAGAATAAGTATCCTCTACCCCATATTGACGATTTGTTTGATCAGCTTCAAGGGTCCGTGGTTTTCTCTAAACTTGATTTGAGGAGTGGGTACCATCAGTTGAAGGTTCGATCGGAGGATATTCCGAAGACTGCTTTTCGCACTCCGTATGGTCATTACGAGTTCTTGGTTATGCCGTTTGGGTTGACGAACGTGCCGGCCGTATTTATGGATTTGATGAACCGGGTTTTCCATCATTATCTTGATTCGTTCGTGGTGGTTTTTATTGATGATATACTCGTCTACTCTAAATCTCGGGAGGAGCACGAACAACACTTGAGGACAGTTTTATCCGTTCTTGCGAGGGAGAAATTATTTGCGAAGTTTAGGAAATGCGAATTTTGGCTTGAGAAGGTGTCATTTCTGGGTCATGTTATTTCGAAAGATGGGATTTCTGTGGATTCTTCAAAGATAGAGGCAATAGTGGATTGGAAGAGACCCGAATCAGTGACAGAGATTAGAAGCTTTCTGGGTTTAGCCGGTTATTACAGAAGGTTTATTGAAGGGTTTTCGAGGATTGCTACTCCGATGACTCAGTTGACCCGGAAGAATGTTCCGTTTGTGTGGACCGAGAAATGTGACAAGAGTTTCGAGGAATTGAAGAAGAGGTTGACTACCGCACCGATCTTGACTTTGCCTAATGGGAGCGATGGTCTAGTGATTTACAGTGATGCTTCGAAAGAGGGTTTGGGTTGTGTGTTGATGCAGAATGGGAATGTAATCGCGTATGCTTCGAGAAAGTTGACCCCTAGTGAACAGAATTACCCGACTCATGATATGGAGTTGGCGGCGATAGTCTTTGCGTTGCACAAATGGAAGCACTACCTTTATGGGGCGAAGTTTGAGATTTTTACGGATCACAAAAGTTTGAAGTACCTATTCTCTCAGAAGGAATTGAACAACCGACAGCGCCGATGGATGGAATTATTGAAGGACTATGATTGTACGATTTCTTATCATCCGGGGAAGGCGAATGTGGTAGCCGATGCGATTAGTAGAAAATCTTATGTGGCTTCGATGATGGTCCGGGAGTGGAAAATGCTTGAGAATGTTCGGGATTGGTCTCCTCGTGAATCGAGACATGGGGCTATTTTTGCGAATATTAGGGTATCTCCGACCCTAATTCAGAGGATAAAGGAAGCTCAGAAAGAAGATCCCGAGTTGGTGAAGATAATGGGTAAATTGAAGGAGAAGAACTTTGAGGATTTTTCTATTAGCTCGAGTGGAGTGTTGACTTTCCGTGGAAGATTGTGTGTTCCGGATGTTGATGGAATTAAACAGAGAGTTTTAGATGAGGGCCACAAATCGAGGTATACTATTCATCCGGGTAGTACGAAGATGTACCAGGATTTGAAGCAACAATTTTGGTGGATTAATATGAAGAGGGAAATAGCCGAGTACGTTTCAAAGTGTTTACTTGTCAGCAGGTCAAAGCCGAGCATCAGAGACCCGCGGGACTACTTCAGCCGTTAGAGATTCCCGAGTGGAAATGGGAGCATGTAACTATGGATTTCGTTACGGGACTACCTCGTACCCGTAGGAAGTATGACAGCGTTTGGGTAATAGTGGATAGATTGACCAAGAGTGCCCATTTCTTGCCTATTGACATCAGGTATTCGATGGAGAAGCTTGCGACCCTTTATATCGATGAGATCGTTAGATTGCATGGGGTTCCGGTTAGCATTGTGTCAGATCGAGACCCGAGGTTTACTTCCAGATTTTGGAAGGCGTTTCAGGAAGCTTTGGGTACAGATTTGCGATTCAGTACAGCTTTTCATCCTCAGACCGACGGTCAATCCGAGAGGACCATTCAGATTTTGGAGGATATGTTGCGAGCGTGTTCGATAGACTTTTACGATTCTTGGGATTCGCACCTACCGTTAGTGGAATTCTCTTACAACAACAGTTATCAGGCTAGTATCGAGATGGCACCATTTGAGGCCTTGTATGGAAGGAAGTGTAGATCGCCTATTTGTTGGGATGAGGTTGGTGAAGCGAAGATCGTGGGTATTGATTTGCTTCGGGATTCGGTTGAGAAAGTTAAAGTTATCCGGGATAGATTGAAGACAGCCCAGAGTCGACATAAGAGCTATGCAGATAACCGAAGGCGAGATCTTATCTTTCAGACCGGTGATTTGGTGTTCTTGAAAGTGTCTTCAAAGGTGGGTATTCGTAGGTTTGGGAAGAAAGGCAAATTGGCTCCAAGGTTTATTGGCACGTTTGAGATTTTGGGAAAGGTTGGACTTCTTGCGTATCGACTCGCGTTACCGTCATCCTTAGACCGGTTGCACAGCGTCTTTCACGTTTCTATGCTTCGGAATTATGTTCATGATCCATCTCACGTGTTACCGAGGATACCGGAGGATATTGAGCCCGATATGACTTATGAGGAACGACCGGTCCGGATCCTAGATTCTAAAGTTCAAGAGTTGAGGAACAAAAGCATTGCGTTGGTTCGAGTTCTTTGGAGGAACCATAATATCGAGGAGTCGACGTGGGAGCTCCGAGATGATATCGATAGGAAATTTCCGTGGCTTTTTGTTTAAGGTGAGTCTCGTTAAAATTCGGGACGAATTTTCTTTAAGGGGGAGTGAATATCACGACCCGAAATCTAGGCTCTATTTTATTAGTAATAAATAATTATTATTTATTTATTTGCTTATTTATTTATTTAAATTATTATTTATTTAAATAATTATGTGTGCATTTCATGTGTCATAATATTTATGCTTAGCATTTTATTTGGGTCATTAGTGCTAGTGTAGAAATATTGGGTCTTAGTTGTTAGTGGGGAGTATTGAGTTGGGTAGTATTAGAGGAGGGGGTCTTTGTGTAAGTTTTTAAATAATACTCCTACCCTCTCCCTCACCTCCTTCTCCCTCATACACTCCACCTCCCTCATCATTTTCCCAGCCATCTCTCTCCCTCTCTCTCTAGCTTGGGGTAAGTTTTCTTTCTTTACTTCTCTCTTCATTTTCTTCTTCTTCCTCTCATAATCTCTCATTTCTTAAAACGTGAAATGTGTTTAGATCGTCGATAGGATCGCGTAGAACCAAAAAGAATTGAATTCCGTCAACTTTGAGATTTATCAAGTAAGTTGCTTTTCCCCCATTTTTATGCTAAAATGTTCATATCATGTCCATATAATGCCCTTGTTGTTACATTTGAAGTTTGGGATGAGGTTGCAATTTATTTGGAATTTATTTGGATTTTTGGTTAAAAATGGTGATCATATGAAGGTTGGGATTTAAACCTTGATTTGGGTTTCTAGATGTGTTATTTTGGTCCTATTCAAGTTTATAAGTTGTTTGGTTCATAGTTATGCTTATTGGAAGTCTTGATTTTGAGTATTTGAGAAAGGGTAAGAATTTTGGGTTGTTTGGGTGCCATTTTCGGGTATGTTTGAACCCAGGAAGGATCTGGGCATTGTTCTTCTGGCACGGTCGTGCCCCTTTATTTGGCACGGTCGTGCCAACCTTCACTTTCCTCTCGTAATGTTTGGCACGGTCGTGCCACTTCCTTAGGCACGGTCGCGCCAACCTTCACTTTCCTCCCGTCATGATTGGCACGGTCGTGCCACTTTCTTAGGCACGGTCGCGCCAAAATTCCCTTTCCTTCCGTCATGATTGGCACGGTCGTGCCACTTTCTTAGGCACGGTCGTGCCAAGCTGGGACTCTGATATATTCTTCCCTTTTCTTCTAAAACTGTTTCCTCCATAACTTTCTCATCCGAACTCCGTTTTGGACGAATAAACTATCATTTTAAAGATCTCCTTGAGCTCTTCGAGATGAGTGAATAGTTTTGGTTGTGTGATTGAGTTAACTGGATCCTTTATGATCAAATGTGATAAGGGAGTGGTGTTATCATTGTGGAAATTATTAAAGCACCTTAATTGGTTATTGTTGGTTCATTTCACTTTCTTGGTTACTACTTGGTATGGTTCCCTACTTTGGAATCAATGGTTGTTTATCGTGCTAATATTTTATTACTTAGCTTTTACTTGAAAGCCCAGCTGGTATTTGTGGTTGTGTCGGGCGATGTGAGATATTGTGATGGCACCGGCCAAGTCCATTATGGTGTCGACCATTGTTTTGCCCTTATTTTCCTCTTCCAGATCGGCCTTGGTTGAGACGTTTAGAGCATGACTTTGTGGTATGGCTCCCGCCCTTTGTGGCACATTGCTTTGTTATTGGTTCCGGTACCGGGGATTTCTCTTCAGCTTTCATGCTATTATGAAGATGATGATCTGTTGATTATTGAAGCTGCGCAGCGACCTTTATTTGGTTTATCAGTTTGGGAAAACCTTGGCTATATCCTTTGTTATGTGTTTATTTCCGCTGCTATCTGATATATGATAATTGCTATGTGTTATGTGATTTATTATTGATTATTGCATCATAGCATGTCATGTAGTTGCATTAGTAACTTATTGAGATTTATCTCACCCCCTTTTCTTTTATCCTTGTTTTTCCTTAACCCCCCCCCCCCATGTGCTAAGGATTAGTCTCGCTGATCACGAGAAAGAGGACGTCGAGTGTGGATACATTCTTTTGGGGAAGGTTATTATAGGTTGGTTTACATTAGGTAAATGTGTAACCATTTTGGGATAGTTGTACCAAACAATGACGTCACTAAGAATTGTATATTTTATTTTGTGGGGCATAAACTTGTGGAAGTTTATGATAGTTGCAATTGGTTTTTATCAAACTTGGTTTTGTAAAACTTTGGATCATCACCTTTTGGTATCAAATGGAATTTTTAACTTCAGTATTTCTCAGTTTTGGTTTTAGAGTCGACGTCCAGATCGCGGTATCGGGCCCGCAGGGTCCGGGGTCGCGACATTGTCTCCATTCACATATCCTTCAATAGAATCCCATAGTTCCTTTGCAGTTCCACCGCTCACAATTTGATTGTGCGTGGAGAGGTCTAGAGTGCTTAGAATGATGTTTCTTGCTCTTCCATCATAGCCAACCCATTTCTTTTCTCCATCGGTCCATTCTTCTTTGGTCTTCTTGATTGTAGGATTTTCCTTGTTGGTAGCAGCATCAGGATTAGCCTTCACTGGAATGTAGGGTCCTTCAAGAACGATGTCGTGGAGGATCTCATCGATAGAAGAAAAATGAGTAAGCATGCAGTGCTTCCAGATTTCGAAATGATCTTCATTCAGCACTGGAACATGTGAATAGTTAGCCATTGCCCAAGATTTTGAAACCATCTTGAATCGGCACCCAAGCTGTTAAGCTTGAAAAACAAAATAAGTTTTATGAAGGTGTTTGCTCTGATACCACTTGTTGGTCCCAAAGGGGTAACAAGGGTATGAAAAATGCTAGAGGGGGAGTGAATAGCGTTTTTAAAAATTCTTTTCAAACCCTTTTGCAAAGCAATGGCTTATGCGCACAGTTCTCAAATAAGCTAAGTATAGCGCGCAGAGAGAGTGTGAAATGGACAGCGGAAATTTAAGAAGCAACTGCGCAGGGTATACTGCGCAGAAGGTAAAAACGCACGCGCTAAGTTTTGGCTAAAGAGTTGGTTAAAATGTTATAAGGCAATAAGCAGTAACAAAACAGAGCATCAAATAGCAATCTGATAAGATCAAACAAAGCAGCTATTAAGATATAATGTAAGCAGGAAATAAGCAGTAAGAATAGAGAACAAGCTATTTGGAGAGGTTCGATCGATGAAAGATCTACGTCCTCTACCAAGATGGTTAGTCTTGGATTTTCTAATGAGTTTTATATTGATGAGAGGAGCTTTTACAAGATTAAAAATAATCAAAACTCAAATCAAAATCTAATCTATGAAGAGCAAATCCTAGACTAAACCTGTGTATCTCAAGAAGTAAGATCTAAATGATCGAAGCTTCAAGAGGTGTGTGTGTGACAGAAATTCTGGGCTCTAAGAATCTATGAGATGAAGAGCACGAAGAATTCTGGTGATATAAGGCTTTAGGATCTGGGCAGGAGTTTGAAGGTATGAAGGTTTGAAGGTTGATCTTGAATCTGGGAATATACGCAGCAATCTTCTTAACTTCAAGGATACTTATGAAAGAACAAACTCTAGTAACTTGGAAATGAAGATGAGCAGGCTATTTATAGTAAAGAGCTTAAAACTAGCCGTTGGAGCTCTGAGCAAGGACGATGAGCTGGCACTATATGATTGGTGCGCAGATGTCCTTTCTAGCCGTTGGGGCTCTGATCAAGGTTGATGACCTGGCACAATATGATTGGTGCGCAGGTGTCTATGAGCCATTGGACACTGAGCATGAAGACCAAATTCAAAAGCTTCTTCTAGAAGGATGACAGCTGTCTTCATTTGACATATTTGACTTGAGCGCATCTCCACCGTTGGATATGCTGAGTGTGCTCTCTTTGTCGTTTCTGCACACCTCAGCACTTTAATAAACGGGAATCTTCAAAGAGTTTTCCAAGTTATATGATCTGAATGCATCGAAAACTGAGCAAGGCAGAATGCTGCGCAGGAGAGACCTATGCAGTGGTGTCCTGCACAGAGAAGTCCTGTGCAGAAACCACAGTCTTGCTATGATCTTCATTCCTTATCGCTCCAAGTCCTATATTCTAAGCCTATACCAAAAAATGGACTAAGCTGAGAATTGAAGTTATAAAACTTCTTACATAGGGTCCTAAAGTCCATAAAACATCAATAGGTGATGGTATCAATCAATTCTAACATAAATAGGAGGGTTAAGTGTTAGGCATACCCAACACAAGGAAACTGCCAGAAACTCGTCTGTCAAGGGGATACCTCGCACGAGGTATTAGGTGCCTCGTACGAGCTATCTTATGCTGGAATCACAATTTTGCCCTTTTCTTAAGTTTTAATGTTCATTTTGGCCCCTAACTAATGAAGTCAGTCAGAAACTTAATGAGACATGTCAAACTTAACGAGTTTCGACCAAATCATAGGCGAGACACAGAAGTGGTATAATTATGAATGCGTGTTCAAAATGGGGTGTCTACAGAGCCCCTCAGCGATGATACTTATGAAAGAAGTAACGTCGTCGATAGAAAAGACACCATTTAGAACTTTGGGTATAGTCGTGCTATATAGCTGCCTATGTATCCTTTGGAAAGGAATCAAACCAAACATATTTCAACTCCAAAAACACGCAAAAACGGTCGTTTGAGGTATTTTAAAAAACCATTTTGAAAGCAATACTGCGGTAATTAAAGTTTAGAGTTTAGAGAGTAACCCATACTAAGGAATCAATGTCCTTAACCCAATTCTGAATATACACTGTTGTTAAGGACGAATCGTCTTCGGTTTTGTTGATGCTAATATGACCATATAGGGATTATTTGCGTGCCTCAATGACCATAGGGTGCTTTGGTGCCGGAATGACTATAGAGGTGCCTTACATTATGCCTTAGTGACCATAGGGTGATTTGGTGCCGGAATGACCATAGAGGTGCTTACATTATGCCTCAGTGACCATAGGGTGCTTTTGGATGAAGGTGCCATGGTTGACGGTGCCAAAATGACCATAAAGGTGCTTACTTTACTTCCTTAATGACCATGAGGGTCTTACTTGATTTGTTTCATCAAATCTGTGGAGACGCCAATTACTCAGACCTTTCTTCTCCTTCCAACGAGACTTCCTTTCCGTTGAAAATGATGTGAATCATATGTTATTAGCTTACACCTTGATAACAATTATGGGATCCTGGATTTGGAGATGCCAATTACTCAGACCTTTCTTCTCCTTCCAACGAGACTTCCTTTCCATTGAAAACGATGTGAATCATATGTTATTGTGAATACCCCTTTCCGAAAATGCGGGCGACGCACGGGAAGTCTTTCTTTTATTTATATTATTAATCTTTTCTATGGGATTAGGATATTCAAGTTGGCATTTAACCTTATTAAGAGTCGCCATGTTGTTTTTATCGAGCTAAAACATTGAGAAAAAGCTTAACAGAGAGGGTCCGGGGGTCAAGTTACGACAAGAGAGGAATATCAAGTTATCACTCCTATCGCCCGATAGATCGAACTTTCTATCAAGATGAATGTGTTAGTAGTGTGTTAGTGATTGAGACCGGATCCGAAGATTGCCTACATTCCTCTCGTGATGAGAAGCTCAGGTCAACGTAGTTCGCACATAATCGGAATAAAGAGAAGAAGCGGGATCATGGATAATGAAGGGGGAGGAGAAAGAATCATACAAGATGATCACATCCTAGAATAATGATTATACCATTGATAAGATCAATATGTATTCATCATATTCATCCTTGGAGAGTTATTGATCATGGGAGTAATTACCTAAAGTTTAGGGTTTTAGAAGTAGTTCCTAGATCTCATTGATCATCATCGGCTATGCATTAAAAGTACGGATTAAAACATTAGATCTAGTATGTTCAATCTAACATAGTAATAAGAACATTATGAAACCTGTATGAAATACCACATAAGCATGAAGATTGATACCCTAGATATAGAGCATATTATGAATTCTAGCAAGAACATAAAGAACACATTATGAATCATATGAATATAGATGTATAAACATAATGAAACTAGCATAAATCAGATCTAAACTAAGAAAACATGTAGAATTCTCATCAATCTTGACAAGAACGAAGTCGAATCTCTTGCGCGGATTCGCCGGACCTTCGGGATTGCTAGAAAGGCTTAGAGAGAGAGTTCTGTCTGCAGTTGAGACTGTAGAACTCGGGGGAGAGAATTGTGTGTCCAAATTATGAACTGAGGTCACCTATTTATAGGAAAAGTTGACCTGGAGGAAGTGGCCACCCGGTCAGAAAAGTGGCCGCCCGGTCGATCCCAGCGGATTGGCTCGATTCCCGAGGTTCTGCTCAATATGGACTCTGAGAACTCCTAGATAACGTCTATCTCCGATCCCTCATCCAATCAGTCGAGAATATCTTCTTATCTGGTCTTTTCGAGAAATCCTGGATAAGTCCTGTGCAGCTCGTAAATACCTGGGAGGTCCCTGTGAGTTCTAGAATGCCTAATAACTCATTTTCAGGTTGGGTACTAACAGTAGCCCTCGGAGACATTTCTTGCAAGGCATGGAGGGTCATCGATTAAGAAAAGGAACCGATCTGAAACATGAGTTCCAAATCGAGGGAGGAGTGAGAAAGAACGTGACCAGGTTGGTCGGGCGGCTGAACCTTTGTCACGATACCTACGTATCCAAGTGGAATTAAGCCAATCGTAGTTCATAAACTGGGGGAGAAAGAAACGAGACATCATCTTTCGCTGGGGATAGACAAACATTTGTCAGGCAATAAAGTCACGTGGACCCTACTGGGAAAAAGGAAAAAGAAACGAGACATCTTCTTTCCGCCTGAGATCGACAAACATTCGTGAAGCAATAAAGTCGTTGCAGATGGACTCTATTGGGGAAAGGAGGAAAGGCCATACGCACGGTACGACAAGAAGTTTTAAGAATCAAGAACAGAGATAAGGATGGATTCTAACTTCCTATAGAGAGCGCGTAATCGCAAAATTTCTCGGTAAACTACGGTACTTTTGATAGGTGTAGTCCTCAGCATCGCAGGATCCGGTAACCGGTAACGCCGATTGTTTAGAGCTAGCACAGTGTTACGCCAAAATAACTTTCTCAAATAGGAAGGGTTTAAGGATGTTCCCAGCCTTCCACTGTAATATTTAGAGTTTAAGGACGTTCCCAGCCTCCAATTATAGGTTGATTTTAGTTATTTAAGGATTTTATGACGGTTTCCTTAATCCGCCTTCGGGTTTATGGATGCATCCGACCTCCAATCATAATTTTAGGGTTTAAGGACGTTCCCAGCCTTTAATTATGGATTTTTTTGGTAGTTTTCGCGGTCTTCCAAACCAATTGGTAATTTTTGCGGTCTTCTGGACCAATTTGGTAATTTTCGCGGTCTTCCTGACCAATTTTAGTAAGTTTTGGTAATTTATGCGGTCTTCCGGACCAATTTGGTAATTTTCGCGGTCTTCCGAACCAATTTGGTAATTTTCGCGGTCTTTCGGACCAATTTAGTAAGTTTTGGTAATTACGCGGTCTTCCGGACCAATTTTAGGTTAATTTTTGGTTAAGTTTGGCTAAGGATGCCAATTTTGGATTAAAAAATAAGCCGAGGGGCCAAATTGTAAAAATTTTTGCCTGGGGGAATAACTGACCGCATGACCAGTCCTTCTGATTGGTTGGGATTAGTTGACGAAGATCGCTGATGGGCGCGCAAGATGGAGAGCTGAGATCGTGCCACGTCGCCTGGAGACACTGGCCGCGCGGCTATTTTATTGTGATTCTAAATGAAAAAAAAATTATTTCTTGAAAAAGTATTTTAATTATTAGTTAATTTAATATAAGAAAATAAAATTTAATATTTCATAAAAAAATATTATTAATTTTCTTTGTCTGAAATGACGATATAACCATCCAAATATTCAAAACAAACTCCAGTTACGTCCACGTGCAAAACACGTTTGACTTAACTGGATTCTATTAACAGAATCGTTAAAAAACCCTAACCTGCACAACTTTTGCAACTTTGGACCCTAAATTGACAAAATTGATACATCAGACCCCTATTGGCACACACCCCCTAAACTTTGGACCCTAAATTGTCATTTCCCCATAAAATAAAGCATGCATGTATAGTTTAATTTATGGGAAAATTGCAAATAAGGGCCTGAAGTTCACCAAGTGTTCGTAGAACAGGGCCCATTGTTTCAAAACTCGCACATCAGGGCCCAAAGATAGAAAAAACTAGCAAATAAGGGTTTTTTGACGGAAATGTTAGATTTTTCAGTTAAATTAACATGTGCCGTGCACATGTGGACTTAACTGAAATTAGTTTTACTTTTTGATGGGTAAACTGGAAATATTAAAGTGTAAAGGACAAAAGCAAAAATTTCTCCAATATATGTATGATTCACGAAATTAATTTAAAAAAAAAAATGTATTTCACTAAATTTATTTGTTTAAATAAATTATTTTTTTAAAAAAAATATTAAAGTGTAAAGGACTAAAAGCAAAAATTTCTCCAATATACGTATGATTCACGAAATCATTTTTAAAAAAAAATATATTTCACTAAATTTAATTTTTTAAAAAAATAAAAATATTTGTGATTTTTTTTTAAAAAATCGTGAATCATACATATATTATTTTTTTAGTTTTAGTACCTTAAACTTTAATATTTCCAGTTTACCCCTTAAAAAGTAAAACTAATTTCAATTAAGTCCGCATGTGCACGGCACATGTTAATTTAACTGAAAAATCTAACGTTTCCATCAAAAAACCGTTATTTGCTAGTTTTTTCTATCTTTGGGCCCTGTTCTAAGGAGTTATCCATGATACTGATTGTCTGGTGCGGGCTATCCTGTGGTACAGCTTGTCGCAGACCCTATTCCCGAGTGCGGGAACCTTTTGTCGATTTTCTCTGCTGGGTGCTCTAGCTGATTTGGAGCAGGCGTGTCAGGTTTCTTGGGGCAGAGCCGGGCATGCAGAGATGTACCGGGCCCTGGATGTCTGCTCGAGGTCCAGTACCTCGTCTTTCGACTGCTTTCAGTTTGCCTTTGAGGTATGTCTTTGACTCTTTTATTATTTCATGTCCGTCTTTCGTTAGAACTATATAGACTGAAATACTGCCCTTTTTCCACAGGTGTGGGTCTATGAGCTGTTCCACATTGCTCCCTTTGGCGTGCAGGGGGTCAAGGAGGTCCCGGTCATGAGGTTCTGGGCCAAGAGCAACCGGTTGGAGGGCCGCGGCAAGGCTAGGAAGACTCCCGATCTGGGGATTTTTACTGCGAGATTGAGTGGTCCGCTGCATGAGAACTTCCAGTTCTTTCCTTGGTCGGATCTGGTGCTGGCAGGGGTCGGTCAGGCTCAGGATTTCACTGCTTCCCGCTGCTTTTTTACGGGGTTGACCGGGGATGCCATGTATCTTGGTGAGAGAGTCTGGAGGCAGCATAGCAGACATCCTATGATGTGGGCCCCTAGTGATCCTCCGAGGCACATGCTGTATCCGGCTAGGCTGAGGAGGAATGATGACTACCGGGTGAGGACTCCGGCTCATTTGTACCAGAGTGGGGCTGATTATGAGTGGTTTGTGGAGCACGTGCTGCTGAGTCCGCAGGTTTTGGCGAGAAGGCAGGCTGGTGCCTATCCGGCTGGTTCGAGTAGAAGAGCTAGATATGGTATGGACATACCGTGGTTCTCTGACAGTATTCGGATGCAGCGGGGAGGCGTTGAGGTGGACTTTGACCTGACTCCTACTGAGGCTGATGAGGTTACTGGGGCTCAGCTTCCTCCGACTGGAGCTACGGTATATTACCCTTTGATTTCTGTCTTGCACACACACACACGTTAGACTTGTATCTGAACTTGTGCTTATCTATCCCAGGTGACTCGGGAGGCCTATATCCACTCTGTCCGTCGGGGCAATATTTTTGAGAGACTATTGCGGAGCTTGGCCGCTGCTTGCACCTGCCGTCGGGATGATGTGATGGTACCTCAGCGTAGAGAGAGATCCCCCACGGAGGCTGAGAGTTTGAGGTCTGTCCAAAGTAGGAGTTCGAGAGCTGGTGGGTCCCGCCGTACAGAGCAGGGTGGAGAGGATGATTATGTGGACATCGAGGATTCTGACTCGGACTAGATGTAGTCCTTTTATTTCCTGCATTTTGTTAGATAGAGATAGAGGAGAGGAACAGACAAACATATTTATGTACAGTATTTTATTTGCTTTTGGTATGTAATTAATTAGTATTTTATTTACATGTTTTTACATTTAGTACAAATGCATGAGTCCTAGGGGTAAGATGGGGATTACACACTATCACGCAGTTCAATCGTCTTTGTCGGACCTTTTTTGTGGTTCGGGACCTTCAAAACGTCTGAGATGGGTCCATTTTGGCGTTTGACAGGGACGGACTTGCATATTTGTACGGAATGGCTTATGTGTCCGCGTGGCCAACCATGGGGAAGGACTGGCCGCGCGGCTAATCCCTGGTCTGACACGAAGTTATTATAGTCTTCCACTTGATGAAGATTATGTTTGACATATTCAAATGCTACCTAGGTAGTTATAAAGGGTATGATTGGTATAATCGGATTCACATAGGGAAGAATAATAAGCTAATTGGATTTGTCCCTCTTCGGAGAGATGTCGAGCTTGGGCCCCTCGTAGGAATGATGTTGATGAAATGTTTTGCCAAACATAAATGGATTGATTGGATCAATGTCACTTGGATTATCAACATATTCGGGATCGATAAAAGTATTGATCAATGCAAGTTGACTTGTTGACCATGACTTGTATTCAATGACATCGTGGACAAAGGGATTGTGAAATATTCTA
Source organism: Campanula takesimana (assembly GCA_026119855.1). Taxonomy (NCBI): domain Eukaryota; kingdom Viridiplantae; phylum Streptophyta; class Magnoliopsida; order Asterales; family Campanulaceae; genus Campanula; species Campanula takesimana. Next base: position 30,370 of record JAOWBW010000370.1, read on the forward strand.
AAAGGAATGCGAACTTGTATCTAGTTACACTATTTGGCTAGGTATGACGGTTTGCTAGAACCTAATCATATCTTATGGATTCATGTTTGGACACATTGCCAACTTGGTGTAATCCTAGAGGGTCACACACGAATAGAACGAATCCTAAAGGAATGAATTAGAATTATGAAAAATTGGGTTTTTCTGGCCGGGCACGACCGTACCGATTATAGGGCACGACCGTGCCAGAGTGCTTGGAACGATCGTGCCGATTATAAAGCACGACCGTGCTAATAATCAGAAAAGGGAAGGCAGGCTCGACCCTAATGGCACGACCGTGCCAGTTTTAGGGCACGAACGTGCCAGACCTGCTTGGACATAAAGTTTGTGCATTAATTGGGTGACGGGATTTAGGTTTCCTAGGTCCTTAAGGGTTAAGGACTAGGACCTATTTAAGCATCTTTTCACCAGCCATTAAGCATAAGAAACCTAGTGGTTTGAGAAAACAATATTCTTGATTAGAGATTTGGAATCCAAGATCAAGAATTCATAATTCCATATAGTCATTATAATTGTGAAAGCGTGTTTCATAATTTGGTCTAGCAACCAAGATCAAGTGTTCTTGATAATCGTTCATGGTGTGGATACCGCTAGAGGGTTAAACTTATCATCTTCAAAGTTCGTGTTCTTGCTCTGTTCGTGATCAAGCTTTCAATCCTCCACCGAATTCAAGGTTGCAAAATCAAAGTCATCAAAGGTTAGTATTCTAGTATTCATTATGCATGTATTTGATATAATCATATGAATGGATCTATGGGCTTTGGGTTTCATGATATTTTTAAATGCTTTATTCCGCTGCGCATGTTACTAGGAAACCCAACAGTGGTATCAGAGCCCCATTCATGTTGATTATTTCAATAAATTATCATGTTGTGAGTATATAAATTGCTTGTTTATGTGCCTAGCATGATATGACTATTGGGATTATGATGTTTATGTGTTATATGGATTTTATGTGGTTTATTGTTTTATAAACTTTAATCTCACTATTCAATCGCAATAAAAATTATGGTGGATTTAAAATTGTTTGGGTTATCAATTTTGATTGGATCAAAGTTTTGATAATCTAGGGATTAATAAATTGTTCATTCAAGGTTTTGATGATCATGGTGATTGGATCACCAAGAACACCAAATCCTAATTAAATTGGGAAAAACAATTTTGAGACAAAATTTGGAACTTTAAAAATTTGGATTTTTCAGAAAAGGATCCGACCGAACCCAAGAAGAGACCCGGCCGGACCTAGGGTTCCGGTTTGGGGGCTTGTGCTAGGGTTTGGGTGTGGATCTTAGGGTTTAATTTTCCTATTTGTTTTAGTCTTGTTATTCTAAGATTGGATCAAGGTTTGGATGGCTAATATACGTTCATCGAGATTGTGTTTCCCAAACTTGATCGCAAATCAAAGATTCAAAGATAAAACGAAGTTAGAATTATGAAGAGTTCATAATTGCTAAAATTGAGAAGCAAATTTCTTGATTCAAAGATTGGAGATCCATGTGGAATTGTGGATGCAATTGGCCTACGTTCATCGAGACCATCTATTGCTTAGTTTCGGCCACATGGACTACTTTCTTGGTTTCTTGAATTAGTGCGGAATTGTGGTTGCCTTATGGCTTAGTTCGGCCGCACTTCTTGTTGTCTTGATTTGGAGATGATAACCAAAGTTCAAAGAGTCTCATCCTCATAATTATAGAGAAACTAATGACACATACATATTATGCTTAAATTAATGATGATTAATTTAATGGCTAAACTTGATGCGTAACATGTTTATCTTGTATGGTCATAAATGTGTTGTATGCTATATGGTGATAAACCTTCAAGAAAGTTTTAAGTCTTTTCACCACGCCATGATTAAAACACTTGTTAGTACATGGGTGATTTTAAGGTGGATTCGCCCTAGCGAGGTGCATTAACTTTATTCATGTATGAGCAAGATGGATGATGTGGGCACGCCCTAGCGAGGCACATCAACTATACGTTTAAAATGGTTAGACTTAATTGGGCGTCAAAACAGTTTTGGCCCTAAGGCAAAGATGAGATTAAACATGCTGTTGCAATTGGATTCCTAAGAATCATATGGGATATGATTGACATGTTTGTCTACCTAATTAATTTAATTTTGAGCGGTGCGCCAAAGCGTACTTGAAATTAAATTAAAGTTAGATCTTAGCCCAATATTTAAAGAATCTCAGATAAAGGATCTAAGAGTCATATGGGATATGATTGACAGGGTTGTCTACCTAATTAATTTTATTTTGTGTAATCCGCCTTAGCGGACTTGAAATTAAATTAAAGTTGGATCTTAGACCATTTAAATTATATTATACATTGGATGTATAAGAAGGTTATATAATTTAGTGGGAGTATTTTTGAAAAAAATACATTATTTATCTCTTTAATGAGATTGGTACTTGTAAAATTTTGGAAATTTTGCATGAGTTGTAGATAATGACAACTAACTTTGTTGCGATCAATCCTTGCAAAGGATAAGCTTCAAAAGAATGGTACAAACTTCATGGATTGGATCCTGAGCCTAAGTATGGTTCTAAGGCAAGAAGATAAGTTGTACATTCTTAATAGGCATATTCCTAAAGGAACCCATAGCTAATGCCCCTAGGGCAGAGGAGACAATCACAAGAAACATGTGTCGCGACCCCGACCCCGCGGGCCCGGAACTCGCGAGCTGGACGTCGACTTACAACAATACACAAAAATAATGAAGATAAAAATTCCATTTTTATACCCAAAGTGTTTAAAACAAAGTTTTAGAAATCCAAGCTTAACAACAACAACAAACTACTAGAATAAGCTTCGCAAGCTCACCCCAAAAATACAAAAGATTACAAATATTAATGACGTCATTGTTGGTAAAACTATCCCCAAAGGTTATACATTTAAATATGCAAACCGATCAACAACCTGCCCAAAATCTCAATCCTCTCGACGTCCTCCTCGATCCGCGAATCCTAATCCTTTTCCTCTGGGGGGGGTTAAGGAAACCAATTTGAAACAAGAAACGGGGTGAGAATAAATCTCAGAAGTTACTAATGCAACTACATGACATGCTAATATGCAATGACCAATAGAAATTAACATAAGACAGATAGCAGCGGAATAATAAGTGACATGCTGTCGAACAGTAACATCCAATAACCAATCATATAAATAAACATATAACAACAAATGAGAGGCTCCCTATCGCCAACCGTCCCATACCGGTTGGAAATAACGACCAGCTCATCATGAAACACATAAAGCTGAAATAAACACTCATAAGTGGATACATAGCCAAGGTTTCATCCAACTGAAAGAACAAAATAAAGGTCGCCGCGCAGCTTCAATAATCCACAAATCATCATCTTCATAATAGCATGAAAGCTGAAGAGAAATCCCCGGTACCGGAACCAATAACCATAAAAGTGTCACAAAGGACAAGGACCATGACACAAAGTCATGCCCGATAGCTAGATACATTCACAAAGGAATCTAACTCATCCTTTACAAGGCCAATCTGGAAAAGGGGTATAGTAAGGGCAAAACAATGGTCAACATTATAATGGACTTGGCTTTGCCATTATAATCCTTCCCATCGCCCGATGCAACAAATATGCCAGCTGGGCTTCCAATTAAATGCTAAGAATAATATATTAGCATGAACAAACAACTTAAGGTTCCAAAGTAGGGAACCACACCAATTAATCACCATAAAGATGCAAACGATTTCTCATGAAGAGTTCAACAACAACGAACACAAGAAGTTTCTCATACAAGCACAACAACGATAAACTGAATTTCTCATAAAGAGCAAACAAATTGATCATTAAACAAGATGGTTCCAAGACAAGGACCCATACCAAACACATCCTAAGATGATACCCACGAGTTAATCATAAAGAGCACAACCCAAACGGTCGCTCACCAATGGCACAATGACTATTACCAAAATGTCCATAAACATTTACTCAAAAGATATACAAGGACTATGGACTCAACCATCTCATCACACCTGGAATTCCAAATAAGAAATCCGAATGAATGCATCTTAAGGTTAATCAAACCGTAAGTACCCAAACGAATCCAAAAGGTTACCCTTATTAGAACATGATCACGACTGGACTAAACCCTACACTTTAGTGTTCCAAAACAACCCTCTAGGTACTATAGGATATCACCTAAAACCTAGACCAAGTCTTATTCTAAAATCAATCCGATCAGTAAAATAACTTTCAATTAAAGGGTCTCAAAGTATGAAGTCCTCACTTATATCCCAAAATGATCATAACAACTCAATAAAGTCACTCAATTGGATTTACAAAACCTGTTCACAATGGATCGATACAACTCCTCTTAACCTCAAACACCCAAATAAAATCCCGAAGTATAAAACTTATAACTTAACTGAACAACCTATACCATCTTGTAGTACTCGGAGAGATCTTCGAAACGATAGTTTACACGCCTAAAATGGAGTCCGGACGAAGAAGTTATGGGGGAAACAGTTTTAGAAGAAAAGGGAAGAATATATCAGAGTCCCAGCTTGGCACGACCGTGCCTAAGAAAGTGGCACGACCGTGCCAATCATGACGGAAGGAAAGGGAATTTTGGCGCGACCGTGCCTAAGAAAGTGGCACGACCGTGCCAATCATGACGGGAGGAAAGGGAATTTTGGCGCGACCGTGCCTAAGAAAGTGGCACGACCGTGCCAATCATGACGTGAGGATAGTGAATGTTGGCACGACCGTGCCAAATAAAGGGGCACGACCGTGCCAGAAGAACAATGCCCAGATTTCTTCCTGGGTTCATACATACCCGAAAATGGCACCAAAACAACCCAAAATTCTTACCATTTCTCAAATACTCAAAATCAAGACTTCCAATAAGCATAACAATGAACCAAAACAACTTATAAACTTGAATAGGACCAAAATAACACATCTAGAAACCCAAATCAAGGTTTAAATCCCAACCTTCATATAATCACCATTTTTAACCAAAAATCCAAATAAATTCCAAACTCAATCAAACTTCAAATATAACAACTAAAGCATTATATAAGCATGATATGAACAATTTAGCATATTGATGGGGGAAAAGCAACTTACCCGGATTTTCTCAAAGTTGATGGATTTCAAATATTTTTGACTCTACGCGATCCTATCGACGATCTAAACAAGATTCAAGTTATGAGAAATGAGAGATAATGGGAGGAAGATGAAGAAAATGAAGAGAGAAGAGAGAAAGAAAACATACCCTTTTCTTGACAAATGGGGAGGGAGAAAACTGGGAGAGAGAGAGAAATGAATGAGTGAGGGTGAAAGAGTAGGGAGGTGAGGGAGAAGAGAGGGAGTAGGGGAATTATTTCCAAAAATTACACTCAGGCCCCTCCTCTACACTACACACAAATACTTACACTCCCTACTAACTATTAAGACCCAACAATATTACACTAACACAAAAGACCAATTAAAATGCTAGACATAAATTATTAAACCACATAAAATGCACACATAAATATTTAAATAAATAATAATTTAAATAAATAAATAAGCAAATAAATAAATAATAATTATTTATTACTAATAAAATAGAGCCTAGTTTTCGGGTCGTGACATTCACTCCCCCTTAAAGAAAATTCGACCCGAATTTTAACGAGACTTACCCGAAAGACCAAATAGCTACGGATACGATAGTTCCGCCATTTCTCAAATTCCTCAATTGTCCAATCTAACCCACTAAAAGGTAACCTTAAATAATGCTTACGATAACACCACCTCTCGAACCGAATCATTCCATCATTATCTTCATTACTAATCAAAATCCGTACTCAAAATCGAAGGATCCAAATTATTTCCACACATAATTCTCGAGGTACCTCAAGCTCGCCTTATTCATAACCTTAACTATTTGTAAATCGCATACTTAGTATTATTCCCCAGAAATTCAAAACATTACCATCTCGAGCTAAATTAGCTTTTAAAATATAAAAAGGCTAAAGAAATTTCTATTTCCACAATATTCATCAAAGGCTATATCTCTAAGGATTCCCATTATAGTGCTCTCGCTCTAGGTAGCACTTTAAACTAAAGGTGTAACGTAAACCCAAAATTTTAATACAAAATGTTCACTTAAATTTACGCCATAATGTCATCGTCATAACACTCCAATCCTTGAAAGCCTAAAATAATTACGAATACTCAGTAGTCCGAAAATGATCTAAATTTTATCTTCACGGTATTTCCTCTAACTCCCTTTTTAGTTATTAATCTATGCTCATATATCCAAGGAAGTCACCAAATCTCAAATCCTCAATAGCTAAGCCACGTTAATCTTTCACGCATACTTTTATTAACCTAATGATACTTAGGCTCAATAGTACTACCATCGTAATAACCCAATAGCTAGTAACGTTCCAACTGACCCAAGACCAATTCATGATATTCCTTAATTATGCCCAAGTATTGATAATCAACTTCCTTCACATACCCTTGATCCAATTCGGGAAACGCCACCAAGAAGGGATTTAGAACCATAAACCACTATCTACCCAAATTTCGAAATGCCTTTAACATAGATTAAGAAATTATTACTCTCCCAAAATGTACTTAGTCCTTTCTAACTTAACACGCTTACCACCATTAATGATCATAACTCCTACAACAAACTCATCATCCATAACAAATCGTACACCTCTCCATACTAATTCATTCCGATGCATTCACGGAGATGTACTAAAAGTGACTAAAATTTTCCTCAAAAGATCCTCATTGAATCCTCAACTCCTATAACCCAACCGATACAATATGGATATTGATCTAAATATTAGCATTACAACCTTGTACCACAACAACCCAATTTAACCCAAGCTTCTCCTCAAACACTAGGTACTATTTAGAAGAAAGTAGAAACCATACAATGATAATTACACCCAACAATTTGACTGAAGCTAAATACTCGGATTTCAATAAAAAAAAATTTGGTATAACTCTACGCAAAGGAACGGTCTCAAATAATTTTAAGAAATCAGGAATGGAGAATATAACCATCTTCCTACAACAATCAACTAAAGCAAGAGTAACATCAAAATCTTGTAATAGCAACATGGCTAATTTAGCAGGTAAGACATAACCATACTTAAGCACATCATAAGCACATAAGATTTCATCAGATACCCTAAACTCCTCCATAGGATTAGACACCTACAACACATAAGTCAAAGACTCAGAAGAAATAAATGCAACTAATGCATAGAAACACATAAATGCGATGATCCTAAATGCACGCGCTCGCTCTCACGACGCAAAATAATACCTCCTGAAATTTATCCGTTACCTGGTGAGTGCTGATTGGGTCGCAAATACTCTACCCGAAACCTTAGGGTTCCCCGAAGCATCTCTTTTCTGACCCGGTGAAGTACTGGTTCCTGTTCCTGATGATTGAACCTTAAACCTCGGACAGTCTTTTATGAAGTGACCCAGTTGATCACATTGATACATTTCCTTGTTTCTTCCAACACTTATCCTCCAAATGGCCTTCCTCTGACAGTAAGTGCAAAGCCACCTACCTTGTTTCCCTTGTTTCCCCGGAGTAGTACCCGGATTCCCTAGCGCGGTTTGTCCCTTAAACTGAGATGGTGCTCCAAATTACCTCGGTTATCTGAACGGTGATGTGGTTGAGATTTAGCATGGCTTACTTGTTTACCCGTATTTGCAACCTCGGTCTTCCTCTTATGCTCCCCAATATCTTGCTCGATCAAGTATGCCCTGTCTACCGCATCCTGAAATGTCACAATCCTCTGGGCTATAAGCTGAGTCCGAATAGAAGTCTTCAAACCCCGGATGAATCTCATAGCTTTCTGCTCCTCGGTCCACACAAGATAGTCACCACACCTGGCTAATTCTGTGAACTTAGTTAAGTACTGTGCTACTGACATCACGCCTTGCTCCAAGCTTAGGAACTCGATCTCTTCCGGTTTTGATTCACTAGAGAGATAAAATGATCCTTGAATTTCCTCACGAACCACTCCTAAGGATATGGTAAAGAGTCGCATCCAACTGGTCTTCAGTGCCTTCCACCAATGTTCCGCAGCCCCCACGAGCTTATAAGCTGCAAACAGACCCTATCCTCATTAGTGCAACCGAAGACATCGTAGATTTTCTCCATCGATTCTATCCATAGCTCGGCTTCCTTCACATCCGGCTCACTGACGTACTCATTTGGTTTCAACTTTAAGAACTGCTCCAACCCATATCGCGGAGGTGCTACATGTTCCTCTCTCGGCCCTTGGTCATGAATGATTTCACGGCCGCTTCAAACCTGTCCTAAAACATTGCACGGTTTTTCTTCCCGTAGACCATTCTGATTCTGAGTCCCACTAGAACTTTCACCCGATCTTCTTCTAGCCATCACAAACAAATACCTGCAGAAAATTCTCATCGTTACTCACTCCGAACACACTACCCTCCTAGGTCATACTAGTCCACCTAGACTTATACTTAGAGCCAAACCATAGCTCTGATACCAACTGTCACGACCCCGACCCCGCTGGCCCGGAACTCGCGAGCTGGACGTCGACTTACAACAATACACCAAAATAATGAAGATAAAAATTCCATTTTTATACCCAAAATGATTAAAACAAAGTTTTAGAAATCCAAGCTTAACAACAACAACAAACTACTAGAATAAGCTTCGCAAGCTCACCCCAAAAATACAAAGATTACAAATCTTAATGACGTCATTGTTGGTACTATCCCCAAAAGGTTATACATTTAAATAATGCAAACCGATCAAACAACCTGCCCAAAATCTCAATCCTCTCGACGTCCTCCTCGATCCGCGAATCCTAATCCTTTTCCTCCTGGGGGGGGGGGTTTAGGAAAACAATTTGAAACAAGAAACGGGGTGAGAATAAATCTCAGTAAGTTACTAATGCAACTACATGACATGCTATATGCAATGACCAATAGCAATTACACTAAGACAGATAGCAGCGGAATAATAAGTGACATGCTGTCGAACAGTAACATCCAATAACCAATCATATAAATAAACATATAACAACAAATGAGAGGCTCCCTATCGCCAACCGTCCCATACCGGTTGGAAATAACGACCAGCTCATCATGCAACACATAAAGCTGAAATACACTCATAAGTGGATACATAGCCAAGGTTTCATCCAAATGAAAGAACCAAATAAAGGTCGCCGCGCAGCTTCAATAATCCACAAATCATCATCTTCATAATAGCATGAAAGCTGAAGAGAAATCCCCGGAACCAATAACCATAAAAGTGTCATAAAGGACAAGGACCATGACACAAAGTCATGCCCGATAGCTAGATACATTCACAAAGGAAGCTAACTCATCCTTTCCAAGGCCAATCTGGAAAATGGGTATAGTAAGGGCAAAACAATGGTCAACATTATAATGGACTTGGCTTTGCCATTAATATTCCTTCCCATCGCCCGTGCAACAAATATGCCAGCTGGGCTTCCAATTAAATGCTAAGAAATAATATATTAGCATGAACAAACAACTTAAGGTTCCAAAGTAGGGAACCACACCAATTAATCACCATAAAGATGCAAACTATTTCTCATGAAGAGTTCAACAACAACGAACACAAGAAGTTTCTCATAGAAGCACAACAACGATAAACGGAATTTCTCATAAAGAGCACAACAACATTGATCATTAACAAGATGGTTCCAAGACAAGGACCCATACCAAACACATCCTAAAGATGATACCCACGAGTTAATCATAAAGAGCACAACCCAAACGGTCGCTCACCAATGGCACAATGACTATTACCAAAATCTCCATAAACATTTACTCAAAAGATATACTAGGACTATGGACTCAACCATCTCATCACACCTGGAATTCCAAATAAGAAATCCGAATGAATGCATCTTAAGGTTAATCAAACCGTAAGTACCCAAACGAATCCAAAGGTTACCCTTATTAGAACATGATCACGACTGGACTAAACCCTACACTTTAGTGTTCCAAAACAACCCTCTAGGTACTATAGGATATCACCTAAAACCTAGACCAAGTCTTATTCTAAAATCAATCCGATCAGTAAAAAACTTTTCAATTAAAGGGTCTCAAAGTATGAAGTCCTCACTTATATCCCAAAATGATCATAACAACTCAATAAGCCACTCAATTGGATTTACAAAACCTGTTCACAATGGATCGATACAACTCCTCTTAACCTCAAACACCCAAATAAAATCCCGAAGTATAAAAATTATAAATTAACTGAACAACCTATACCATCTTGTAGTACTCGGAGAGAGCTTCGTAACGATAGTTTACACGCCTAAAACGGAGTCCGGACGAAGAAGTTATGGGGGAAACAGTTTTAGAAGAAAAAAAGGGAAGAATATATCAGAGTCCCAGCTTGGCACGACCGTGCCTAAGAAAGTGGCACGACCGTGCCAATCATGACGGAAGGAAAGGGAATTTTGGCGCGACCGTGCCTAAGAAAGTGGCACGACCGTGCCAATCATGACGGGAGGAAAGGGAATTTTGGCGCGACCACGTGCCTAAGAAAGTGCACGACCGTGCCAATCATGACGGGAGGAAAGGGAATTTTGGCGCGACCGTGCCTAATAAAGTGGCACGACCGTGCCAATCATGACGGGAGGAAAGTGAATGTTGGCACGACCGTGCCAAATAAAGGGGCACGACCGTGCCAGAAGAACAATGCCCAGATTTCTTTCTGGGTTCATACATACCCGAAAATGGCACCAAAACAACCCAAAATTCTTACCATTTCTCAATACTCAAAATCAAGACTTCCAATAAGCATAACAATGAACCAAACAACTTATAAACTTGAATAGGACAAAATAACACATCTAGAAACCCAAATCAAGGTTTAAAATCCCAACCTTCATATAATCACCATTTTTAACCAAAAATCTACATAAATTCCCAAACTCAATCAAACTTCAAATATAACAACTAAAGCATTATATAAGCATGATATGAACAATTTAGTATATTAATGGGGAAAAGCAACTTACCCGGATTTTCTCAAAGTTGATGGATTTCAAATATTTTGACTCTACGCTACGCGATCCTATCGACGATCTAAACAAGATTCAGGTTATGAGAAATGAGAGATAATGGGAGGAAGATGAAGAAAATGAAGAGAGAAGAGAGAAAGAAAACTTACCCTTTTCTTGACAAATGGGGAGGGAGAAAGCTGGGAGAGAGAGAGAGAAATGAAAGAGTGAGGGTGAAAGAGTAGGGAGGTGAGGGAGAAGAGAGGGAGTAGGGGAATTATTTCCAAAACTTATACTCAGGCCCCTCCTCTACACTACACACAAATACTTACACTCCCTACTAACTATTAAGACCCAACAATATTACACTAACACAAAAGACCAATTAAAATGCTAGACATAATTTATTATAACACATAAAATGCACACATAAATATTTAAATAAATAATAATTTAAATAAATAAATAAGCACATAAATAAATAATATTATTTATTACTAATAAAATAGAGCCTAGTTTTCGGGTCGTGACAACATGAGTATGGTTCTAGGGATGTGAGTTGTCTCATGCTTGCGATTATGTGCTAAAAAACTCCAACAAAGTTTGGAACTGTTGGAAGCCTATAATATAGGCGTGGAGTTAAGAGACATGTTTCAAGAGCAATCTAAGCAAGAAAGGTATGAAGCCATTGTTGCATTCACTTATTGCAAAGTGAGTGAAGGGCAACAAGTAGAAAACCTCACATGCTTAAAAGATAGGCTACGTAGAGCATCTTGAGAAACTTGGCTGTCCAATTGGATTGGAGCTAGCCATGGATCTTATTC